>JACCGJ010000945.1:36042-500720 GCA_013407085.1 Atriophallophorus winterbourni
CCTCTCATCGTCTCCACTCACTGGTGTGACTGTTTTTTGTGGACTTGATACCTGATGCCATGTTTTGCTAACGCAATTTTCCTATCAGCTATACCGTGTGTTCACCCCTTTATTCTGTATTACGTATACAAAAGATTGCCTAGAACTCTGCCTTGAATTGTCGCAAATCAAAATTGTAGTTTATACCAGGTCTTTCTTTTCTCATACGATGACATGCATTAACACCATCACTCATTTATTGAATAAAGTTAGGCTTTGAAATCACTGCTAAAGGAGATTCTTCTAACGTTGAATAATATTTTAGCTGCTTATCGGAGGTAGTGATGAAATAAAAGTATGAATTCGCTATTATGAATCATGTAAGTGTTTTTTGTTTCAGTTTGGAACGCCCTATTCCGTTCTAACCATCATTGGCAAGCTATCTGTGATAGTATTTCTCTTCGGCTTTTGTATTGGATGGGGGCCTCTACCTATTTTGATATCGATGGATCTTTTCCCGACCGCTAACCGGGGATTTGCAGTTGCCTCTGCGGTTGCTGTAACTTGGATTGCCAGCTTCGTGGTCGTTGCATCGTTCGAGCCCTTCAGTGTTGTCGCTGGTGCCGGTACTACGTTTTGTATATTTTCTCTGTTTTGTTTTATAGGTTATTTGTTCACTGTGCGCTACATTCCTGATTCTATATCCCGATAGTAAATCTTAACGATAAACTCCTGGCTGTGTTAAATTTCCTCAAGCATATTGTTTTACCACCCTTATGTCTTACAATTTTGTAATCCTGTTGTTTTTACGGTTAACCTTTCTAACTCCAAAGTTGTTAATCGAATCTATTTGTCTCTGTCTGCACGGTTCCTCTTTGTGTTTGAATTAGAATAAATGGTAACTTCCATCTCTGAGTGCCTTTCTGGTACTCTTTTCAGGTTTTCAATGCATGGTTTGCTGCGCGTTTTAACGGACACTTTATCCATTTCTTTTAATGTCTACATTCCGATCATGCTTTGGTCTGTTAAGCTCGATGCGATTTGGCAGGAAACCTCGCAAGTCAGCTGAACGTGGTCAGTCTTAATGACCCACTGGTTCTCAACGAGTTTTAAGCCAACTTGAGTTTGCATCTTTCTCATGCTTTATAAGTTACTAGCGATTAGTAATAGATTGGGATGAAATCCTCCTTGAAATAGCCTTGTTGATTAGCTGTGGGTTGACTTTCCGTGTAGCTAAACACTGCGCTTCTGTGAATTATTTCCATCCGGTTGCTTTTTGCTGATAGCATAAACGATTCGCAACGAAGTATTATTAGACGCAAACTGATTGTCTAATAAAGAATAAGAAATATATCGTCCACAAGCCTGCTCTATTGTGTAATAAAACTCGCAAACTCATGTGACGTCCGCTTTCTCAAACCTACTCATGGTGTATTGTCTGGTAATCTTAATCATGATACATGTAAGTTCTTTTTGCCTCCGGTTGATATCGACCATCGATATACAGGTGGTCCGTCACTTATTCGCCAGACACTTAATCCTCAGTTATTTAATCACCAAGTCACCTCATCCCCAGTCAATTAATCTCCAGTCACTATTTCCCAGGGAAGGTATTTAAGAAAAGATTGAAGATAAGAAGTTATTTACATGTGTGCAATGACTCTTGAATATGGTACAAGTAGCTAAGGTCGATGGACATTAATTTACATGGGAAACGAGTTTTGGTTCGAGAAGCAATCGAATAATGGCAATATTAATTGGAGATGTAGTGTGTCACACACAAGTGTAAAGCGAGATTACTCACATCTAACGATGATATCGTACGTAATTTCTCACTTCACAATCATGAGTGCCACAAAGAAAAGGTTTTGGCGAAGAATGCGGTGGCTAAAATGAAGGAAATTTTTTAGAAATGAATGCAACCCCCCTCTCCCTCACGGATTTCCGTCACATCTGGTCTGTCATAAGCATTCTAATGGCATTACCTAAAAATGTGCTATCTTGCGGACGCTCAACTGTCATCATCACCTAACATGCACTCTCCCGTCCATCCCAAGTGACGCCACGTTTGATGTTCCAAATATACAGAGATTTCTTGCTTTATGATTCTAAAGTCCATAGTGACGATGCAAGATTTTTTATCCTCGGTGATCGAAGCCTGGTTGGTGCACTGTATTTTAGCAAGATGTGGTTTGCTGATGAAACGTTCAAGGTTTTACCTTTTCTTTTCTACCAATTATGCACTATACATTTTCAATATGCTGAAGGCGTCACCACCAGCAATTTACTGTCTTTTACAAAACAAAACAGCAATTACATATATTTTGTTTTGCTTTGTGTGTTGCGAGATATGGTGCCGAATGCAGCACCAGATTTCATTTTAACTGACTTTGAAAGTGCAACTATAAATGCATTTCGCTCAAATTTCCCATCCGCAAGATCGACTGGATGTTATTTTCATCTATGTCAAGCCATACAACGAAAAATATGTGAACTAGGGATGAAAACAGATTATGAGGCAAACGATGATTTACGCCTCATGATTAGATGCCTATCAGCGTTGGCTTTTGTGCCGTTGAATGATGTATTCGATACATTTGAGATTTTAGCCGAATCTATGCCTTAAAGTGAGAGGATGAATGAACTGTTATCTTATTTTAAACATACCTTTGTTCGAGTCGACGAATTACAGATATAAGAGAAAACTTTGCAGCAGCTGTATTTCCACCTAAAACCACCAAACCTGAATGACTAAACAACCCAATTCGAAAGGAACAATATCTTCGGCATCGCTCACAGTGATAGGCGGTACTCAGGCGATAGTTGCACGCTGATTGGGCGGCTTATGTACAGCGGTCAAGAGCCTTATCTGCTCTGCAAAATAACAAGATCTTTCATATCTCTAGCAAAATTCTGTACCGGGAATGGGATCTGCCCAAAGGTCGAATTCCTGATTTCCACTCGTCATAGTGTAGGTCTTTTGGAATACGATCATTTTCTATTCTCAACACGTGATTCAGCCAGCCTAGGTGGGCTCGGTTCTCCTGACTCAGCGAAAGGTTCGTCGTTGGTGTCTGTTGATATGGTGGGTTTTCGCCTGGCAAGCGTTCTCCCGATAAAAGCCACAAAAATCCAATGATGACATCATAACGCGGCGGATGTGACTCGCCGCATCAAAAGTCACTGCCTCATGTCCTATCTAAGGACATTGTATGATGCACAAGCGAAAACTGCAATCAGCAACCAATCAACAGGGTTATCGGGCTCAGAACAGGAAATTTCACAGAAAATGGCGTACAAAACGCTTCGCCGGTCGTCCGACACCGATGGTTGCGAACCTCTCGCTCCACTATCTTGTGGGTAAAGCCAACGCGCTAAAGACTCGGAGTGGGACCCCCTAAACGAAATCTCCCCTACTTCGGTATGGGCAACCGGGTAATATCACACCTACGTTCAACGATGACGAGGATGACAATGTCGCATACTCTCACCAGGAACACTAACTTCGAAAGCTACTCTTCAGAATCCACCTCGCAAGCACACGTCATCTCTCCATGATGCACTTTGGATCATCAATGCTCGACGCATACCGTCGCAGCTAATTGTTCAGAGACAGCTGTCGATTTCCAACGCTCTCCTCCGACCGCGTGCGCTTATCAGCCTTGCATCGTTCAATGTCCGTACCCTGCGACAACCAGAACAACCGTTTGGACTAGCCCGCTCTCTAGAGACACTAGGTATCGACATATGTTGCCTATCGGAAACCCGTCTTCGTGACATTGATTCGATATTTCAACTGAGTTCTCCTATGCCTCTTGGGAGTAGGTTCTACTTGTGTGACGAAGAACTTCGTTCTCTCCTAATGAGAGCACACCTTAGCGATATAGCAATGCCTACCGGCGATTTTAATGCCCGAATTGTATGTATAGTGCATTCCGAGCGCCTCCTTCTAGGACGTATGGGATGTCAGACGACCGAACAGACAATGGAGAGAGATTGTTGTCCCTCTGTGACAAACACCGCGTCTTCCTCGCCTCCACAAATGTTTGCCATCCCAAGCGCCATCTAGCTACCTGGCGATCCCCGTCACATGGTACTTGGGTGCAGCTTGACCATATCGCTACGGATGAAACTATATATCATTATGTCATCCGTGCATAACAATATGTTACAGCCAACATTTTCCTGTATTTCATTAGCGTAGATCAGCAAGAGGATCGGAGGAAGAACTGAGCCTTTGGGAATTACGCTAGTTGCTGCAATAGGTTTTGATAATGCAACATCGAAACGTTCCTGGCTAGTGCGGTTTTTAGGTAGTCATTTAGCCAATTCAGCGTCTTTCCGTTTATACCTGTCCTTCCAGCTTCTGTAGTTAACATAATCAAATGCTTTTGAGATATCGAGGTAGCAGCCAAAAATGTTTGTCTCCCTATCTACCGCATGCGTCAAATAATCTAGTATTATAACTAAATCAGATAAGCAGGAATAATTCCATCAAAATTCGTGTTTTTTTTCTTGAAAGTAACTGAATAATTTTAAAATGTTTCATTAGAGGACCATTGAAAACTAATCAGAAATTCATATATCTATCTATCCTTTGTGAAAGCAAACGTTATCACGGGATACACCGTCTTCAGAAATAAAGTTTTTTAGTTAGTAATTACGGTTTACCTACGGATGTCAATCGATAAATATCAAGGACTCTATTTCATTCCATCTCTTACTTCAGCAGCGTGCAGATGCTTTGGAAAAACGTCTTGCACTCACGTTTAATCGACAAATTGATGATCCCCGCATAATCATTCAATCAATGGTTTTAGAGCCTAATCAGTAAATACGCTTCAATGTACTATTCTAATATTACAATTCCAATATTTTTTGACGATTGTTTGATAAATCGGTGCACCGAAAGTGCGTATAAAGGGAAGCATTTGATTTGCATTTAACGTGTGATCAAAAGCTGATGTAAACAAAGTTTTTTTATGCCACGGTTGAATTGAGGTTCTTACATAGAACCACGATGTTCAAATACAGAATCACAAATCGAGTCCAGGCCAAGCGGTCGAGGCGATCATAAAAGACCAATATGTTGTGGTGCACACATCCCCATCCCTTACAATTCACGACCGATTTCCGCCTGTTTGCCGTCATCCGGTGGAGACAGTAAGATCAAGTTCAATAAGCCTTCTATTTACTAATTTACCACTTTTTAAAGGCTCACTGAACCTAATCTTGATGTCTCCACTAGATGACCGCAGCCAGAAACAGGTCGTTGTGTGCAATGGATGGGAAGCTGTGAGTACCACAATATACTGATGTAATCAGGTTTTAAATTATTTTTAAATTTCCATCTGGTTCTAGATTGATGGTCAAAACACAAATAGCTTTACAATTCCATAAAATACGAGTGTGTACTTCTAAAAAGTATTTACGAATTCGATCCAAGCCGTTAGGGGTAGGACAAATGGTTCCGTGTTAAATGGGGTAGGAAATGTTAGTAGAAAATGTATGTTAAGTTAAATTGTTTTTCAACGCTTTTTATATCAAAATCTCTTAATGTTTTTTAGTGAACTGATGCGAACACCAATTTATTTGATACAAAATCTCAACTTTTGTTCGATTATCAGTTCACTGGATGACGATAATTTCTGATCGTAAACTGTTCCACAGATAGTATAAATGGGCCGAGTCAAAGTTCCGATAACTGTTTATGTGGGAGTGTAATACTTGAAGGGCAAGATTAGGACTGTCTGTCGGTGACCGGTACAAATTTTTGGTAGGCAACTAAGTAGGTGGCGATAAGTTAAATTTAAGTCACCATAAATGCGTTTGAGTTCAAGGTTGCGCAATCTACACACCAATCTAATTAACTAGTAGGTATTAGATGAATAAAAATTATTTACTTTCGCATCAGTGCTGAGCGCCAGATTGTGGAGATTTCTGCCCCATCAACCTTATTGACCGCCAGTCGACCTGCCTTGGCAATTTCGGCCGCCTCCGCATGTAGGCGTTCGCTATACGGTTTAATACCGCGTCTCAATATTCCAACATTGTCTAGATCGACGCTGTGGCCCGTATCTAAAACGTGCTCCGCCAAGGCGGAATCACGAATAAGGGATTGAAATTCCCTCGCATCCCGGGGCTGTCTCCGGACACGCGGAGGCGGTCGAAATTGCCAAGGCAGGTCGACTGTCGGTCAATAAGGTGGATGGGGCAGAAATCTCCACAATCCGGCGCTCAGCACTGATGCGAAAGTAAATAGTTTTTATTCACCTTATACCTACCAGTTAATTAGATTTTTGTTTTTTTCAAACAGCTTAACCTTAGCCCCGTTAGTTATGTACTTTTACGTATGTGGGCCGCTGTGTCAACTGACCTTGACCGTGTTCACTTGTATCAGATTGACGTGGATACACACTGTGTGGAAAATCGGCCACTGATCCTGGTCATTCCCACGAGACGTGACACACTGTAGGCGTACTCTAGGCTGTTTAGCGGTAAGATCAAATAAGTGGCGGTGGGTTGACTACTACTTAATCATGTTCCCTGTCCTGACTATCACCCTTGGTCTGACGAAGCTTCTGTGCCAGAAGTGAAACGTTACCCAAAAACTACTCTAACCGATTGCACTCAAATTCCTTTGCATTATGAATACACGATCGGTCCCAAACATATTCCAATCGATTGCTGAACCTAAGTAACATTTAACTTGACGCGATCTGGGACTTACCAGCTATTGACAAAGTTTGCACTTTTTACAAGCCTCGTTGTCAGGTCCGTTTAAGGTCACGTTGTCGGTCATCATTACAATTTTGCGAGAGCGAGTCGATACACTGGGTGAAGCGGCCGTTTATCGATCGGTGTCACTCGGTGGAGTGCAAGAACGAGTGGATGCGATGCAGTGCAATCCAACGGACACTAAAAGTTCCACGCTTTCACGTAAATCGAGACTGTTCTGTGAGATTTGATCCGACAATTCTGAAATAACCGTCAGTAAATACCAAATAGCGAGATCTTGCTGATGGTATCCGGGTTGTTGTGTGATTCTGGATTGGAAGCAATGTTGCATGGGTATGTGACTTTGGGTAGAAACTGGAAAATTTTGATTTTCAAGTATTCACGTTTCTCAGACTTGAAAATAGTATAATCCGAATGAGGAAGTTGAGTCAAGTTCAATGATATAAGAACCGTCTAGATCCGTAAATAAAATCCAAAGGTATGCGAGCACAAATTTGTACGTCCACACCGTAGCCTGTTTTCTATGTGAAAGAGATATGAGATATTTATTGTTTAAAGTCAGATTTTTATTAATAAGTAGTATATGACGTTCGAAAAGCAGGACAGAAGCACACGACCGGTTTCGCGGTTATTGCCGCTCATCAGGTGTGCGTATTCGTGACCTGACATTCGAACGCCGTTCTGACTTTGTGCTAAACCCATTTATTTGCGATTTTGAGGATAAATCCTCATTTGCAAATTGAAATTTAGCTTTTTTTATATGGGGACTAATCTAAGTCCCACAGTTGGTGCAATGTAGCACCGATAACTGTTTGGAATATTTTTGCAACATTCCAATAACAGCAGGATGGTAGTTATTGTTTAAAGTCAGATTTTTATTAATAAGTAGTATATGACGTTCGAAAAGCAGGACAGAAGCACACGACCGGTTTCGCAGTTATTGCCGCTCATCAGGTGTGCGTATCCGTGACCTGACATTCGAACGCCGTTCTGACTTTGTGCTAAACCCATTTATTTGCGATTTCGAGGATAAATTCTCATTTGAAAATTGAAATTTAGCAAATAAATGGGTTTAGCACAGAGTCAGAACGGCGTTCGAATGTCAGGTCACGGATACGCACACCTGATGAGCGGCAATAACCGCGAAACCTGTCGTGTGCTTCTGTCCTGCTTTTCGAACGTCATATACTACTTATTAATAAAAATCTGACTTTAAACAATAACTACCATCCTGCTGTTATTAGAATGTTGCAAAAATATTCCAAACAGTTATCGGTGCTACATTGCACCAACTGTGGGACTTAGATTAGTCCCCATATAAAAAAAGCTAAATTTCAATTTGCAAATGAGGATTTATCCTCGAAATCGCAGATATGAGATATGTCTAATGTCTCGAATGATGGTTTGTGTGATTTAGTACTGCCCAAATGAGACGGTTATTGTATCTATTCTCCGTTGGAACGTGAATCCAAATTTTGTTGTGCTCACATTGATGTCGTACTTCGGCTCATCTTAATATGAAGTTTGGCCCAACTGTGTACAAATCATAATTAGTAGGAAAATCGAGGATGATTCGCCACATTTGCGTTTCGATTTTTTTTTGTTTTGTTTGCTTTCGAGATCAATTTCGAATATTTTATAGCAGGCAATTCATCCACCACAAATTGTTGTATACACTAATACTAACATCAGTAACCTCATAGATTTCAGTGGAGTAAATAACGTTACATGGTTTCAAAATCAATGTGCCAGGATTCAGATTAACACTACCTTGACAGATTACACCATCAACATGATACATTTCAATTCTAAATATGTTCCGAAACAAAATTGCAAAGAACTCCACTTCAGAATTCGCAGTTGGACCAGAAAATGTTTGACAAAGTAAAATTTGGAATGGGCTGTTCACAGGGTCGCCAGACAGATTTTACCTGGACAAACTTCGCTAATTGCGGAATCAAGTCACGAATCTCATCAGGGAGGATAAACAATATCACCAGCGTCAGCTGGCAGTAAGAATGCAGCGAAATCCCAAACTGCTTTATCGAACTGCTAACAACACTACGAAGCTGAAACCCGGTGTCTTTCCTATCCCGACAGATAACGAACTAACTGATTCTGTGCAGGAAATCGCTAACGCTCTCGCCAGTTTTTATTCGCGAGTTTTCACCCCCAAGGATGCATTACAATCATCTGAATTGTCAACACCAATTGTGCCGGAGAATATATGCGATATATGCATCAATTCTGAAATAGTGCAGCACAACTTACGCAAGTTGAATATCAACAAGTCCCCCTGAGCTGACGGAATCAAACCTGTAATCCTAATGATATCAAGGCAATCAATTGTATGAACCGTTTTGTGATTTATTTAATCACACTTTGAGGGAAGGTGTTGTACTGACTGTCTGGAAGAGAGGAATCATAACACCCATCTACAATAGTGAACTCGTTCTGACCCAGCAAATTACAGCCTTGTTACACTCCTTCCGGTAATCTCAAAAGTTATGGAGCGAATTGTGTGCGAAAGAATTGTGAGTCATCTCAAAGCCCAAAGTCCAGAAAGCAATATGGATTTCGGAAGTGTCGTTCTTGCTTGACTAATCTACTGGACACAATGGACGACTGGACGCAAGTAGTGGATGATCGTGGTTGCGTGCATGCGTGTTACTTGGACATATCAAAGTCGTTTGATCGCATGGACCATTCTATACTCCTGAGCAAGCTGCACGATGTTGGTATTAGTGAGTGCCTTCCTACCTGGCTAAGAAGCTACCTTCTAGATCGCAAGACAACTGTACGTATCGATAGTGTTATGTCTAGGGAAATCGAAGCAACTAGTGGTGTTTCACAAGGTTCGGTACTTGGACCGGTTCTCTTTTTGGTCTACATCAACGACTTTCCGAAACTTGTAACAGCCAAAATGGTTCTCTTTGTGGATGATGTTAAACTTTGGATGCGAGTCACGTCAAGCGTGGACTGTTTGCGCTTACAAAGAGATTTGGGTATATTGAACAGATGGTCAGAGCGAAACAAACTTCAAGTCAACATCTGAAAATGTAAAATGTCGCAAATAAATAAAGATTTTCCATCCTTATGCAATCTTAGGTCGCAAAACTGGAACTCACCAAAAAAGAAAAGGACCTTAGCAAACCTCGAACCATATAAGGATCGACTGGTTCATCTTAATTTGGATACACTGCTTCGCAGACGGGTTCGATTTGATCTAATCCTAACTTATAAAATAATGAACTCAAAGATGCACTCTCTGAAGCATCTATTTCGCCCCAGGTCAAGCCATGTCACACGTACTCGCCCACTAGCATTTTATATTCCACATTCCACTGCCGTCGGTTCTTTTATTCGGTGCGCGTTTGCTTCTTATGTAACTTTCTACCTTCAGATGTTTTACAATCATCTAGTGACAGGATTATCAGGAACAAATTGGATGTATTTATGCGTTGTAATTCCACACTACATCCCGTTTATATAACACGATCTTTATCCAAACGAATACTTTTCCATCATACCGAGACAATACACGACATTTTTGTCTAACTGCAAAACTGTCGATCTTCCTAGTGCGTTAATTTATTTTGTATATATGTTTATTGTCCATAAACGAATATCATGTTGTAAATGTAAAATGTTGAACGTCGGTAAATCATTCGAATTCACATACTCTCTGGGATCTCAGCAACTTTCATGGGTTACTGAAGAGAAAGACCTGGGCGTGTGGATTAGCAGTAACCTGAAGTCTTCACGGCACTGTTCTGTTGTATACAAAAAGTCCTGCCAAATCTTAGCATTGCTCAGAAGGATCTTTGGTCGTTTCTCAAAGCAGATACTCCCACGTATAATTAACACCTATATCAGACCAACAATGGAGTATGCTGTTCAAGCATGGTCACCATGTTTACAAAAGGACATGACCTTGCTGCAACGAGTATACCACCGCGCAACAAAACTGGTGACCGGGCTATACAACAGGCCATACGAGGAGCGGATTGCAACACTAAACCTCTTTTTTACTTTTCGTACCGTCTTATCAGGGGTGACTTGATCCTGCTTTTCAACATTCTGCATATAGTGGATCACCCACTTGAACACCTGTTTCATCGGCAAGAAGCACGTAGTAGCAGATCGCATGGATACAAGTTAATTATTCCACACTCCAGATCAAATTGTCGAAGGTTTTACTTTGCTGTCAGAGTCTGTTTCCTATGGAACTCCCTGCCCCCACATATCATTTGCGCAACAAGCCTGAACATGTTCAAGGCTGAACTTGACAAGTATATGTTGACCAAACCCAACCTTACACCTGAATACACATGCTGACTTTCCATGTGTATAAAACATTTGTGTTGTTTTATGAATTCCCTATATTTTTAATCTGTGGTTACTGTAAATTATTTACTTTTTGGACCATTAAAACTTTGAATTACTTTGAATTTGAATTACTCTTTGTAACCATCAAAGTGACTTCTACGTGTTCTGAAAGGTTTAGAGGTCTTTCTTCTTAGATTTTGTTTCAATTTCAACCATAATCATGGTTCATCTGGATACTCATAAGCAATGAGATAATATTTAAATAAAGCCTTGACTTATTGGTAATATTAATCAATGTATCCCTTCTTGTATCCCATCTAATTCATCTACTGTAAAAAAGGTTTCTGTCAAAATGGTAAGCTTGTTTTCTTTAGCAAACAATAATCATCGCAGTAATGTGTTGCTCACATCCCCATCCCTTACACACCACAACACATTACTTTGGTCATCCATAAGCGCCTCGTGTGCTTGACCAAGAATCACTTTGTGATTCTGTGTCTGAACATCGTGGTTCGTTGTACGAACCCTATATAACAGTTGGCATACAAGTATAACCTTGTTTAATAATCATCGCAATTTGACATTGCGTGTTTGTCGTGTATCCGTATGTCAAATAATGATTGTCCCATTAATTATAGTTCGCACTAAATATCAATGTCTCGATGACATCAAATAAATACGGTTTGTGTTATAATGAGCGTATTCGGTACTAATTAAAACTGAACCAGGTTCAAAGCCGCACATTCTTGAAAAAATATTTGCTTGATGTGGACGAAACATTGAGATTCATCATCATCATCATGGTAGTAAATACTCGGCTGTTAACTGCAATACAAAGATGTTATAATAAAAGTCAACAATAATGAATTAAAGCAGACTGAGAAAAGCTGCGGAATTGACAGAATAAAGTGTACAAACATATTTTATTAGGTGCCTACACATAAAATGAAATAAACAAATAATAAATTTTTGTGAATGAATAAAGCTTACTACAAGTTAATTATTCCACACCCTAGAAAAAATTGTAGAATTTTCTTCTTTGCTGTCGGAGTTTGACTTATATGGAACTTTCTGCGCCCATTTATCATTTGTTCATCGAGCCTGATGATGTTCAAGGCTGAACCTGACAAATATATGTTAACAAAATCCAACCTCGCAGCTCAATACATAAGTTGAATTTCCGTTTTGACAAAAAATCTTTGTAGTTTTATGCATTCCCGTTTTTTAACCTATGGTTACTGTAAATTATTTGCCTTTTGGAACATAAAAATTTGAATTACTTTGAATTAATAACTTTTAAGGAAGTTGATGAAAGCTTCCACAAAGTAAAAAAGATGATGTATCAGATTTTCGTTTCCAAGCGTCACAAGTCCTGAATTTTTGAAAATGTTCGTTACCCGCTATCGTGATTACAAAAATAAAATTTGAAATTAAAAAGTCACCCGAAACTCATTTTCGACTATTCCTAGATAACAAAGGCACTGCCAAAGAGTAGTTTGGGATACGTGTTTGGGAATGCAGGTAATAAAATTCGAATATTGAATGCACTGTTTTGTCAAATTCTACAAAGAATGAATTATGCTTACAGAACGCCAAACAGAATTCAAATATCAAATTAAATCCATTTTAATCCTTCGTGATGTACGAGAGCTTTAAGCATTCTTTGAGCATTCACATTCTAGTCACCATCTAGGGAACTATTGCAAAGCTATAAAGAGGCCATCAAAGTTCGGTAAATGTAACACGTTCAAGACCAATATGCTTTTGGTAATCCTACTTTATTTGTAACAAATTTTCACGGATTTCCCTAATCTTTGAAGTAAAAACTTTCATTCATATTTAGCATCGTAACGGGTAGCTCTAAATGCTGCAGAACCTGTGCGCAATATATGAAAGATATTATACCTTGATTTTACGACACGCTAATAGAAAACTCTGAGGGGAGTATATCGTTTATAGTGGGTTGGAACTCTAATGTTTAATCAAAGAGACTTATGATAATTAATTATTGTGAACAGAACCAAGTAGTTGATTAAAGGATGATTGTGTGGGAAATAAATAAATGATATTTCTCCACAATGTCAACGATATGTTACACTGTTCAAGAAACTTTCTGAGTTTATAAAGTGGCTAGGTCAATTGTCATATACATTTTCAAAGAAACATGAAAAGTATCCAAACAATTCGGATTCCGAATTGTTTGGATACTTTTCATGTTTCGGATCCGTTATCGTTACTGTCAAAAACTCGTGATACAGGATTTATGTTATGCTCGAACCCTACTAATACAATCCTGTCGAAACCCGAATTATTACAGGCTGGCAATTGTCACCGTCGGTCTTCTCGGAGCATCCTGCTCTTGTGTTGTGCTGGAGGGTGATGTTCTACATATCATTCAAAAGTTCGTGATTTGCAGTCATAGCTAGCACACTTCGCACCTCCACAATAATACGCGTAAACAATCCAAATTTCTCAGTGTTTCAAATGTCGATCCAGGAGGTCATAATTTAGGAAATGTGAGTATGAAATGTATGCTCGCGCAAACGGTTTTCCAATAGATCATGATTATTCTGTAGGTTATCCGTGTCAGCATAGGATAGTTGACCTTAAATCTCTTAAGTTGGTGATGACAATTTATATTATTAGAGAGTTTTTGTCTACATAGTCGCTGCTCAAACGTTAGGTTTGGAAGTCTTATAACCCTTGTCGCATTGTGATAAATCAAATTAGGTTGCTCGATGTTCTTTTACAACCATGGTGCACACATTTGGATAGCATAACCCACAGCTGTATTGAGAATATTTTAGCTTAAACCGAGTTGTTTGGATGGGATTTGATTGATTTCAGAATTGAGGTTACAGCTTCTCTGTGAGGCGTATGGCCAGTGTGGATAAGGCTCAAATTGTTGAACCCTGTTCGTTCTGCCAGCTCTGCTCGGTCGATACTGGTCCAAAGCAATGCACTAACAAAAACGGCTCTAAAAGATTCTTTGCAAACTTTATTTTTATGTCAAATTATCATTAAACAGCAACGTTTGATAATACAGTTATGCGTTACACTCCATTATTGTTAAAACAATCGAAAGCAGTACATGGTAATAATTAGCCGGATCTGAACAAAACTGAACAGATATCTAAAGATGTGTCCCCTTATTCGTTTCGTTTAATAATGCACGCGTTTATGCACTTGATTCTACACTATATTGTCCAAGTCTGGACACCAGGGCAACAAAAAATTATTTTGCTTTTGGGCCATTAATATAATCAAGCGTCTAATCTTATCGATGGTTTGCATTATATTATGAGCGCCTCAGACGACTAAACCCAAGAACACAGTCAAATACTAGAATGCGAGGACATATTCTCCTTGTATATAAAGTCCTTTCAACTTTTGGTGATGATAAGACATGTAATAAGCATCTGCCATATGGGCCCATCGGCTGGAAAAGTAAATAAAAACGTAAAGCGATGTGTTGTTTCTCAATAAACATAAGTGTTACGTAGTCCATAATATATCGCTCATTTGAAGCAAGTTACACCGATAACAATATGCTCTTGTTCTTAGATTTCTTCTCATCACTTCCCGATGTTTTGAGCATAACTCCGTTGCTGCAATTACATGTCACATCACAAAAATCTTTGCATTCTAATTCCTACAAAGATAACTTGACGAATAAAAATCGCCTCGGTGAAGAGGAAATTTTTCTTACTATCACGTAAACAGATAGGTTGTGAAGATTCTCGGTTCGTTAAAGAACACATACAAAAATGCATACACGCTTTTCATTTCCCTTCATTATTCTATCCACATTTTACTTTAAAATAAAAGTGAATTCTCCTTTATTTCTTTGTATTGTATTCATAGAATGTAAACAAATTTAAATGGACGTTTAAAATCAAAGTAATGTGTTGCTCACATCCCCATCCCTTACACACATTACTTTGGTCATCCATAAGCTCCTTGAGTGCTTTGACCAAGAATCACTTTGTGATTCTGTGTCTGAAAATCGTGGTTCGTTGTACGAACCCTATATAACAGTTGGCATACAAGTATAACCTTGTTGACGTTTAAAATCATTATGATATTCACACAATGTCTAATGTTATACTGCATATTTTTCACACCTATGAAATCTTTTTTGAAAGTTCAGCCAAAACCCTCAGGTTTGAAACCAAACTTCATGGTGCAAAATACTTCTAAATTGGACACGATAAGTATTCGATCTAAGGCACTTGAAACGACCAGCAACGAGCTAAAGCAACAGGCACACTGTATACATTCGCTCCATGGACTAAAAATGATTTTCACCAATTTAAAGGAAACAAGTGCCACCTTACTAGGGGACCGGCTAAATCACGAAATTGAAGAATGGAGAAGTTTGTGCGGCAGCAAGGTCTTGGATCCAGTTGAACCACTATCATTGATACGACTGAATCGTAAACCTACTTCCTCAAATCTGGATTAGCCAAAGACTGCTCAAAATCACGGTGAACTCTGAAAGGGATCTAGAAAACATCGTACAATCCGCTTTTTTCCTGCGTAGAAGCGTTCAGAGGCCATTGCAATGATCTTCGCTGATGTGTCCTGGTGGAAAAGGTCCCGTAACTCCCAGTAACAAGACCAAACGAAGCAGATGATCGCAAGTTTAATCCTTTTGGGAGTCCCAGAAGCTGATGAAGCAACTGATAAAGCAGTGCATCGCAAACACGATCAGCTACAATGAAGCTTCCTCACTCCATTCACATACCTGTTAAAAAACACTGGTAAATGGAGTGATTCATACATATTGGAAACGCAGAATAAATTCTCCTATTTATAAAGGTGGAAATCACTCCGAAGTTTCTAATTACCGATCCTGTTACCTGTGATTTCAAAATTACTTGAGCGACTCATTGTTGACGATCTAATGAAACATTTCGAAAATAATCGGTTGCTTTTGAGGAAACAGCTTGGATTTAAACGAAATTATCCCTGTTTGTCTAATTTCCTGATAACGCTGAATGATTGGACAAAATCCCTAGACAATGAGCAAGAAATACACGCCTGCTACTTAGATATTTCAAAAGCATTCCATCGTGTTGACCATACCATACTACTGCAGGAGCTTGAAAGGCTTGGTATCACAGGAAAGTTGTTGAATTGGCTAAATGACTACCAAACAAATCGCACTGCCCCAGGTAGATGTTGATGTTGCATTATCAAAATCAGTCTCAGCAACTAGCGGAGTTCCCCAAGGGTCTGTCCTTGGTCCGATCCTCTTTCTTGTTTACGTCAATGAAGTACCGGAAATAGTTCGATGTAACATTTCATTATTTGCGGACGACAGAAAGATATGTCGTTGCATCCATCGCCTCAAAGACTGTCTGCTATTACACGAAAGATCTAGATACGCTTCACATCTGGTCGTTGAACAACAAACTGCTGTTTAACTCCAACAAATACAGTCTCCTGAATGTGGGGAATCGAGTAGAGTTCATATACCATATAGGTTCACATGTCCTTGAAAGTTGCAGTGAAGAAAAAGATTTGGGTGTCTGGATATGCTCCAGTTTAAAAACTTCAAACTAACAGTGCATTTAAAATGCAACACGTGTCCTTAATCTACTCCAGCTGGTATTTGAAAAATTTTCGTCCAAGATACTCCCAAGGATCGTGAATATATACTTGAGACCAGTCATGCAATACGATCTGCAGTCATGGTTTTAGTGGATCAAGAAGAATGTTGAACTTATGCAGCGAATCTATCAGCGCTCAACAAAACTAGTTCTTAGCATCGGAAACAAGCCTTATTAAGAAAGGATAGAACAACTGAATCTGTTCGACATTCCTTATCGACGAATCAGAGGAAACCTTGTCTTACTTTACAAATGCTGGATTCCATCCTGATTCACCGATTGAGTACCAAAGGGGAAGAGCAAATCCTTGAGGAGCAAACTGGGTTTCGTGGCGGTCGAGGGTGCATAGATCAAATTTTCACACTCCCTCATTTACTGTAGCAACTCTACGCATTTCGTAGACCAACTATCGTGGTATTCCTTGACATTAAAGCGGCATTCAATCGATCGCGAAGGTCTTTGGAACTGTCTGCTGAGACATGGAGTGCCCGAGAAGTATGTTTTGATATTGAAAGCATTATATTGCCAAACTTCGGGCAGGGTTCGAGCGTATGGACAATTGTCGTCCTCGTTCAATATCTCCAACGGGGTGTGGCAGGGCTGCTCTTTTAACTTCGCTATCGACGATGTTCTGAGAACAGCTTTAGCGGGTCTGGTGGGCGCAGGTTTTGAACTTCTGCCGGGCGAGAAAGCTACCGATCTAGAGTATGCGGATGGTATCGCACTTCTGGGAGATGACCCTCATATAATGCAACAAGCGCTGTACCGCCTGGCACTTGAAGCTTCAATTTATGGCATGTGCTTTACGCCTAACAAATGTAAAAGACTTACCCAGGATTTGAGCGGCTCTCTTCCAAACCTAACTGTGTGCAATGTCAATCTTGAATTGGTCGACAGCTTTGTTTACCTTGGCAGTTGTATTCCTGCTGGCGGTTATGTCGAGGACGAGATCTCAAATCGTGTTCGCAAAGCGGGTGCAGCGTTTGCTAACCTTCGCCACTTTTGGCGTCGACGTGATGTTTCACTCCATAATAAAGGCCGAGTGTACAACGCAGTGGTGCGTGCTACAATACTTTATGACTGCGAAACCTGGTCTATCCGAGTGGGAGATGTCAGTCGGCTTTCTGTATTTGACACCCGTTGCCTGCATAGGATTGCTCGCATTTGTGGCAGCATCGCGTTACAAATATAGATGTCTGCACGCGGGTGTTAGGACCAGGTGGCCACGGACTGAGAGAAATGCTGATGCTTGCTCGCTTGCGATGGTTGGGACATGTTTTAGGAATGCCTCCTCACCGTTTACCGTACCGTGCCTTATTCGCAGAGCCTGGTAGAAGCTGGAAGAAAGGATGGGGTGGCCAGTCCATGACGTTTCGCGTTGGGATGAAAAAACTTACCGCAGCGCTAGGCTCACTTGGGCGTATTCGTTTGCCTGGGTGGGGTCCAAAAGCTCCACCTAATGGTTGGCTGGAAACCTTATGAGATATGGCGACAGTGTATTTCATTATTTGTGTCATAATTTTTTATCCGGTATTATTATTTAATAAACAAAACAAGAACAAAAATCACAAAATCATCTGCAGTGAAACGACAAAAGCAAGCTGCTTTTTGCGCATTTGCTATTGCATATTCCACTTGCCTGCTATCCCTTTTTCTTGCGCTTGGTTATCAGTTTTTCCTGCTTCATATTACTGGCACTTTGACTGGCTCCGGACTTGTGCTTCATGATAATGATAATGACTTTGCAAAACATTCCATACCCTGAACCATCCCTTACAGGATTTATTCACGCGAATGGATGCGGGAAATTATCGGATCCATGAATATGTGCTGGCTGTACCCCATACCCGCCTGAACTGTATTTTTACTATATCCGTGTCTGTTTTACTTGGAACAGTTAACCTTCAACCGTTGCTCACTCCACTAGCTTGCATGAATTTAAAACTAAATTAGACGAATTTTTATTGAATTATTCGTTTCCCGAATTCTTACATAATTCTTAATCTAATTCCTTATCTTGTTTAAACGCTTATATTTAAATTTTACCATCCTATGGTTGTTGTTAAACTTGTTGCTTTTCAGACCATTAAAAATCTTGAATTACCTTGAACGAACTTGGCAATCAAGTGCGTCTTACATAGAACGACAAGTGAAGCAACCATTCAGTTGCGAAACGGACAAATCGTTCGAAGGCATATGGATTATGTTTGACTTAGACCATCAGAAGACAATTGTTCCTGAATCAACGGAGACAGAAATTTCACGAGATGACATATCAACTGACCCAGAGCCTCCAGTTACCTCAGATGGATTTATCCCAATAGCCTTGCATAAGCCTATGCGTGGACCCTAATCAATGTCACGATACATACTCAAAACTTGACCTTAAATACAGTGAAGGATCTTACATTTTACAGCGAACGCCTGAGTGTTTTAAGCATGTCGACAGCTGATGTGAGAGTTTGAAAATCGATCATTAGTCTGGCCGCGCTGTATGCGCGTTGATAATTGTGGGTTTCAGAATACAATTCGATGGTGGTGTGTTCGATAGTGTTAATACTGACTCAAAGGGCTACGGGTCCGGAAATTACTGTCACTATTGGAATAAATACGTATCCATGTTGACAAATATATGGTTACCAAGAGTTCACCTGCAACCACTATGACTTCTTTTCACTTACTGTGAACCGCTCCCAGGTGCAAGCATGAATTGAAGAGCTTGAACAACTGTTCGTTAAGCACTGGGGTAAGATTCTTCAGCATAATTCAATAGATACCATTCGGTCCCTAAGATTTGTTGACGCGAACATGGTTGAGTAAAGTTGGCTGAATGACTGTTTGGTAAATCGCACTAATCAGATGTATCGATGGTAAAATACCTATATAAATCACAACTATTGTTGGATTTATCCAAGTCTCAATCCGATTATAGTTGTGGTGCAGGTCAATAAAGTATATAAGCTTCCCTGCGTAACATATAATTATTTGTGAACGAAAAACGAACTAAGCTTGCACTGAAATTTTTTGTCTTTATAAGAAGATCATGATGTAATTCACTACTGGTCGTTAAACAACATTCTACTGTTCAACATAAACATTGCATATACGAATCTAACAAATTCAAAATTTGAATGCAAATGTTGTAAAACAAAATTTAAACACTGGTTTAGAATTTTAACATTCTGCTTTATGATAGTCATAACAACTAAATACCCTGCAGTATAGGGCAACGAGCAACACATGTTTTTGACTAACGCGGAAATGCTTAAGACGTCGTCTATCTGTCAGACACCTACTTGCCAGAAAATTATACGAACCTTAAAACAGTCATTGGATATGATTTTGCTGTAGATAGGTACCGAAAGTGAATTACATCAAGTGGGATGAAACTCAACGATCGTTAGGCTGTGTATGTTGACAGTATCTACGTACAATAATGATTCCAATTCAGAAATCTAAAAGAATATGTACTGATCGAAGACTTCAGAGATGGGTTGAATTACGGAGCAGTTAGGCGCAGTACACGGTAGAAAACGCAGATCAACAAACAACTGATACAATTACAGTAGAACGAGAAAAGTGCGTGACAAATCTCTGTATTATTCAAAATTTGAATTTGACATAAAGAATGATATAGTGTTCGCCAAGCTTGCGTAATCTTTGAACGTCTCGTGATCAGATTAGTGAGATCATCAGCAAAGTCCCATTCGAAATCATTCTCAATTGGAAATCTTGTTTTCATGCGGTTTGTCTGCCCGTTAGCCATCACTCACGCGGGTTAGTCAAGTTCTACCTTAAAACCATCAGAAGACGAATAGTATAAAATGCCAAAACTTAAAATTACGAATCACTTCGAAAACATTTTGCTGATGATGTCATTTACCCTGATGACGGAAGGTCCAAAAAATTACGCAGGCTCCGTGAATACTATTTAAACGCCATCCACCCACCGAGCTACGAATTGTCTCCTCTATTTCTGCCTAGTGATTCAAAGTGATTCAAAGTTGTAATGGTTTAAAAAGCATTTAGCTTAACAATAACCATAGGATGGAGTTATGAGGTATATACAATAAAAAAGAAGAACAGGAAAACTCATGTAGTTTAAATGGTATCAAAATTTGGGTTGTCTCTCAAGTATTTGTCCAAATTACCTTTAAAAATATCCAGGTTGGCTGAGTTATAACAGTGGAGGGGAGGGTGTTACATGTGAAACTTACACGTACAGCATACGAATATCTTCGACAGTTCAGTGTTGAAGTGGGAATAAGCACTGCAAGTTCATGTTTCCGACTGGCACGGGGTGGCGAGCGTGTGAAAAGTTTGGACAAGGGATGGTTAGGGACGTGCATAATATTGTACATCAGTATGAGGTCACCTCTTAGTCGACGACAGCGAAAGTCGAAAAGATTGAGACTCCTCGAACGTTCTTCATATGGTTTAGCAGCTAGTTCGGATACAAGCTTTGTGGTTCGGTGGTAAATGCGCTGCAGAAGATTGATGTCTTTCTGAATCCGGTGTGACCAAGCCTAAACAGCGTATTCCATCGCTGGTCTCCGATAGGTGTTCATGATACGGGGCACCGACTGATTGGAGAATCTGCAAAAAATTCGTCTCAATAACGCCAATAATTGTGACGCCTTTTTATAAGCCGCTTTGCACTGCAGTGAAGTCTTCAGACTTGAACTCGTACAAACACCCAAATCCTTCTCTTCAGTTGTCCAGACGAGTTGGTGGGACCCAAGATTGTAGTTGTAATTCACAGTCTTTCCAATGTTTAACACCTTGCACTTTTGGAAGTTGAAGGGTAGTTTGTTTCTCAGAGACCAATGTGTTTAAAACCTTCTGCAAAGTTTCCGAGTCATCATTTGTACGTATTTTTCTCCAAAGCTTTATATCGTCTGCAAATAACATAATCTTGCATTTAACACTCTCGGAAATGTCGTTTGCGTAGATCAAAAACAAAATCGGTCCGAGGACCGAACCCGGGGGCACTCCGCTCGTAATTTTAAATGATTTCGATAAGGCGCCGTCAACTCTGACTTGGGCACTCATGTCGCGCAAATAGTTTTCTAGCCAAGCAAGAAGTTTTCCTGTTATCCCGTGCAATTCAAGTTTCTGGATTAAAATACTATGATTGACGCGGTTATCAGGTGTAATTCGATACTGTTTGCATCGGCGAATCGGAAAGCGACTATAGAGTAAAAGTGAATATCACTGATCTGCGAATCTGCTCATGTGATGCCGTTCTGGAAACGGGTTACAGCGCGGTTCTTCAGAACATTAGGTGAGAATAAGGCTGTGTGAAACAAAATAGGACAAAAATTCACGCTTGGGATAATAAATTTTAAAAACTTTGGGGACGAACAAATTTGCGCTCGCATATTGTTCTACTTTATTCGTTGCTCTTTTGTCGGATCTAGACTGTTCATATAGGGTGGAACGTGTCAATTCAAAGTGCCAGAAACTAGAAGTAAAGTACATCGAAATTTTTATTCGCTTTCGCAACAACGAAACTACTCAAAAACTTTCAGGAAGCTCTCGTCGTTGATTTAAATATGTGAAGTCAAAGCTTTTGTGGTACCATCGCTTTAGGTAAACTTTTACGGCAGTTATCGTATGACATCGAATCGAACCCGCTTGGTTTTCATCCCACTGATAGCCACCAATCGAAAAACAACTGTATTGCTCTGTGCGTTGATCACACTCACAAAATTGTAACAATGGCTGACAACGTGACTCTTAGCGACGATGCTTATAAAAAGTGCATTTTTTCAAAAGCTGGTAAGTCCCAGATCGCGGCAAGCTAAATGTTAGTTTTCTTCAATTGCTGTTCATGCGAACCGTCACAAATCTTTGTGATCAGAATCAGCGGTTTTAATAAATAAAAGGCAATTACCAATTATAGGTTATATCTGTAATCCTGCAAAGTAACAGAATCAAGTAATTTCAAAAGTTGATTCGATTATTAAAAGATGCATGTTCGTTTTCGAGATGAACCTGAACGATTTGATGAAACAATACTGCTTTTAAAATCATATACGTATGCACAGAAGTCATTTATAAAACAGGCCTTAACCACAATCACTATGTTTTATAGTGAAGCTGTTACTGTCCACGAAAAGTTCCTCAATCCGGAATCAATCAAACTCCCTCCCAACAACTCCGTACATCCATTATTTCTGTGAAGCAAGCAAGTATTGAAGCAAAGTGATGGGATGGAATTACAGAAGCAATTACACACGAAAATTACCCGTGAGACAAAATACGGTTAGTTACTGTAATCCAGCTTAATCAAAAGCACTGTCGTTGAAGCAACACTAGACAGATGTCAGAAAACAATGAAATTATCTTTGTCAAAGCTTAGGTACCACTTCCTCGCCTGGTTCCTTGACCAGATTATTTTACCCCGAACTCACTTAATGCTAACTCAGCCAGACTACTGTATGTATTACTACATCTGGACAAAGTGAGGAACTTATCATACTCACTTTAGGAATAATTCAAGGTGCTACATGGGAAAAACGCCAGCTTTGTCACAACAATCCGTAACTTTTAAAAGAAGCAATGAACCACTGAGTTTTTATAGTTAGTGCTGTACCCATTTCGAACAACGAAGAATCAAGTTAACGACGGCAACTCGGGGGTGATTAAACAATAATCATTGCTAAAATGCTATACGTATTGACTGAAATTTGCACAGTTTAAAATGTAGATAAAACTGTTTGTGTTAATTGACTCAGATGCTAAATGAGCCCAAACTAGAGCGGCCCAAACTAGATCGGCCCACACTAGAGCGGCCCACACTAGGCAAAAAAACATTATCTACATGCAGTTTGAAAGTGATTGCGAACAACGATTGCATGCATTTTCAAAAATAGCCAGATTCCCATTTAATACACTCTAATTATTCATTTACGACTGTGCGTTCGAACAATGTGAGGCTATTTGACAAAAAATTGCGCCTCTGGATTTTTGCGGAGCGCCTGCTTATTTCCGACAATCATCGTACTCCACCAAGTGTTCAAAAATGATCGGATTTTTCCCAGCCTATTACCCAGAGTGCTTAGTAATTGAGCGGGATTCTTTTCGTAATTAAGGCGCATCTGGGATGGATAAAGCTCTACTCGTACGCAATTTGCAAAGGCTGTTCCAATCCAAAAGTGTTTTTGGCCGTATGTAAGTATTGAAGTGAAACCATTCCTAAAATCGGTGGTTCGCGCATAAATGTTATTTACTTGCGTTAAGAAAGATAGGGCAAGTAATATAGTCACCATTTAAATCAGCACAATTGAGATCGCATCCCTGACGTGTCTCTTACGTGTTCACAATGTTAACTGTCATTAGGCCAGCCTGGTTTCGAAGAAATCCAAAGAGAAATCAAATTTCAGAAGTGGCAAGGCTCTATTGAAATCGAAATCCTAAGAATTTTTAAAGTCTCTGTTGTTGTGATTAGTAATAGCATTACGTCTGGGATTGATGAAACATGTATATAGTTTACTATCGCGTAGCACGTGTGGAATTTGCATGATGATGCAATCTCATTAGAAGCAGCAACGTTTCATGTAATAGATTATGGACCAGTTTAGCAGATGTTTGGAGGCTTGATGTTTGCGACCATCGTACTTTGCACATGATTGCACACGTGTACGGCACAGAAAACTTACCACTCTGAGGCAAGGACTATTTCTGGACTGTCTAATGTTAGACAGGCATTCTTGTTTGGAATTAGTGCAAGTAAAATTTCTGGTAACGCATTATGTTCAAACTTTCTTCAAAATCTGAATATCGATTACAAATTAAATCCAAATCCTAAGTGTGACACGTAAATATTCATCATTCAAAATTGAATTTCCCCACATTTAATCAATCCACGGTTGTTTACAATGATTGTTTAACGACAAACTTAGCTTTTTATTTCTGGTATATTCAAGTTATAAATCTTCAGAATCAAATTCCTGGATACACGAAAATACACCTTTTTGGAATAGATAGTTCACACTGCATGTAAACAAGGTAATCAATAGGAAAAATAATAAAATCAACAACTCAAAATAATTTTCTCCTTCAAGAATATTAAACATCTTCCAATTTCGGACAACTCCGGTTTGAATTTTGAGTCCGTATCACAGAAAAAATAGAGATCAACTGGTAATCACATATTAAATAAGGAGTTGTGTTACAGTAAACGAAGCAGACTTTTATAGGGCCCGTATATGGGCCTGCAGCGGTTGTTGATGAGGTCACATGTAGACAGATCTGTTGGAGTGTTAGATGATTTTGTGCGGCATTGAGTTGGTATAATAGTTATTTGTACAGTCTTATGTTTTGTATAATGTAAATTTGTTAGTGTGGACATTATTGTTTCATTCAGATTACCGATAGCACTATATTGATCTAATGATTTCTTTTTATAGTTTTCACTCACACTTCAATGATTTTCTGTTCGCTAACTCAGTTACCATCATTCATTTGATATATACCCTTTGTACATAGCCAAGACACATAACATCAATGACACAATAACAACAATATACTCCTTCTCCACGCTCCTTTCTCGTTATATCGGTTGCATCGGTTGTTTTTGGACTTGTGTTTCCCATCGAGTACTAACGGCTAACTGGTCCATATTTCGGTCCGTCCAGGAAGACTTCAAGCAAAACCTATTTTAGTGGAGTTCTGAATTGAAATTAGTATAGTATGTGGATATTACCAGAAATCACGCAGCCTAACTATCTGTAAGATCTATAATGCCATTCCTCATTTGCTACCATACCGACTACAATATATCTCGTATGGGTTTCCTTGAAGAATCGAAGGTGAGTGAGGTACCTTCGATCTGTGAGACTCAATGAATATTAACTTACAGTTAAGAATTCGTCATGTAGACTGTGTACTAAAATAAGGAAAGAAGTACGTTTTCATGGTGCTAAGAAGGACATGAAACAACAGATGTTAGATCTGTGTTTAGCGCTTTGAATTTTCACGATTAAATCTTACTGCTTACTTTTGAAGGTGAATCATTTCGACGACGATTTTAGAAGAATGATAGTAAATCATATTCTGGATGTGTCTGGTACCGAAACCTGGCCAGATAATTTTGTCTGAGTCTTCCACGTCATGATGAAAACACAAAGATTTTGAGCGATTTTGGAGGGCAGCCTATAAGACCAAGCATTTTGAAAAGTCTCCGTCTTTGTGGCAGTCAAATGCTTTCGGTAAAACAATGCAAAACTGCGTAAGATGGGTTAAGCTGTAGCTGTCATTCTGCTTGAAGTTCTCTCAGGGAATAGATTATGTCTAGATTTGATATAATCCTGAGAAAGAAACATCGCAATTTGAAGGAAACTCTATCAGCTATTTTCATAGTAATTTGTACATTCTTAGATTTTGTATAATAATAATTTGTTAATTTGTTAACTTAGACATTATCGTTTCATTTCGATTAACGCCATTATGATTTATCAATTTCGTCTTATATGTTTCAGCGATTTCATCGATTTACTGTTCGTTAACTCGATTAACAATATTCATCTATAAAATACCCTAGTCAACACACTTATTATTAACAATATAATCTTTAGCCAAGCACGGTCTTCGTTCTTCTGTGGTTGTCTCACTTTCAAAAATTTATGTGAATATAACTGGAACCCACGCTAAAAGCACGATCCATTCCTCACTATCATTTACAATTCCTGTTGCCGCACATTTTGAATGCAGCATTAATAGTAGAGACTCCTCGGTGATTAAAACAAAATGTGCACAGTAAACACCATTAGGTTACCGAGAGAAAAGGGTAACTATTTCTTCAATAGTTTTTACACACACCTCATTTTCAATTGCATGCGGTATAGCTTAGGGCTAGCAACCCTATCCCGTAAAACATACATTGCTACGGAAACGATGACAACAGATCCGTGGTTCGGTCATGTCTGCAGGATGGATCCCAGTTCGCATACGAAGGTAGCCATGCACTGGCATCCGCAAGGTAAACGAAAAAGGGGACGGCCCAAGGAAACTTGGCGAAGAACGTTGGAACGCGAACTACATGCACAAGGATTCACGGTGCAGACGGCAACGGAAGCAGCGACAGACCGGAACCACTGGCTTGAAGTTGTCTTCGCCTCATGTGCCACGCGGCACGGAGAGGACTGAATGAAATGAATGAATGAATAGCTGTGTTGTCTTGAGATTAAATTGAAAGCAAAATTTCCCCCTGATATTTGACGATAATGAAGTGTACAAATAAGCAATCAGTAAGAGTTTTTTCAAGTTTGTTTGGGCCGATGCATCTGTGGATCCCATTATATGTAACGTGATAATTTTCAGTATGTACACCTTTTTGATACAGAGGCTATTTCTAGTTCGATAGGCATTTGTGCAACATCGAGTAGTCAGCTGCTTTTAAAATCAAACAGCAGTGTGGTTGATAAAAATTTGCCGTTCATTTTCCGCGAAAGCAAATTTGTTGTTGTTGGCCTGCTTCGACCATGGATGTACATCAAAATTGCACGATTGTTTTCATTTTCCACAACATTTTGAATGATTAACAGTCCGATTCGGGATGCACAATCTCTCCCGCAGCACTTGTAATGATAGACAGAACTCGGCCTACGGGCGTTAGTTGCACGCCAGCGTTCAGTAGTAAAGAGCTCCATTGGCTCCTCCCAGCTTGCAGACGACGTTTAACACAATGTCTATAATGTGAGTGATCAAGAGCAAGTTCTTCCCAGAGTCAATGCCAAAAGCTTTCATAACAATTTTGTAAACGTCTTTGAACCGCAAGCGCGGCCTGCCCAATGGTCGACTTCCTGATTGCAACGCATCAGAGTAGATCTTTCGGAATACGACATTTTCCTTTCTGTAGACCTGGATAAGCTACCACAGGCGGAGCTGTCGAAGTTGGGAGAACATAATCTCTAGATCCGTTTTTGGAAGCACTTCAGGATTAGTCACTTTGTCCATCATAACTCAGAACTCAAAAAGTGTTATTGTAGAAAAACCAGTAAGCTTAACAATAGCCGTACGACGACAGTTATATGGAGTAAAATTACAAAATGTCTCAAAAATCATTAGGGGCAGTCACATACCACACGGTTCGTCATATACTCATCCAGTTTAGAAGAGAATACGGCGTCAGATTCCGAGCGTGTGATTTCTTCAAGCAAAAATGTTCCAAGTGAAACAAATTCTTACCGAGAAAAAATTTCGAAGAATATCCAATTGAAAATGCGGAATGCTTAAAGCCTTAAGACGTTTTCGTGTTCGAGTAAGGTCTTTGAGCTTTAGCAAGTGTTTAAAGGGATGGCACTCAGTATATAAGATTTTTAATGCCAACAGGAGGTCACGCCGTATCCGTCATTGGGTAAAATCGTGTAGATGTTGTTTTAACATTCGCTCTTCGAAAGGCATATTTCTGTATTGGGAAACCAACTTTGTCGCACGATGATAAATCCTGCCAAGTAGTTCGATGTCTTTCCTCAGCCATGGTGCCAATGCTTGGATAAAATATTCCATACATACGTATTAATTAACCGGGGTAAGGTTTTGGGCGTGAAAGTGCTGAATATCGTTTTTAGAATACTTAAGATTTGAATGCTTTGTACAACTGGTGATCCGAAACTAAACTGCCATTGAATATGCAAAAGTCCATATCATTCAGATAGGTCGTGACATTGGCTTTTCCTACCCATATAAGCTCGACGACAAAATCCTTGAGTACAAGCGAAAGAAAAGGACCTGAGTGTCTGGATGCGCGGTAGTTTGAAAAATTGTCTACAATGCGAATCCGTTTACAAAAGCGCGTCTCGGCCGCTCGGTACGTTATGGCTGATATTTAGATGTTTTTCCCGGGGTGTTTTCCTCTCATGATGAACACATATATACACCCCATTCTCGACTATGCTGCACAAGCCTGGACACCATTGCTATAAAAAGACATTTTACTTTTGGATCGCGTACATCAGAGAGCATTACCGAGTGATCAGATTTTCAATGAAAAGGTGGGAGATTTTATGTTAAATAACCCCATGTTATCACAATTTTACTAATAATTTTCAGAGATTCAATTATACTCATGTACTTAAAAAGCCGGAAACCCCTGAACAGATATATTTGGAGTAAAATTCAGTAGAAGTTTGACCTATACCCTATAGTTTCACGTAAGCGATTGCTTTTCTTGCCATAAAACTTGAATCATGGAATACACAGCTACCGAGAAGGAGTTTGGTTTCTGAATCTGTGCAGGTTTGATAAATATTTGAATGTGTATATAATGACAAGCTAAGGTGGATTATTTGATAAGCTATCCGCTTATAATTAACATATAAATAGACCCGTTTCTAAACTATAGTGCTCACGTCTAAGCATCAGTGAGTTGTTTGACGATATTCCTCTTTAAAACCACATTACATGTAATACCCGATACCGCGGAAACGATTTACCCTCACTCTTAGATCTCGTTCTGACAAGCAATGAACATGACATTGATAACGTTGCTTACGAAAGTCCACTGGGACTAAGTGATCACGTCGTCATCCAGTTTGACTATCTGTTTGAAGCTGTAAGAAAAAATGATGCCCGTAAACGAGTTAGGCGGATCAACACTATGGCGTTGAGTGATGCTCTGATAAACACGTTTAACTGCCAACCGGAAACCAGCAACGTACATGAGTTTTGGATATGGCTAATATCTAATCTCAAAAGTTCAATCGAAGTGAGCTCCGAAGTTGTCTTCAGGAACTGAATAAAAAACTTCGAATTTAAATTAAGAAGCCAAACTCGTAAGTGGTTAACGGCACGAAACATTGCTTGGCGACACCATCGGCAAAACCCACCATCCGAGACCTGGGAAACATTCCGTTTACTGCGGAACAAAGTAAACAAATTTGTCATCCAAGACAAGTTTCGCTTCCAAGAAGTGATATCAAGCATGATGGAGCGAAACTCTAAAATACTATACCGTATAGTTAACGATCAAGCTAAGGTGGAACCTGGAGTAGCGTCCGTGAACACATCAACTGGACCAACAACAACTGCAGCAGAAACTGCTGATGCTTTAGCCACGTTTCATTCATCTGTATTCAACCCGATAGAAAATGCAATAAACAGCCCAAATCCAACACTTTTAAACACGGTTGCCCTAAGTTAAATAAGTGTCACTGAGAAACGTGTCCTCCAAGGTTTACTTAATCTTAAAACCGGAAAGTCTTCTGGGGCCGATGGAATAACCCCGAAAATATTGAAGCAGTTTGCGAGTTTGCTATACAAACCACTCACTTATTTGTTCAAACACTGGCAAGCGGGGTGATTCCTACAGATTGGAAACGAGGAATAATTTCTCCAATTTACAAAGGTGTAAATCACTCCGATGTTTCCAATTACCGACCCGTTACTCTATTACCAGTGATTTCAAAGTTACTTGAGCGGCTCATTGTTGACGATCAAATGAAACATTTAGAGAATAATCAGTTGCTTTAGAGGAACCAGCATGGATTCAGACGAAATTATTCCTGCTTGACTAATTTACTGATAACTTTAGATGACTGGACAAAATCGGTAGATAAAGGACAAGCAATACGCGCGTGCTACTTAGATGTTTCGAAAGCATTCGATCGTGCTGACCATTCCCTACTACTGCAGAAGCTTGAAAGGTTTGGTATCACTGGAAAGTTGCTGAATTGGCTAAACGACTACCTAACAAATCGCACTAACCAGGTACGTGTTGATGGTGCATTATCCAAACCAATTGCAGCAACTTGGTCCGATCCTCTTTCTGGTTTATGTCAATGAAATACCGGAAATTGTTCGATGTAACATTTCGTTATTTGCGGACGACATAAAGATTTGGCGCAGCATTCGTAATCCAGAAGACTGTCTGCTATTACAAAAGGATCTTGATACGCTTCACAGCTGGTCGTTGAAGAACAAACTGCCGTTTAACTTCAACAAATGCAGGATCATGAATGTGGGGAATCGGGTAGAGTTCACATAACACATAGGTTCGCATGTCCTTGAAAATTGCAGTGAAGAAAAATGATTTGGTGTCTGGATATGCTCCAGTTTAAAAACATCACTTCAAACTAACAGTGCCTTTAAAAAAGCAACACGTGTTCTAAATCTACTCAAACGTGTATTTGGGAAATTTTCGCCCAAGATATTCCCAAGGATCATGAATACATACTTGAGACCAGTCATGGAATACGGTGTGCAGTCATGGTCTCCGTGGCTCAAGAGGGATGTGGAACTTATGCAGCGAATCTATCACCGCTCAACGAAACTAGTTCTCAGCATCCGAAACAAACCATATAAAGAAAGGATAGGTCAACTGAATCTGTTCGATTTTCCCTATCGACGAATCAGAGGAGATCTTATCTTACTTTGCAAAACATTCCATACCCCGAACCATCCCTTACAGGTTTATTCACGCGAAGGGATACGAGGAATTATCAGACCCATGAATATGTGCTGGTCGTACCCCATTCCCGCTTAAACTGTAGAAGGTATTTTTACTCTGTCCGAGTCTGTTTTACTTGGAACAGTTTACCTTCAACCGTTGCTCACGCCACTAGCTTGCATGACTTTGAAACGAAATTAGACGACTTTTTATTGCATTATTCGTTTCCAGAACACTTATATACTGTTTATTCTATGTTCTTATATTGTTTATACACTCAAATTTCAATATTTACGATCCTATGGTTGTTGTTAAGCTTGTTGCTTTTTAGACCATTAAAAAACCTTGAATTACCTTGAATCACGTTTCTAAAAGTAATCTTGAATCTAGACCGTTTATACTATCGAACACGATTTAGAAAAACTTGCATACGTTCAGCGACTTGCCAAATTGGGCCTTAGGCGTCTAACACAAAGGAGAACGTGAGGCAACCGTATCCTCGTACACACACATGAGCTAAATGGAGATTATGATCTTCGTTTTATTTACAATTCATCTTGAAGTGTTTTATATGAAGTAAGAATTTGTAAATGAGCAGCATATGACGTTTGAAAAGCAGCAAGTAAGTTTAACATATAAATTTGAATGGATTTTTCGATGGAATTTATAAAGCTATAGCTGAATAAATGTATAATAATATATTTGACTTTATTACAAGAAATTTACTACGTCTTACTAAAATATTTAATTATATTTCATTCGCATCTGTTATTCTGATCGTTCTCCAATCTGTGATTTTTCTTACGCCGATTGTTTTTTTTCATTCAAAAATCTGCGTCTAAATTCTTGAATCTAGAGATTTTGCATTTTCTGTTATTTTGATGAATTCTTTTATAGTACTAATTCATTATTATTCCGAATTTATGATCAAGTTTTATCATGCGACGCGATGTTGCCAATCGATTTGAGTAATATTGACCCTTTTGTTTATTAACGACCCATGACTGCACACTCGCAGAAAACGTAAACTTGTGCTAACACGCATGCTGGTATCAAAAAATTGCAAGTTACCTATTTTTACACCTGTTCGAATAAATGCGCTGCTACAAAATACATTTTGCGCAAGTTTACAGCACACTTTGCGTCTCACGACTAGATTTAATTTGTCAGTTAACTGTATTGATTGCTAATTCCTGCGGAAAACCTATCCTACTATAACAAAAGGGATAATGATAACAACGATTCTTTTGAATATTTCTTTGTTTATTATTACTTGAGCTGATCATATCAACTGAACTTTATGCTGACAGTGTACTTCAGAGACCGAAACACAGGCAGCAGTGCGATAATGTCTATGAGTATGCCTTCGGTGTAAAAAGCATATTGTGAAACACTTTCATTCTTTTTGAGCCGACCCATTTGATGAAGGTTCTGAATGAATGCACATATTTAAGAAGAAGAAGAAGAATTCAGTCTTGAATAAATGAATTAATGTAAAAGAATGAGCTTGCGCCACATTAGTGGATGCGTCACAGTGGAGAAAATGACAAATTCGCGATGTATCCTTTAATATGAGTTCGACTATCTAGATTAGCTCTAGGTACCTTAAATTGCATAGGAATTCAGTAATTCTTCAATCAATCCGCTGCGGCGGCGAATAAGATTTAAGAATTTTGACCTGAAGTTTTAGGCCTGAATCTCGCAGCAGTTACAAAATTTGAGAAATGTTGACCCTATTTCACAATGTGAACTGGTGTGAATTGAGAACGAAACTTTGTCGAGAGTCAGCACTTTGTCCAGCTGGCAAACCTATATCACATTTTGAACCATGTGAAATTAAACCATTGTTCTTCGACAGCCCTATCGGACGAAACGAACTGATGAGGTATTAGATTGCTCGGTGGTGTATAATAACAAATGCAGCATTTTAACCGCAGAAGCCTATCTAAATATGTATCCAATTTGAAACAACGTAGTCAAAAAATGATTTATACAGTGGGAATATCACATGTTTAACTGAACTAGCCTTTTAGCATCTCGTCAGTTCCGTTATGCTTTTTCACGAAATCTACCAAGATAACTATTATGTTTACCTACACAACAGACCTTTAACATATATATATATATATATATATATATATATATATAGATAGAGAGAGAGAATTATATATATATATATATTTATATTTATATTTATATTTATATTTATATATATGTATATACGGTGTACTACTAAACTCAATCGACTTCGCATATTTTAAATCAATGGATACTGATCATAACGCATAAAATTCTAAGCGAATATTTTGTAGCTCTAAATCTTTGAGTGGGCGGATGGACAACTTGTAGTCGGACTAAATGCCCCCGAGTATAAAAATATGTGTAGTATCGCAGCCGAATGAACAATTGTGACATCGACTATTTAATTTAGGTATATAATCAAACGGTTGCCTTAATAACCATTTAAACAATTTACAAAAAGAACGTAAATTATCATTATGAAGCAAGTATAAGTAGCTGATTATCACATAGGCATTTTTAATATAAGAACGATTAACTGAGAGAAATCTTTTTGCACGTAATAGTTTTAGCGTTGTAACAGGCGTGATAAATACGGTGGAAACATTAGTTCATCGACCAGGAAGAGTTCTACCTAAAATTTACTTTTTTCAGTAGGTTTCGATTTCATCCATTCCGTCATCTTCTGGTGTTTCCATAGCAATCTCTTCATAGTCCTTTTCCAGTGCCGCAAGATCTTCGCGAGCTTCTTCGAACTCACTCTGCTCCATTCCTTCTCCGACATACCAGTGCACGAATGCGCGTTTTGAATACATAAGGTCAAATTTGTAGTTCAACCTTTGCCATGCTTCACGGATAGCTGTCATGTTACTGAGCATACAAAGGGCTCGCTTGACTTTTGCTAAGTCACCTCCGGGTACAACTGTTGGAGGCTGACTGTTGATGCCAAGTTTAAATCCGGCTGGCGCCCAGTCGACAAAGTGAACTGATCCTTTAGTTTTAATGGCCGAAATCGTATCAATTGCATCTTTAGAAACCACGTCTCCTCTGTAAAGAAGACAACATGCTATGTACATTCCGTTTCGTGGATCACATTTTACCATTTGGCTAGCCGGTTCAAAGCAGCTGTGGGTTATTTCAGATACACTCAATTGTTCGTGATTGGCCTTTTCTGCGGAAATTACTGGAGCGTATGTTGCCAACGGGAAGTGTATCCTCGGAAACGGTACCAAGTTTGTTTGAAACTCATTTAAATCCACATTTAAAGAACCCTCAAACCGAAGAGAAGCGGTTACAGAACTGACTACTTGAGCAATCAATCTGTTGAGATTTGTGTACGAAGGTCGCAAAATATTCAACTTTCGTCTATAAATAAATTAACAAAAATGAATACAACTACCTGCATATATCATAAATGGCTTCATTATCAACCATAAAAGCACAGTTCGAATGCTCCAAAGTTGTATGTGTTGTTAGGATGGAATTATATGGCTCCACTACTGCAGTAGATACAGTCGGAGCAGGATATATGGCGAACTCAAGTTTAGATTTTTTTCCATATTCAACATTAAGCTTCTCCATTAATAAGGAGGTAAAACCAGATCCAGTGCCACCACCGAAAGAATGAAAAACGAAAAATCCTTGTAAGCCGCTTGATTGTTCAGTCATTTTTCGTACGCGATCAGTTACTGCGTCGATGAATTCTCTACCGATAGTGTATCGACCCCTCGCATAATTATTCGCAGCGTCTTCTTTCCCGGATATTAATTGTTCTGGATGAAACAATTGCCTATATGTACCGTTTCGTACTTCATCGATCACAGTGGGTTCCAGATCTATGAAAACTGCTCGTGGAACATGCTTCCCAGAACTCGTTTCGCTAAAAAATGCATTAAAATATCCGTCGCAAATTCCAGGTGTTTTGTCATCCGGCATTTGACCATCAGGTAAAATTCCATGTTCTAAACAATAAAGTTCCCAACAAGCATTGCCTATTTGCACGCCGGCTTGTCCAACATGGATACTTATGCATTCGCGCTATAAGAAAAATCAAACTATTTAAATGTGTGCTAACTTACCATATCTGATCCTACTTTATATCACTGGCAATCTACCGTGGTTCGAACAAAATTGTGCGCTATCTAGCTTGAAATCTGTCAGCTTCATCCGTAATCGTTGTAGAAATCATCAAATGAAGATAGATGGAGTAACATGTGGATTATTGATTTTAGATTACATGTGTCAACGTGCCTTAACATGCAATCCAAATAAAAAAAGCTTGCATGAGGAGGCAGTACTAAGGATGGTTGACGCCCACGTTGTGTGCAAATTGGTAATGGCATCATGAGAAATTCTAAATCGTGCCTTGCACCGAGCTTAAATAATGTTAAACTACCAAGCCAATAAAAAATAAAACAGTGAATTTTATTGATAATAAAAATCACTTCCGATAAAGAATAATACAATGTTATTTTAGAAATCTACTCTTATTATCCAGCCACTTTCAATAAAATCACGCTTTAGCTGGTATAATATAAAGTAAATTACACTAAGATAGAATGGTTAACATACTGATTGAACTCGTTGTTGGTTACTTAATCCCTTGAGTTCCTGGAGGAACATAGGGCCTCGGCAACTTGTCTCCAATTTGGTCTGTCCATAGCAGCTAGTTTGATGTCGTTCCAGTTAAGTCCACACTTGCGGATTTCCTCTTCACGCGAGCGCCTCAAAGATAGCCTTGGGCGTCCGACCCGTCTCTTCCCGATTAGGTTCCATTCCAGAGCATGACTCGTGATGTCATCATAAGGTTTCCGCAAGGTGTGCCCAACCCATCTCCACTTCCTTCTACTGATCTGCTGGGTGATCGGGTCCTCAGTAGCAATCTGCCACAGGTCTTGATTCCTTATCTTTTCTGGCCATTTTACCCTAATAATTTGACGAAGGCAATTATTTTGGAATGATTGCAAGCGGCCAGTAGACTTGCTGTCACTCTCCAGGTTTCCAATCTGAATATACGGAGTTTCGTGCGTTTTGATAGAACCTTCGACTCCCGAATGGGTTTCAAAGCTATGAACGCGTATCTTGCTTTGCCGATTCTGGCGACTATGTCTTCGTCCGTGCCACCACTTATTGAAACAAGGCTGCCGAGGTAGACGAATTGCGTGACGTCTTTAACTGCTTTACCATTGATGGTGATTGATGGGTGCTCGTCAGTTAGCACATGGAGGACTTCTGTTTTTTCGGTATTCATGCGTAGTCCTGCATATGAAGCAAAGTGTGCTAGTCTATCGGTCTTTCTCTGAAGACGTTGGGGGTCACGTGATATCGAGCAGACATCATCAGCGTATTCCAGATCCTCCAAATGGTCGGATTCCTTCCAATCGATACCGTTCCTCTCACCTTATACTGTCTGTTTCATTATCCAGTCTATTACCAACAGAAAAATCATTGGGGACAACAGGCATCCCTGGCGAACGCCAGTCTCAACTGCAAATGGATCGGTGATTCTTCCGTTGTGAATTATCTGACAGGAGGCACCTTCATACAGCTGCTTTATGAGGTCCGTGTATAGTGGTGGGACCCCATAGTGTGGCAAAAGCTTCCATATGAATTCGCGGTCCACATTGTCGAAGGCTTTCTCAAAATCTATGAAGTTGAGGCAAAGAGGCGATTGCCATTCAATGCTTTGTTCAATTATTTTGCGGAGGGTCGCAATTTGGTCGATACCAGACTTTTGTTTTCTGAAGCCCGATTACTCTGGCCGTAACACTTGATCGATAGCGTCGCGCAAACGCAGAAGGATGATGCGCGTGAGTACTTTACTAAGGACTGAGAGCAGCATGATACCTCAACAGTTTTTGCATAGCCTCAGATCCCCTTTCATTGGAAGTTTGACCAAATGACCTCTCTTCCAATCATTTGGGACCCGTCATTCTGCAGCAGAGGAAGCAACATATCAGCCGTTGTGTCCAAATCAGCCTTCAAAGCTTCTGGTGGAATCCCGTCTGGACCTGGTGCTTTGCGATTTTCAGCGATTTTAGGTCAAAATGATCTCATTTCGACCGGGGAGATCGGTGTTTATGTCTAGCAAATTTGCTGCAGGTGGGATGTCAGTGACTGAAGTAGGTGCTGGTCGATTTAGAAGTTCCTTGAAGTGCTCCATCCATCGCTTTCTTTGCGCCGATTTCTGACTGATAAGGTTACCTTCACCGTCCTTTACTATTTTGCCGAGAGGTATTTTTCTTCCAGATACGGTTCTGGTAATGTTGTAGACGGTGTTGAGGTCTCTCTTTTCTGCTGCATTTTCCGCCTCCGTTGACAGCATTTCACAGAACCACATCTTGTCACTTCTGGCACTTCGTTTCACGTCTTTATTTAGGGAGCCGTATTGTTCGATCAGTTGGTTTTTCTGCTTGGTGTCCTTACACCGGGGGATCTGTTGTTTCAGCTTCCTTCTCGAGTTGATCAGTGTCCAGGTCTCACTCGAGATCCACTCTTTGTGTTTCTTTGCCCGTCTGCCAATTACGTGCTTACAAGTGTCTTGCCAACAGTCTTTCAGAGCGGTCCAGTGTTTATTTATTGGGAGTTCAGGGGTTAAGTTGTTGAGCGATTCCAATCTGTTTTTCAGTGAGATTGAGAAAATCTCTCTTGTACGCTCTTCCCTTAGTTTCTGCGTGTGATACTTTACACTAGGCCGACTGCCGGGTTCGCAGAAAGCTCTCAACTTGATTTTAATTGTGGCCATTAGAAGGTAGTGGTCTGAAGCAACATCCGCACCTCGCATTACGCGTGTATCAAGGAGACTATGTCTCTATTTTTGTGAAATCGATAGGTGATCGATTTGATTGGCAGTGACACCATCAGGTGATGTCCAGGTGGCCTTGTGGATGTTCCGGTGTTGAAAGATGCTGCCTCCGATGACCAGATCGTTGAGCGCGCAAAAATCTGCGAAAAGTTCACCGTTCTCATTCATTTCACCTAGGGCGTGCGTACCCATCACAGATTCTCTCCCTGTGTTGTCTGGACCCAATTTCGCGTTCATGTCACCCATCAAAATCTTTATATCTCGCTTGGGTGTTTTGTCTAGGACAGACTGCAGACGCACGTAAAATTCTTCTTTCGACTCAAGTCTAGCATTGTTTGTAGGCGCATAACATTTAATTACCGTCACATTTCTCCCCTTGGAGTTGAATCTAGCTGTGATTATCCGTGAGTCAACGGGTTCCCATCCAATGAGAGCGCCTGCAGCTATTGGGGATAGCATAATGGCAACGCCTTCTGAATGACTATGGTTCTCGTCTTCATGACCTGAGTAAATAATCCGTTCCCCAGATGTCAAAACCAACATACCAGATCCATTCCATCTACTTTCACATATTCCCAGCAGTTGTATACCATACCTTTGCATTTCTTTCGCGACCTTTGCAGCCTTTCCGGTCTCATTCATCGTACCGACGTTCCATGTGGCAATCTTTGTTGTTGCTTTCATCGACAGAAGATTCATCTGCTGACTGGCTTCCGGTGGGCTTTCACCAGTCTGCTTCATTTTTACCTCAGATGAGGTTTCTTCTCGATTCAAGCATGGAGATCTTACTTTGGTATGACATGTTGCTTTTGTTTCAGTAGCGGTTTGAGGTTTTTACAGAGTGGGCTTGCTGACCCCGCGTCTAACCCTCCTCCTTTTGCAGGCGGGCTTGGGACCGTCCTCGGCGGAGTATTGTGATTGTGTAATCCGCAGGAAGCGGAGGTTTGGAATCAGGGTTTCCATCCCCTAGATGGACTGCCCTCCCAGGCTGACGAGCTCCATCTACCTGAAGCGAACTGGTTTTGAGGCGCCAGTCACCCGCCTTCGCCCCTTCTCCTGTCAGTAGAAGCAGTTCCGCCACGGGCAGGCCAGGAGTTGGGCTTCGGTTGTCAGAGGCTATTTGAGACGCGCGCCGTATGGAAGCATTTTATAGGTAGCGGGAGCTTATCCCCACCACCACCCCCGGCTGTGACAACCTTGAGAACCCGTTGTTGGTTGATGTAATAATAATAGTATATTTCTTGAAATTTGCACTTGCGGTACAAAGACGTTTACGAAAAATATATGAAAGCTCTTGGCAATGACCTGGTGAGTTAAGAAGAACGTGCTCTTGACCGCTCATATAGGAGGCATTGTGTAAAGCGTCGTCTGCAAGCTGGGGAGGAGCAGATACAGTTCTTGGCTGATGAACGCAGATCACGCCGCCGGAGTGCAACGGACGCCATACAACCGAGTTCTGACTATCGTTGCGGGAGAGATTGTTCCTATCGAATCGGATTGCTTAGTCATTCAAACAGCTGTAGAACATGAAAATGCATGCGATTGTGATGTACATCCATGGTCGACATCGACCGACGGAGGGCAACACACACAATATTAGTTGCCATGAAGTACAAAGACAATATCTTCAACTTTAGCGAAAACGAAAGGAATGGATTTATAGGAAACGTAACATGAAATCCCACGACATGATTCATTCTGTTTGCGCGCATCAGGTAGGTACAGTACGAACAGGATCTGCATGCCTTGAAACGATGAATTGTACAAGAATTTAAACGATTGGACGAAAGCGTTGGAAGGAAGGAGTTCTGTACATGCCTGTTACTTAGATATATCTAAAGCTTTCGATCGACTTGATCGCTAATTCCAAAGCGGCAGGATGTTGGTATTACTGGAAATCTACTAGCATGGTTCGCATGTTACCTTTCTGAACGCAAAGCTAAATTCACAATAAATGGCTAATTTTTCCGAAATATTGAAGCCCCGAGCGGTGTTTCACAAAGTTCAGTAGTAGGTCCAATGCTGTAATTTATATTTGTAAATGATTTACCGAAACCGGTAAGCTGTATGCTTGTTATTTTCGCCGATGATGTAAAAATTTGGATGAATGTCAACTCTGTTGACGATTACCAAGTTTTACAAGCAAACTTGAATAAGCTGCTCTTCAACTTCCGCAATTGCAAACTGTTGTACATTTAAGAAACCCATCAGTCCTCGAATTACTTGGCAGTCACACGCTTGTGTGGAGTATATAGCAGAAATATCCCGGTGTATGGTTGTGCGGGAATTTTAAAAATAGTCTGTAGTGTGAGGCTGTCTATAAGGGTGCATGCGGCGTACTCGACTTAGACCAGTTTTCGAACGTTTCTCACCGCATTCAATGTCAAATGCACTCAATACATACATCCAGTTGTGGATTATACACTACAAACTTGGACAACATGAATGGAAAAAGATATATTGCTCATGTAAATGACTTGCCCTAAGGTAACCAAAACGGTTACTGGATTGCGAATCTACCCTTTGAGCAGCGATTGACTTGACTTGGATTGTGCACTTTCTAGCGCAGGGGCATCTGAGTTGACCCAATCCTGACATACCGAATAATCCACACGAAGTCACACCCACTCAGACACCTCTTTTTAAGCGGTTAGAATATTTCGACCCGCAGTCACAATCTGGCCCTTCGAATCCTACATTCCCGATTAAACTGTCATCGTAACATTTACGTAGCCCGTGTAGGCTTATTGTTGAACAGTTTACTGACAGAAATTGTTTCCTCGCCAAATGAAGCGATCTTCAAACAAACGTTACGACATTTTATGTTGAATAATAGTGTGTTGACCCCAGTTTACTGAAATCCCTTAGTAATTCTTTCTTACACACATACCTGGAAAAACAAATTACCCAAACATATTTCCGCTCAAAATTTCCTGTATTCATGCCACTATTGGAATTACTTTCATTCATTCTTTGAAGCAAATTGACGCAAACATTAAAGTAACGATTTGTTATTACTTTTATGAGGATATCATATTACAGTGTAGATTTTTCTCGAATCTTGAAGTTGAGCTTGTATGCTACTGTTGGATAAAATTTGTACGACCAACATGATGAATCACATGCTCCCAAACACGTATAGATGATGTTATCCCATGATCTTGAACATGCCCAACATCCAACAGAAGCATACAAGCGCAAATTGTTTAACGAGGTAAGTATTTTTAAAATATGCTCATGTATGCTTTTTCTCCAAGCAAGATTTTTCTATATTTCCTCATCAGCTACATTTTTGGCATTTGTGTTTTTCAAATGGCAATTGTGTAAAAAGTGCCGCATTGCTAGTACTTCGAAGGAGGAAGGCGATCTTGATTGTCTTTCAGTTCGTTACTTGAAGGTAAGGCTTTTTCATCTTCAGTACCGAAAGTTCAGTCTTATGTGAATTCTGTTCAATCAGGGCTGTATCCATTTTCAGTTTCAGAATTCTTCGACATTCTGTCGTGGTTGACATTAGATTAACTTTCGATTCTTAGTCGAGTCTCGCATGCAAATAGAGATTGAACCAAGTTGACAATATAGTTTACTCAGGTTATCACAGCAACAGCTTCGTTTCACAGCCATCATCAGCGTCAGCAAAATCAGCTTAAAAACATGTTTGACTCATCTGAGAGAATATTCGGATCAGGTGACTTTCTGGCTCATAATGAAATACGCATATGTCGTAGACAAGCGTATGGATTGAGAAATTTTCAAAAGCAGTCTTCTGTTCAGGATATTTGATATTGCAATATTTCAAAATCATTTCCATCAAGTCCGTTTGTGCATCGTCGAATCGCAGTTGCTTATTGCTTTATGATAACACTCAGCCATTTATTATTAGTGGCATTGACGTTGTGTTGATTCTTTTTTCCTCTAACAAATTGTTATTTTACTGTTTTCGCGGATGATTCTCAACCAGGTTGATCCAAAAGTCACTTTCCACTAGCTTATAAAAGGGAAAAAACTAATTACATGTGAAACATTGTTTTCAATCTAGCCAAGTTGAAGTTGCAAGTGACGTACCTCGAGGCTCAGTCTCAAAATTAATACTCTTTCTGGTTTACGCGAAAGATATAGCTGAAGTCATACGCATTAAAGTCATTTTATTTGCACATATCATCAAAGTAGTGACTAGTGTGCAAACCATAAAAGATTGCCAACTTCTACAGAAGGATATCGATGCATTTCATACGTGATCCTCATAAAACTGCTTATCATTTAACATCCAAAATTGTAAAATATTAAGCGTCCTATTCACATACTCACTGCGATCTCAGCAACTTTTATGGTTTACGGAAGAGAAAGACCTGGATATGTGGATTAGTAGTAACTTCAATTCAATTCAATCCAATTTAATGGTCTAAAAAGCACATAGCTTTATAAAAACCACAGAATAATATGCGAATTACAAATAACATAGGTAGTAAAACGGGGTTTGTTTGCCTACTGATAAGTTCAGGAATCACGTAAAAATACATAGAGCAGAAATTGTTTTCAACCGGTTTGATAGGGTAAATATGTATAGTTTACTTGGATGCATTGGTTCAAAGCTTTATGATGCAGAATATATTGTTTCAATGTTTGGATTAGTCGACATGAAGTTGTCCAAGTTCGATTTGAATATATCCAAATTGGGTGAATGTGCAACGTTACGGGGTAGGGAGTTCCAAGTAAAACATACACGTACAGAATAAAAATACCTTCGACAGTTCAGCCTCGAGTCGGGAATAAGTACTTATAGTTATGACTCCGGCTTGTTCGTGGCGGTAGTCGTGTGAATAGTTGATTCAGGGGATGGTTGTGGGTATGCAGTATATTGAACATAAGAATCAAGTCGCCTCTAAGACGGCGGTAGCGAGAGTCGAAGAGACTGAGGCTTGTAATCCGATCTTCGTATTGTTTATGTTTTAAACCACGTACGAGCTTGGTGGTCCGATGATATATTCTCTGCAAGAGGCTGATGTCCTTCTGTAGCCAGGGTGACTAAGCCTGAACCGCATACTCCATGGTTGGCCTCAAGTACGTAATAATTATTCGATGAACAGTTTGCTTCGTGAAACTCCCGAACACGCGTTTAAGAAGAAGCAGCGCCCCTAACACAAACTTATCAAGGTTCGCTATAGAACGGCTTAAATTTTCCAGTAGAAGTGATGGATGCTGCCAAATTAAATGTCATTTCGACATAATATTATCATTTGGTGAGTATGTGGATTTCGATGTCCAGAACGAATTAAACATCTAAAAATAAGAGGTTTTCTAGTGAAGCTTATAACTCACTACATATTAAAGAACTAAAATCTCAGTAATTCCTCAGACCAATACCTCTTCCGCTAGCTGATTGATCAGTTAATTTCTATTTCATGACAATGAATGAACACTCAAGTGGTTTTGCAGTGACCAGAAGAGAGCAAGCTCCGACGACAGGTACAAAATGTCCAGAAACGCCGTGAATCGAAATGTAAGATTGATGAATTAAGCATCAGGAGAAAACTTGTAAAGTCATTCAAGGAAATTAATGACTCCACACTTCATGTATCAAGTATAAATTATTTCAAACCATAATGAATTAATACAGGTTTGCGAATATTATAAACGGATGATGGTGAGACTAATAAAGATAATCAGGTGATTTGATTTTCTAAGTTGACGACTTCTGTATCATTATTATGCATATATCATGACATACAATTTCGACAAACTAAGTGAATATTTTCAAGTTTACCGCATTTGTAACATTTAGCATTAAGAAATTGACAAGTAAAACTGTTACTTGCTACAAGAAGCTGCCATAGCGCAGGAGCTGCTGAACGCAGATCACGCCGCCGGCGTGCAACTGATGCAATATAACCGAGTTTTGACTATCGTTGCCAGCGCTGCGGTTGAGATTGTTCCTCTTGAATCAGACTGTTTAGTCATTCAAAAACCTGTAAAACAAATAAAAATTCGTACGATTGTGATGTACATCCGTGGTCGACATCGACCGAAGTAGGCTAACAACAACAGACTTATTTTTATTCCAATACATAATTCGCGAACCCGACAAACCGCAAATTTTTTCGATATATGGTAAATTCGTTATTGTCCATTTTTGGCATGTTTTCGGAATACTCACTTTATACCTTGACCACTAGTTCTTTCTTCTCTACGACGTGCAACCCTTGCAAAGACACCAAAGTTCAAACGATTCCTGATAATCTTCGATTTTTCTGGGTGTTCCACGAATATTGATGTATATAAATTTAACAATGAGAATATGATAACAATATTGGTTGTCATTTGAACAATCACCAAACTTGCGAGTTCGATTAGGAACTTCGTGGCTTAAGAAAATTTTCAGTGTGCGCAGACGTTGTGTAAAATTTTGTAGGTTTAGTTTAGGTCACTCGCTTTTGGAAAGAAGAAGCCAACCAACTTAGGTGCACGAGGATTATTTCTGTCAATGAATTCAATGTCCTTCCGCAGAAACGGGGCCCAGGCTTGGATTGACTATGCATTAACAGGACAATTATTCAAGGATTCAAGTAGTTATGGTAAATAAAGTTATTAATTTACAACACCACAGGATTACAGCACGAATGAAAATGTAAAAAATATAACGGTATAAAAGGAATAGAAAATATCAAATGAAAGGCTCACGAATGATATTCTTTTGCATGTGTAATCCAATTTCTCTTTTAACTCCGCCAGTCCAGGATAGTCCACCACATGTTGAGGTAGGGAATTTCAAAGAAATTGCGCCGACAATCAATACGGCAGCTTGAGACGTAAAGGTATAAGGTATGTCCCCGTGCCACTTTCCAATCACACACGTTTGTATGAATCCGCGTCGATGTCTTGAAAATTCCTCTTTCGGTCCAGCAAGATCAAACGAACTGGAGACATTTGTTCCCACCCTACACCCGTGTTCCTTATCAAGTTTTTTGTGTCATAATTTTCCTGTGATATTTTTTGTTTGTTCTTTAAATTAAAAATAACATTTGAACTAAATGTTAAATCTGTGAGAGTTTTCTTTCCCGAACATTTTTCCTTTGTTTAACTGCACTTCGGCTTCCGCACATTTTGATTTGTCCGTTACCCGTGTTTACCGTTATTGGAAAACGGTAATTTTTTGTGCTCTCAACTGAGCTCTTTGACTTCCGTTTATTGGACGCGTTGGGTTTGCATTGAAACCTGTATTCGATTACCGTTGAAGTTTGTTATATTTTGCTTTTTAATCGTCTTTGTCAATATAGTACAGCGTAAATTGACGTATTGTTCTGATTTGGGATCGATTCGTAAACGCTCGTCACTCCCGGTAGAAGATTCTCGTGGCTCGTAGCAGGCAACTAGTTTCCGTGACAGAAACTATTCCCTAGTGACGATTTTGTCGCTACAGTACTCAACGTCGAATTCGCTGACGTCAATATGCCTGTTACCCGCAGTTTTGTGGGAAAGATCAAATCCTCCCAACGATTGGTCGATAATGGAACGGAAGACACCGCAGGTGAGCGCATTCTTTGTTCTGTTGAGGGCTCTCGAGGTAGCCTTAGGGGTTCAACGATAGATTCAAACATCCTTGTTCGTAAGGCTAAGATGCGTTTGGAACGACTAAAACTGTCGCAGGAACGTGAAGTTCTCGAAATGCAGCACAAAGAGAAATTGCTTGATGCGGTACAGGAGGTTGAAATGGTCGAGATTGCTGCTTCTGCATCCGACGATGCAGATTCACGGTTGCAAGATATTGATACCAATCAAAAGGTTTCAAGTTATCTTGCGCATTGTGGGCCTCAAAAGCCAGAAGTAGCTGACTACCCTCGTTCGGAGGTAGAAGACTCTCTTCGTAATAAAACGCCCGGTAGTATCCCAAGATCTGACCTTCCAAAGATAGAATTGATGTCTTTCGATGGTTCAGCTAGTACCTACTGGAAATTCTTTCGTCAGTTCGAGATCTATGTGGAGTCTAGAACTCGTGATGACGGACAGAGGTTTCTATATTTGCTACATTATTGCCGAGGTGTAGCAAAAGAAGCTATTGAAGAGTGTGTCATGCTGCCACCTGAACGTGCGTACAAGCGGGCGAGATCAATCCTGAAGGACCTCTTCTGGCAACCGCACACAACAGCAAGATCCATGCTGGAAGGACTGTTCAGTGAGTTTTAAGCAGCACCTTACAGTCCGCAACGATTGTCACACCTGGTGATAAAAATGAGTAATTGCCAAATTGCTTTAGAGCAAATGAGCTACACTGCGGACCTTAATTCATTGATGGTGCTTGAACGATTGGTCCGCACACTTCCCCTGTATCTACAGCAGCAGTGGGCTGAGAACGTCGAGCAGCGTACCTGCGAAGGCCGAGAGCCAAATTTCGCGGATTTGATGCGCTTTATCAGTCTACGGGCAAAGGTTGCTAACAGCCGGTTCGGTCAATTAGTGGAGCAAAATCGCAAGGGTAATAACGCTTACACGAGTGAAACTGGTAATAAACCAGTCGTGAATAGAAAGCAAACCTTTGCTCAGTGGCGTGCAGACGACACAAAGAAGATTGAAAATCCAGGATGCCCAACCTGTGGGGGTACTCATGGAGTGGCATCTTGCCAAGACTTCATTACTGCCGACTGCGAAACACGTTGGAAAAAGGTGAAGCAGTTTCGCCTGTGTTTCAAATGCCTGAAGGCTGGTCATGACAGAAAATTTTGTCGTGTCACAAATTCATGTCAGGTCGTTGGCTGTAAGGCTCTTCACCACACATTGGTGCATTGGGAACCTAAGTTCCAGTCTCACGTTGAAAGCAAAACAGTGAGCATGACTAACTGTGGGCAAGTTGTCTCTATGGGAGTATTACCTGTTCGCTTGGTAGGACCTGGAGGTTCTTTGAAAGCATACGCATTTCTTGATTCTGGTTCTGATACGACAGTCGTTTGTTGTGAAGTCGCTGAAAAACTTGGACTTGAGATGCAAGCTTCAGAAACTCGCATTAAGACGATGAACGGTACAATGTCCGCTCGCGAGCTTGCTAGTGAGTTCAAGTTGGAATCGCTTAATGGACTAGAGATAATTGACATCAACAAGGCTTTGGTCGTTGATGAAATCATGCCTTTTGTAAACATGCGGCCTCGGTTAAAATTAGCAGGTCGATTGTCCCATCTCAAGGATGTAGTATTTGAGGAAACTGACCGTAAACGCATAGTTATCTTGATTGGATGTGACATCCCGGAAGCACATTGGGCAATCGAACAGCGATTGGGTGCTCGGAAACAGCCATACGCTGTGAAAACCCTACTCGGTTGGGTGTTATTGGGACCTACGAACTATAGAGCGCATAAAACAGCCCTGGTCAATCTGCTCTCTGGCGGAATTTGTGAAATAGAATCGCTGTTGAGAAGAATGTACGACTCGGAATTTGAAGATTCGAGTTGCATTAGGAACTCCCCTTCCGTCGAAGATAGAAAGGTACTTCAGCTAGTGAAGGAAGAATCAAGGCTAGTCGATGGGCATTACGTAGTACCTCTTCCCTGAAAGGATAGTGTCCCCAAACTTGCCAGTAATCGGTCAGTCGCGTTCAAAAGGATAGAAAGTCTGAGAAGGCGTTTCCTAAAAGATCCTCAATTTTGTCTAAAATACACAGAAGTGATGAATGCCGAAGTGACCAGAGGGTATGCAAGGAAGGTTTGACCGTATGTTGCCGAGAGTAGTCGGCCCTTGTGGTATCTACCTCATCACGCTGTGTTGAACCCCAAAAAACCAGAAAAACTTCGGGTAGTACTGGATTGTGCAGCCAAATTTCATGGGTTTTTACTGAACGATATGCTGTGCCAGGGCCCTGATACACCAGCGAATCTCTTCACCGTGCTTTTGCGCTTCAGGATAGGTCAGGTAGCTCTAGCTGCAGACATTGAGGAAATGTTCATGCAAGTTAAGGTACCTGACAAAGATCTATCGGCATTACGATTTCTGTGGTGGGATGATGCGGATTTCGAAAAAGATCCGGTCGAATTTGTGATGACAGCTCATCCTTTCGGAGCTACGTCTTCCCCATTCTGCGTCAATTATGCTCTTCGAAAGACCGCAATGGATTTCGCTGGTGATTATGATGAATTTACCCAACGTGCTGTTATGGAAAAATTTTATGTTGATAATTGTTTGGTATAGTTTGACTGCTCTATTGTCGCCAAGAAATTCGTTGACCAATGTCGACATATGCTTTCTCGAGGCGGCTTCCATTTAAGGAAGTGGGTGTCAAACGATAAACGTTTGTTAAAAGACCTGCCGAGTTCAGATTGTGCCACCTTTACGGTCAATATGAATAATTCATACGATCATGTGCATGGAGCATTGGGTTTGTAATGGAACGCGGATAGCGACGTCTTTGAATTTCGATTCAACCTACCCGAGAGGCCAATGACTCGTCGTGCTAACACTGCAAGTGTTTTAGTGGATGTCCTTTGGTAGACACAATTCTATATGTGAGAACAATATCGCGTCATATCCTCCTTCGAGGAAAATCACATAGAACTAGACGTCGAAATATTTCAGTATACGGAACATTGCCAAGACCCATTCACTAAGTTTGTTTTTTTGGTGATAGATTTTAACATAGAGAGAAATATTTTTTCGCAGCCAACAACCCAGACCTCTACCGCATACTCCATCGTCGGGCAAAGGTAGACATTCATTATCCTTGGTAAAGTTACTTTGAATTACTTAGAATTTGAATTACCAGCAAGAATCGTCCAAATATTTTTCGAAATATACCTAACAATTTGTTGGCCTGTCGAAATATATTTCTGGGCATTGCACCGTTCTCTTCAGATTTCCCCTAATCTTTACTCCAAGATCATTTTCCAATGAGCTACATGTCATTTTTTCAGTTCCCAATCGATATGTCCAAGGAACTCTCTTGCTAAATGGAGCATCTTACTTTTCCGTATGTTGTATGTAAGTGTCTTTTTCTTACGCAAACCTTTAAGAGAATATTTTTCTCGCATGCACAATCACCCAAACTCGGTTGACTTATCTTCTTTTGCATCTTATTGCACCCTTAACACTCTAAAAATCATGTAAAACACTTGCATTTATTCTGAACCTTTTTATTGCCCACACTAAGATGAGCAACATAAGTATTTTATTCGAAAAAAAGGTTTTATAAAAATACTAACGAAATCTTTGTTTCACAAGGAAATCACAGTAAATTTAAAACAGCAATACATGTTTATATATACAAACAACACTCCAAATTTCAAACAAATACCTTGGATTCTTTTTGAAGTACAGAAATAAACGTACCATCATCCTTTTTCCATGCCATTAGCCGCCTTAACACCTAATCCGAATTGTCGTTTCAAGCGGTCGGCGACCCGTAAGCATCTCACATGTTCTATCATCTCAAGCACGGACTATTTAGAGAGATCCGGCATCACTCTGTTTAACGCCTTATCACATACCACAAGATTCACTGCTACTTGTTTAGTCCGATTCCAAAGAAGCCTGACCAATAACTTCAGTTTACACCTCGTCATTACTCACGAAACATACAATTAAGTGCATCTATGCAAACGCAAACAGCCTTTTCAACAAATTAATCGAATTGTCCGAGATTTGTCATGAAACGGCGCCAGACGTAGTTCCAATAACAGAAACGTGGTTCCATGCCTTATTGTCTGAAAACGAACTATATTTGCCCGGCATGTCACTATTCCGGCAGGACCGTTTAGGTGATGGCGGAGGAGCAGCACTCTACTTCAAGCAATTGTTTATCTGTAGAGCTTTGAACGACCAGACCCTTCATATAACTGGCTGATATAACTGACCCTTGATGCTCTCTGACTCTCACTTCAGGAGACCAATACACTATTGGAGTGATCTATCGTTCTCCAACAGCAACTCTCGACCTAAACAATAAATTGTTTAATGCGTTGCGCTATGTAACAACGCGGTACAATACTTAAATATTGATAATGGGGATTTCAACTTTCCCAAGCTCTTAGCCCCAATGATCATTCATTAGAAACACTAGAATATGAACTTCGAGCAGTCTTGGATTACGCATCTCTTTATAACGCCGTTTTTGGATTTACTCGTACTAGGGGATCAGACCAGCCCTCTACCTTGGACTTAATACTTAAATCAGATCCCATAGCTATAGAGAATATCGTTTATAAACCGCCAATCGTACGAAGCGATCACGTTGTCCTAGAATTCGAGTACGTTTGTAGCGCTAGGCGCAACAGTGACGGAACTAAATGCGTCAGAATGGTGAACTATTGTGCTCTGTGTGCCGAGTTACAAAGCACTGGTTTCGCACCACTGGATTACTCCGATCCGGATACTCATTAGCGCTCTCTCTTACAGCATTTGAAATATATATTAGAGGAACATTGAATGTTAGTTTTAAAGGAAGCGTCTCAAAGTAATTCATTTTAATACGAAGCAGGAATAAAACGTCGATGAAACAAAGGGGAAGGGCATGGGAGTTTCATTTGACTACCAACACAGCTGATTATTGGGCACAAGTTGAACTACTGCGAAACAAAGTAATCAGCTTAATTCGAGATCATATACAAGCTTTCCAATCACAATTTATTTCTCAGATGCACCAGAATCCGAAGCTCTTGTATAGACTCGTAATCGAAAGAACGAATAATAAACCAGGATTCTTTGCCCTAAAAACTTCGGCCGGCTTCACAGAATCCATTTTTCAGACCGCTGACCTGTTAGCATACTTTTATGCTGGCGTTTTTGCGCTGAAATCCACGGAGCCTGGTCAGAAACCAATCATTCGACTTGACCGACCGACCTTGATTGAAATATTGATTACTGCGCTCGTGGTAGCAAGGCACTTACGAAAATTAAACATAAAGAAATCTCCATGTCCAGACGAGATAACTCCAAAGCTACTCACAACCCGTCATGCGCAGCTATCTAAACCTCTATCCTGCATGTTTAATAATGTGCTCGAAGCTGGCGTGGTTCCAAAAGACTGGAAACTGGGACAAATAATACCCATTTACAAAGGTGGTTGCCGATCTGAAGTTAAAAATTACAGGCCGGTGACATTGCTGTTTTCGGTATCTGGAAACGAACCAACTTTTGGCAGTTGCCCACCATGAATTTCGGAGAAATCGCTCTTGTCTAACAAATTTGCTGACAAGCTCAGATGATTGGACGAGGGTTGTAGATGCGGGTGGCTGTATTCATGCGTGTCATCTGGACATTTCTGAAGCTATCGACAAAGTTGATCATAATGTGGTAATTGTTCGATTAACGATCAATAATACTCAATCATTCATCATCATTCATTCAACAATAATCAATAATACTGTTATTCAAGTTCTGGTTGTCATTCATTCATTCTGGTTGTCATTCAATACATACTGTGATTCGAGTGAGCGTGGTTTGTTCTCACTTACATTCTTGGGCTGATTATTCAATTCAATACAATACAATTCATCACAATCATCACAATCTTGAATCTTGAATCGCGAATCTTGATACTATTGGTCATTTCGGTTGTCAAGAATGTTGGCTTTGAAGTGTTAAGACCTTGCCCTTTATAGTTTGCGGATCGCAGTATCTTAAAATCATTAACAAGTATGGCTTTTTAATACCGATTGTTTCGGGTAGGTATTTCCACTGTTTGTAATCGTGCTCAGACTTTTCTTGAGAAGGTACGTCAGCAGCATCTTTCGGAATGCCTAGAAATACAATACTTCTCAGTTTATTTCCTTCTCAAGATTTCTCCGACGACTATTGCTCCCACCATGGTAGATCTGCATGGATACGACATGCAAATTCTGGAACACCTCTAAGATGATAAGCATTTAAGAGTACGTTTTCCACGTCTTCCGCTAATTGCAGCGTTATTTGCTAGAGACGAGAATTATCGTTGTGAGGAGAATTCAGGTGGGGGTTCAGTGGAACTACCATATTTCGGGATACATAATATCGTTATCCATCATTCTAAGCAGCTCAATTAACTAGGAAGATTATTCGTCGCCTGGAGCTGGTATAGTGATGAAACTCACGTCCAGAATTTTGCATGTTAGACTTAAGCGTTTTCTGAATAGATTCTCTATTTGAACATCGTTGTTTTTTGTAAGAAATCTATGTAACAGTTGCATTCAACATAACTTCGTTTAGCACTTTTCCACTGTTTCCTTACCCACTGAACCTGATCTTACTGTCTTGACCTGATGACAGCAATTAGCCGGAAACCGTTAGTGATATGGATGGGATGGGGATTTGAGAACCACAATACATTAGTCTTTTATATGCGCCTCAAGCGCTTGGCCAGGAATCATTTGTTATTCTGTATTTTAACATCGTAGTTCCTTGCAAGAACCCTATATAACAATGGCATACAAGTTTAACATTGTTAACCGCTTTTCCACTTTATCAACACTCACTAAATCTGGTCGTACTGTCTTTAACTGATGACGGCAAACAGACAGAAACCGGTAGTGCTGAGTATGGGATGGGGATGAGAGCAACACAATACATTGGTCTTCAATGTACACCTCGAGCACTTCGCCAGAAATCACTTTTTGATTCGGTATTTCAACATCGTGGTTCTTTGTAAGAACCCTATATAACAGTGGCAAATACGTTTAACGTTTATTATCGCATTTCCACCTTTTCAAGGTTCAAAATATCTCATCTTACTGTCACTACATGGTGACCGGAAACAGACAGAACCCGGTAGTGGCGTGTAAGTGGTGGGGATGTGAGCACCACAATACATTGGTCTTCAATATGCACCTCGAGCGCTGGGCCAGTAATCACGTTGTGATTCTGTATTTGAACATCGTGGTATTTTGTAAGATACCTATTCAACAGTTGCATACCAAATTAACTTCGTTAAACGCTTTTCCACTGTTCCAATGCTAAGTGAGCCTGATTTTACTGTCTCCAAGTGCTGGCGGCAAATAGCCATTAAAAGTTAGTGATGTGCACCACAATACATTGGTCTTTAATATGCGCCTCGAGCGCTTGCTAGGAATCACTTTGTTATTCTCTATTTGAACATCGTGGTTCTTTTGTAAGAACCCCATGATAACAGTGACATACAAGTCTAACTTCGTTTACCGTTTTTCTCCGAAGCCGTAGCTCGGTTAGGCAGTCCGAAGTTTTATTAAACTTCGCCTTGCCAACTCCTGCGACGGTATCGTTGTCCATAGATAGCAGCCTAGGTGTACCTTTCGTACCGGTGGTGCCGTGGTAAGGGAGCACTTGCTGCGTGGGAAACAGCTAGTTTGAACTGCCCCAGCGTAAATCACAACGCACCAATGGAGATGACACTCAATTCCTCTCCTGCGGATAACAATACGGAAAGCAGCAGATATCGGTTAGAAGCTGCAGCTCGATTGGCGTGGAGCTCAATTACTAGAGCTGCTCCCGACGGTAGGAGAGACTTCCAGGGATCATTGGACGGCTATTGCACGCCTCATGCTTGGCAGCCCCCAACCAATATGGTGCCGTCCCGTCACGATCTGCTATCCTCATTGGGTGCATGGGGATTAGGAATTAACCGACAAGCAGACTGTTTTTTCCGCATAAGCGAAACGAACTACTAAAAAACAAATGTCATTCCTGCAACCACGAACCTGGAACGTCCGGTTTATGCTTCCTGGATTCCATGACGACGTCTCTAATATCAGAGCATGTAAGAAAATCTGCAGTGATAAACAATGAGCTGAAGAGACTGAATATCGATGTGGCTGCCCTGCAAGAGACGCGATTACCAGACACTGGTATACTATCAAAAAGAGGTTACACTTTTTTGTAAAGGGAGAGGTTTCAATGAGCCTCGACTGCATGGAGTTTGGTTTGCCGTTCGAAACGACCTACTAAAATCAGCAGAACCGAGCAGTTGTGGGAGCGAATGGATTCGGAATCCAAATCTGAAGTGCATTACAGTTACCATTACGTTGGTCAACGTTTGTGCACCGACGCTCTCTGCAACGCTTGCTAAAAAAAGCGCTTTTTATGATAACCTCGCAACAGTCCACAAAAACGTGCCACGAACAAACTGCGTGATGGCATTGGGTGATTTCAATGCTAGAGATGGCGCAGAATACGAGTCTTGACCAAACTGTCTCGGGAGGTTCAGTGTAGGTAAAACCAATGCAAATGGACAACGCCTTTTAGAATTGTCCACACAGTTCAGTGTTTGTGTCAGTAACACTTTTTTTCAAACAAAACCACAGCATAAGCTCTCTTGGAAACATCCTTGCTCTAAGCATTGGCATCAGATGGATCTCATTCTTGTTAGGCACACTAATATAGGAAGCGTAATTCTCACCAGATCATATCAAAGCGCAGACTTTGACGCTGATCATTCACTAGTATGTGCTAAACTGAAGCTTCCCGACACGAGATTTCATTGCACCAAATTGTCTACTAAGCCTAGAATAGACGTCAGACGTATGTGCGATAATAATTTAGTTTCGCGATTTGCAAAAGCCTTCACAGCCGAGTTCAGCAAGACCACCCCACTCGAATCGGCTTCAGAAAACTGGGAATCGATAAAAAGCTGCACATGCCATGTCACACTTTCCAATTTCGGTACGAAGAAAGCTAAAACGAGCGAGTGGTTCGAAACAAAATCTTCTGAGATGACTGCTGTGTTGGAAGAGAAACAGTCAGCCTTCTTGAGGTTCAGATGAAAACTTACGACTTTCAAGAGCAGCTAGAAATAAGGTGCAACAGACTGCAAGACGATGTGCAAATGACTATCGGACAAAAATTAGCCTTAGTATCCAAAAATCTGCAGATACTAGAAATTTTCACGATATGTATGATGGGATCATGAGAGCCATTGGCCCAAACAAACTTAAAACGGCTCCCATTAAGTCTGTATCTGGTGATCCGATTGTGGACAAAACTCAGCAGACAAAAAGATGGGTAGAGCACTTATCCACTCTCTACTCTAGAAACAGTACGGTTTTACCGCATGTACTTGAAAATGTCGGGCGGTTGCCGACTATTGAATATATAGATACTCCACCTACTCTTGACGAGCTCAAAAGGGCAATCCACAACTTAGCGAATGAGACGGCCCCTGGTGAGGACGGAATTCCACCTGAGCTCATCAAATGCTGTAGAGCAGCATTATTACTACATCTTCACCATTTGCTTTTCAGTGCTGGCAGGAGTAATGTGTCCCAGATGAGGTGCGAGACACAAAGTTCATCAGGATATTCAAGAATGAGGGTGTTAGATGGGACTGCAACAATTACAGAGGAATCTCCATGATGACTGTTGTAGACAAATTGTTTGCTAAAGTCTTACAGATACGGCTGCAAGTTTAAGCTGATAAAATTCACTCCGGATCTCAATGTGGCTTCCGCAAAGAAATATCAACAGTTGACATGATCTTTTACCTGAGACAACTTCAAGAAAATTGTCGGGAGAAACGTGTACCATTATACGCTGTTTTTATTGATATATCTAAGGCAATGAGACTACGTCAGCATGGAGGGTCTTTTTAAAATTCTTGATCTGATAGGCTGACTCAGAAGATGCTTCAACTCCTTAATTCTTTCCACCCAGACGTTAATTGCTCAGTCCATTTCAACGGTTTCAGATTAGAAGCCTTCGAAATTCGCCGAGGCGTCAAACAAATGTGTGTTTTCTTGCTCCCACGCTGTTTGGCATTTTCTTCACTATGCTTCTAAAGCAAGCTTTCAGGACGAGGACAGAAGGCATTTACGTACGCACACAAAGTGATGTCACGCTTTCCAACCTAAACCGGTTGAGAGCACAAACCATGTCACGATATGTGCTAATCCGTGACATGCAGTTTGCGACGATGCAGCCTTTATTGCTCACTACCAAGAGCACCTCCAGTCACCAAGGACTGTTTTTCGTCGGCATGCAAAGACTTTGGGATAACAATCAGCATGAGCAAGACCAAAGTCATTGGTCAATGGACTGTATCTCCTCCCATCATCACTGTTGCAACCTGTCAGCTTGAATCAGTTCATAATTTCACATACCTTGGTTCAACCATTGCCGATAACCTCGCAAGACACGGAGATTGATAAGCGGATTGGCAGAGCAGCTGTCATTCTGTCCCGTTTTAACTCTCGTGTTTGGGATAACCGCAAGCTGAATGTAAAGACAAAGATGATGGTATACAGCGCGTGCGTACTAAATGCTTTACCGTACAGCAGTGAAAACCTGGGCCACCCACGCAAGACACGAACGGAAGCCGAATGCTTTCCATCTGCGAAGCAACTATCTATCTTGAACATATCGTGGATGGACAGATTTACTAATGCTGAAGTGCTTTCAAAAGCTGGTCTACAGAGCATGTTCAACCTATTGCGACAGCACCGCATGTGGTGGCTTGGTCGCGTCTACAGAATAGATAATGGTCGTATTCCGAAAGATCTATTCATATTGTGGTTGCAATTAGGAAGTCGACCATTGAACAGACCGCACTTGCGATACAAAGACGTTTACAAAAGAGATATGAAAGCTATTGGCATTGACTCGGCGAGTTGGGAAGAACTTGCTCTTGGCGGCTCACATTTGAGGCATTGCGTAAAGCGTCGTCTGCAAGCTGGGGAGGAGCAGATACAGCACTTGACTGCTGAATGTAGAACACGCCGCCGGCGTGCAACTAATGCAATACAACCAAGTTCTGACTATTGATGCCAGCGCTGCGGGAGAGATTGTACCTCTAGATTCGGACTGTTTTTTCATTCCATAAGCTGTAGAACATGAACATTCATGCGATTGAGATGTACATCCATGGTCGACATCGACCGAAGAAATTGAAATTTTAAGCGATTGTTAGGTATAATTTGGTTACGTATAAGAAAACTATCGACACCACAGAAGAAATATATATAGTGATTTTCAGAGAATGATATACATTAATTTCTACATGAAATCATGGACAATACACTTATGACTATATTAAATCCGAGGTATTTTCAATGAAATTTTCAGTTCAGTTCAGCTGGCACAGAAATGTAAATGGCTGACGAGCAGATTGAGCGTCCAGAATTTCTGTCTGTGTAAAGATTCAAAGCAGTGCTCATGAGTGTAAATTAATTATTTGTTATTTGGTATCCGTGTCGTATGAGATCATATGTCAAGTGTTCTCCAGGCCGTCTTTCGTCCCAGGTATTTGTAGCTGCGAATGTGGAAAATGTAAGGGGAAGAAACTCATGCTTTTCGCTGAAAATCTCTTGCAGTAAGCGAGATTAAACTTTGAACAGCGTTTCAAACATTGCTTATTTTAACAGATAAATTCTGCTAAGGATCATTTGCGTGCTGTGTATGAGATTTTTATACACTCCCGTTGGATAAGCTAAGTTAACAAGAAAATATTACATTAAACAACACCAAGATTAATAATTACTGACTATTAGACTGTTTGACAGCAATCGCAAAGGCCGAGCAAAGTTCTTATGATTTAATTAAATTTAGGTGACTCATTGTAAATTTGGTTTGAGTCATCACGCTTAGTGAAAGTGAATTTTCGTTTCTTTCTTTCAGATATTTCCATCTCAGAAAAAATTTCTGAATTTTTCATAATAATTCTTTTGGAATATCAGCTTTTCCCAAATGTTGAACGTTTGTATTAATTCTTTTTTGTTGCCATGACAATATATCAACATTTTTGAAATTTCACGATATTGACTTATAATTATATTCCAAATTCATATCACAAATGATAACAATTCTATCATAGCTGAGTTTTCCATATTTATTAAAAATATATACTATGGGTAACGATCAATTACCTATATTTTTGGCAGAAATTTCAGTGCCATCTGAAGAAAGAAAACAGGTGACCCCGTCTAACGAGGAACCCGATAATCATAAATTAGAAAAAGAAGCAATAACTCCAGTTTGGTGCTTCGGATTTAATCAAAAAGTTCCGATAATAAATCTCAGCAAGAATACTGAAAATGTAGTGCTCTATGCGTCTGCTCACTTGCTAGTCCTTTCCGAGGTCGAAAATAATAAGCAGCAAATCCTCCGTGGTCACGTGAGTCTTTAATATATCCTATTATTCCACAGTGTAATGACATCAGTTGCTTGACATGCAGTGCCGATAAACGCTGGCTTGCTTCGGGTGATGCCGGATCAAATAGCGCTGTAATTATCTGGGATGGAAATACAGGAGAAATTGTTCGGATAATGCTCGAACCACATCCTAATGGAGTGATCGCTATTTCATTGACTCATGATGCACGTTATCTGGCTACTTTAAGCGCGGATTCTGCTGATCAACAATTTAGTATATGGAATTGGACAAGTGGTTCTGAGAATCCAATGTGCACCATTACATTGGATGATACGGGTTTCCCACAAACTCAAATTAGCTTTAAATATGGAGATTACTTCCAAGTTATAACCAATGGTCCCAAAAATATAATTTTTTATTCTTGGGTATGAAACGTTTTTCGTTACTGTTTTCAAAGGACACATCGGGGAAAATCGAAATGCAGTCACTCACAGTAAAAGATGAAGATTTTGGAAAACGCGTTGGCATATTTGTTGGCTCGCATTATGTACCAGATTCAAGTGCAGCTATCACAGCAACAACACAGGGTCATGCAGTTCTATGGCAAAGATCTGAAGAAACGAATCTGCAAAATTCTGATACAGGTATTACAAATGAATTTTTTAAGTAAAATAAACTTGCGAAAGTTAAAATATTTGGCTATTGATCGATGGTCAGTGACTAGTATGCGGAATGTATTAGGTTGGTAACTAATAATTGGGTATCTTCAGTAAATTTGTGCTCCAAATCTATTAATAATGTAATTAAACTTTCAGGTAAAAATGTCAGATTGTTCTCCCATTTTTCTTCTTAGGTAATGAAAGCAGAAGGAATTTTCCCCTGTTCAACTTTCTTTACAAAAATGGGTCGCGTTCATTGAAAGGACCGGTCTAACGATTAAAGGACTACTGCTGCATCATTTAGGGTTTCAATGTCTTCACAAATGCTGATAAAACAGTTGTTATGATTATGCACTATATTGTAAATTGAGAATAAGTGATGTTTAATGAATTGACCATTGCCATCTGTTGATTACTTGAAAGGGGTGGCTTGAAAGTAGACGATCTAGACGTAATAGTTTGTTCTTCCGTGTAAAACAGATACAAGGTAGAATTGCCTGATTCTATGCGGCACTTTGCCTGGATCAGGCTTGTGCTTTCATACCATGCCGGGGATCAAACCTCTACTCGAAAGGTCCTCTCTCGTGCTTTAAAAAGCTATTTTGGTGAAAACAATCTTTTTTTTGCACTGAATTTCAATTGTTTTCATTTGATGCCTGGGCAGCTTCTATGTATATTTTCCAAAATGCGGTCTTAAACCGTACGTGACTTTGCCTTAATCATGTTTATTATTGCAAATATACATACATAAAAATAAACAAGCTTCCATCAGTACTGTCAGAGCCGCTATTAGAGAGCGTGTGGGATCGGTATTATATAGGCATTAGGACTTTGAGGTACGAGCGATCCGGTAATGGCCCTTTAGTCTAGTGGCTCACCTTGTTATTAGAAATCACCAGTTATTCATGTTGTGAATTATTTTTATGAAATAATATATGTTCCATTTTATTGTTATATTTGTGGATGCACAGGAAACCAGTCACTTTATAAAATTGAAGTGTTAATTCCAAATGGAAAATATTGTATTTATATCCAGCTGTTTCTCTTTTTACTACACATGTTAGTTTTTATTCTTTATGCCAAAACGTTGAATGGAAAATTGTTAGGTGAAAACGTTATATATAATTACATATAGCTCATTAATTTGAATCGTAACAGATGAATGCATTTTAAAATTCTTAAAAGTTATTTCTATGCTCGCTTTTGGAGAATGGGCGTGTATATTGTTAACCAACGCTACTAATAGGCAAAATGATTTCACGTGAGGAATCTAGAATAAAGATTCATCATGATGATGATTACATATGGAATGGAATTTAACGTAATCTACGAGAATAATATTGTTTATTACTGCATCATTTTTATAGGGTTACGGTAAAATCTGATGTATTATAGCGATATGTACGAGTGACGACGAAGTTAATTTCACAAAATTGCGACAAATATTTTGTTAATAAAAAATTATTATTTTCTTTATGAATGTAGCATATTGCGTGCGTGTATAAAAGGTGTTTGTCTGAATAAGATAAATCGATTTTTTCTTATTTTTCGGCTATGTTGATTAACTGAATTCATTACAATATTTCCGATACACTGATGATGACTGAGATTTATCTACCATAATAATTTTCCAAGTAGTTTGAAATTTGCCTGCCGTGAGTTAAATAATTAAAATAATTTTGGCGATTAGCTTACTTTGAATGGCTCAGAATCGGATATAATTTTTTCGATTCGAATGTGAAATAAAATATCAGATGCAAGTTGTTTAAAAAAATTTAAATTTATTTTCGTAAATATTCAATGTTAGAAAATTGTTGCAAAAGATTATTATTTCATTCAATATTTTATCCTTAATTGATTTGATTCTTTGTTAAGTTATCAAAATTATACTAAAATGTTGGATTCATCTCTACATCACATTTCTTTATTACAGACACAAGAAAACAGAAATCAATTTTATGTACAATGGAAGCAGTCAAACTAGTGCCACTTCACGAACATGAAATAACAATGATAGCCATTACAGAGTGGTAAGTGAATTTATCGGCTCGGTTTAATTTTAAGTATATAACTAACTAGCTATATAGCTATCTAGGCAAGAAATGCCAGAAACCAAGGATTTCCCCATCGCTAGAGATTACGATGGCTGTTGAGTTTTTGTAAAGTGTTTAATTATATACACAAATTTCACTATAAAATAATATAAGCGGCATCAGGTGTTTAAGGTTTATATGCTATAGATAATGTTTTGGAATCGGAAAAACTTATATTTTGCCAAATACTGCCATATGTATATCGAATAAAAATACTCACAATCAAAAGTGATGCAGTTGAAGCGATTTCGAATACATTACAATATCTAATTATCTGATAACATTCTCGTCCGTGAACTGATGAATGTATCGTACGTAACAAGATAAAAGCTTTATGGTCAAATTCATCAAGAGTAGCATTACACTGTTTAGACGCACCAAATTCTTGACTCTAATTTATAGTTAACACATTACTTATATATTTGACTAAGTAAGTTCACACAGTATGATATCATTAATAGATGAGAAAGGATGAGATTTCAAAACATCGAAACATGTAAAAGAATTAGTGCAGACGATCTCGCCTCAATTTTCTAAAATTTAAGCAAACCTTACTCTCATTCACAATCCGTAAACGAGAAGAACTTTATCAGCGAGGCAGTTTGTGTGGCTTCCGCTGCATCATAATAAGGTTTCCTTGCTAATTCACTGGTCAAAATACAAGAGTAAGCAATAGTCTCAGCTCTCAAAACGTAACCCGATGTCACAAAGAAAAATGGTCCAGGTAGATATGTGAACCAAGATACGTAAAACGATCTACAATTTCACACACCAGTTACTTTAAAAATCAAAGCATCGTCATTATTAGAACATTAAATATGCATTAATTTAACTATGTACACTGATGTTATCAGCCTGAATTCTTTAATTGAATTGCAGATAACGTTTTTAATTTGATTTTCCAAATTTTCAAATAGATGAACGCTAAATGGAACCTTGCTTTAAAGGAAGTACCAAGTCATGTTCTCGTTCATGAAAGTGTCTGCCCTCTTAATAATTCAAATATTCATCAAGCGGTTTAATCTATTCAACAGTTTTATTCGTCGGAATTTTCAAGCCCCAGGTGTTAACATTTTAGACTGATTTGAACGGAATAAACAAACCCTGAAATCGGATTCTTTTAAATTTCGTGAATAAAATGAAGGATTAATGGCATTTGAAACATTATTATCAAGTTCCGGCTATGTTCAGTCAGAATCAAATATGACAGCTTCATGCGCGAGGCCCCAACAGTAAGCATGCACAATCCATTCGAAGACCAAGACCAACATCGTCGCCGCTTTTATGCATAACCTCTGATATGCTATTCAAATTTATCAATCAATCATCAAAATGTTTTAATCAGCCTATTTTGATGAACGCTAAACATTTGAGAATCTTCGAAAAATCCTTCTCATTATTACGACAATTTACTGCAAATAAAACTCAGAATCCGCCAATATATTACCATTTTATAATAGAATAAATCAGTCACACACATTTGTCATGCAATTTCATTCTGCTAAAATATTTTGCCTACGTTTATTTCGAAAGTGGCCAAATTCGAAAATTCTAATTAACACATCGCTTAGCTCAATTAAAAGCATGTCAATTACAGTACATTTTGAAAAGAATATTCTCCTATAAAATTTACTTTATATGAGCTTATCTCAGTTCAATCATGATAATTTCCGATTCCTTAGGCTAGCAAGCTTAGCACGCTTTTCTACATTGATTCTAATGCCTACATTCGAAAATAAATTCGGTGCTTACACTAATTCTACACAGCTATTTGCACCTCTACCTCCTGCACCTCAATTGCCTAGAGTTTAATTTCCATTACCGGATTCGAGCAGTTTATTTCCATTTTAACATCCTGCTGCCATTGCATAACTTGGACTAACAGCTTAAAAGCCGGTAGCAATATAAATAATATAAATATCATGTGGATTTCAGTGCTTGACCCGGGTTCACTGTGCTTGTTTGTTGGAACGTAGGATACTCCAAGTCATTCAGTACTGACCTTCCTTTCATTGCACTGAGCTAAACATTATCATGCTATTTTCACCTCCAAATAGCAGACGGTCTGAATCATATGGTACAGTATATGCTTATCTGCTGTGAAAAATACACGATGGTCATTTATAAGCCTATTAGTGCTTCCCCCGAAGTAAGTGCCATTCGGTTATTGAATATCTTCTTTCATTAGGTAAGCTCTTTATAGCAGTGTAGCTCACCAACACGTGTAAATTCCAATATTAATTATTTCTGGTCATTTTTCTAGTCTGAATATCAAATACTGCATTGTCACGGGAGACATTACTGGAGTGCTCAAATTTTTCGATACCAAATTTATGTTAGTATTTTGGTTTCAAAACATCAACGCTGGACCCATAGCTGCAATATCATTCTCGAATCGAGGAGTTGTGCGCAAGTGAGTATAAAATAACAGTAAATTATCTTAATTACAACACATTTAATCCGAATAGTAAATTGTAACTGAATTATAAATGTGACTAATTGATTTTAAACTATGGTTTGTAATTCTATTTTATGTGGATGATTTCAGTAGAGGCTATTTTCAGCTTTAATCTAATATCCATGGAACTATGCCTATTTCATTTGAAATTGTACAAAATGGTTTATTTTAGGTAATTTCCTTGGATTATGATTCCTCGTAATATTTTACACTTAGCTATCATAGGCTTGATAGAAATGACTGATTTTGCTGCCAGCATAAGATTCTGCAGGTGTATACTGCAAAAATTCACAAGTGCACGTAGCGTTATGCTGCCTTCGGCCCGCTTCTCATCAGTATTCTAACTGATGCGAAACAATCGGTGGAAAAAATATTTTCTCGAAAGTAAATTAATCTCAATTGCGCAATCGCAATTTGTAATACTTATGTAGAATTCGCCACCTTTGTGCTTTTGTCCTATTTGACTCAAATTATTACACTCCAGAAAAATAAAATAAATAAACGACAAGTTTATCTAGAGAGTGTCGTATATACCATTATTTTAATGCTTTCTATCCTTTCGCATTTGGTTTTGATAGGATTGATTAATGTCCCTTCATTTATTCATTTATGAAATTATATCCTATGGTAAAGCAAGCTAACTCCTTCTTATGAAATAACGAGATCAATGCAAGCATCCTTGTTTTCATCACGTGCACACCCCACGACCGGTTTCTTGCTGTTTGTAATCAGTAGGTATCGATGTGCATTCATTAAAAAGATGGGAATATGGTACATAAAATTTGCACTGGAATGCCATATCAGTCTATTGAAATTGGATAAAAGACTCATCACTTGTTCCGCTGTAAAATAAATCTCCATTTTAAAAATGCCTTTCTATTTATTTTCATCAGTGCAGCTAGCGTTGGATGGAAGTGAGTATTTTCATTTTTGAATTTGAAATTCTTGGTCGCTATTTTAACTAGTGTATGCATTTAAAGTAAGGAATTGATCCCAACATAACCGATTTTGTAGCAGAATTTTTTTAAATACCCATAAATAATCATCACAACTTCATAGCAAAACGGTCACATTATTATCGTGTAACTGAATCATTTTTAAAGTCATTATCATATATGCTCGTTTGCACCCCACGACCGGTTTCGTGCTGTTTGCACTCCGCATGCGCTTGAATCAGTGGAAGAATGGAAAATAAGTTGCCCTTGTATGCAAATGCTGGATAAATTTGGTAAAACCAACCTTTTCAATCAAACGTGCCTAAACGCATGTAGATAGTGTTTAGACCCGTGATCATGAACAAAATGCTCCTTTGTGTTTGACCTAAAAGCACATTGTGTTTCTATTTTATTTTATTTATTTTAATAAGTTTGATTTCAATGTCAAACTTTAATGTATAGCAATCTATTATTTATCAGATCGTTATAAATACAATTGCTTTTGTAGAAAAAATTGTTTATTTTAGCCTTAGTTGTATTAAATTACTCTCGCTGAATGACTAGCATTTTAAGTAAGAATTATTTGATACTTGATGAATTTAGGCATGAGTAACAGGGTAAATATACTAATGCATACCACGTTCGTCCCTGCCAATTCAAATTATTATAAATTGGATTACTTTAATCACTGAATTGTCTTTTTGAATTTACAGTTAATGTGATTATTGCAATTTAAATAATCCGAATTTGTTCTATTTTGTATTTTAAAAAATCACCTGGTTTTGATGCAGAAGATATGATTCTAGTACAAAATATTACGTTTCTTAATAAACATCTTTTATAAATCCGTCTGGCCTGTAGGAATGATTTTTTATTTGTATGAAATACAAAAACCTTAACTAATCCTTAATCAATTGTATAAATTTTGAGGTCATCTATATTCCTCGAAACAACACAATATCCAAAATGCTCGACTATTCCTGGCGAGCGGTTTGTTACTGAAGATTTCATCGTCACAACCGGGCACTCCAACATGCTATTAGTAATTCTGAATGGCGGCATAATCAAGGTGAGCCTAATAAGAGAAGCATTTCCTCAATTGGATGTTCGCTTCTGTTTATTCGGGTGAAACGTTTTTAAGAACACGAATTTTACTTTGGTTTTAAAGGTAACTTCATGAGTTTTAAATTGTGAACATATATTTCAACTATAGTTCTACAGTTGTCTATATTCTGAGCGTTTGGTTTCATCTGGTGAGGCATTCTAAGCGAAGCTGATTAGGATTTTGTGTTCAAACAGTAAATCAAGGCAATAACGTTTTTAATAGCCAATCTTGTATGTATATAGCTTATTTCACCTACCTCCTGTCAGAGCACGTTAATTCGGACATCGAACATAAATTGAAGTCTGTAATTAATCGATTATAGCATTTGTTTGTAACGTTTCGCTGGTACTAGCCAATTTAGGGATGGCGGAAGCTGTCAGATTTGCTGCCTAATACGCGCATAAACGCTAATTTCTTATTATTGATCGATTGTTATTGATAGTTATAGGCACTATTTAATAAGAAGCAACATATCGGAACGTAGAATTGAAGTAATCAAAATTATTATTTTTATAATGGTAAAAAATATCCGAAATCCGGATGAGACTCACAGTTTGCATGTTAGAAGCAATCAGAAGAATATTATAGTAACGATGAAAAGCCCATTATCTCGCAAGGAAAAACATTTAGGCTCCACAAACCCTGATCGGATGATTGCAATTTTTTTATCAAATTGTGCTAGCTAAATCACAGAAATATCTTGTTTTAAAAGTTGCAGTTGATCAGTTACGGCAAACTATGAGACGGTATGGTTACTTAAAATAATGTTTAATTCTATGGAGCGCATTGTGGCCGCACCAAAATATTTTGAATATTTCAATACGGTTTTCGAAAAAATCCATTCTGTCTGTCTAAACGTTTACTATTTCATAGGATTGGAGTAGGGAAATAGATAATTCTTCAATAGTTCCAAAACTTTCTTTCGAGTCAATCATGGCTTTCGAATTAAAAAGCGTGAAGCTTGCTGAACAACGGGAATGCTGTTCAATTAGATGATGGACTGTAATGGACTAAAATTATCTCTGGAGTTTGCATTATAGCCTTGTTTTTGAAAATTTCATACGAACCAAAACTGGTTTGAAATGTGAATGAGAATTTTTCGTTATATTAAATTAATATTTAACTCTGTTGATTACTCTTTTATCTCATTTTATGTTATCTACTTGTGTTTTAAAAACAGTTCATAAAAAGAGATAACCATGAACTTGTAACAGCATTGGCTTCTCACCCAACGATGTAAGTGTTTGTATTACAATTCATAAAAATCCTTCGTGTTAAAATTGTTAATGTCGTTGGATGATGAACAAAAAATGAATTATTTCTGGGTTGTATATAGTGTTTCCTCTGCCGCTCAGCCAGCACGGTTTCGAACAATCGTGCGTTGACATTCATTCCAAAATCTAATTTCTATGAACAAACAATCCATATTTGCTTGAACCTCTGTCACACATGAAGGCTCCACTACCCGCTTCGTGCCGTTTGTACTCATCTGGTAGGGAGAGTAGGCTCAGGATTGCATGCCTTGAAACAGTAAAAAACGTACGTGACCGTAAGCCACTGTTGGATGTGGTCATTACAACTGTGAGTTTTACGCGTTTTTGGAAAAGGTCACTTTGAGTAAAATCCTTCTTCTTGGTTTATGCTATCGTTAGAATTTCTACGGAAAGTTCAAACCGAATGTGAATTTCCTCGGTGCGTCGAAAGAGAAAAGTTCAAAATACTGATCAATATTACAAATACGAGCTAACAAGCAAAGAAAATCGAAAGACCGCATCGTTAGCTTTAACATAATCAAATCTTGCATGATAAAATGTTTGAAATTATATGCAAAGTGTGAAGCGATGTGATTGGGTTTTGAGTATTGCAAACTTAGAAAATCAATTATTCCCGAGTTTTCGTTTTCTCATTTGTCACGGACGACAATATGCAGTCTTAACTATTCGTTCACCTTAGCTTGGAAAGGCTTAAAATTTATCTGGAAAACGACCTAATTATTGGATACAATTAAATACCATAGATAAAGTTGACTATCAAGATTCAAGATTCAAGATTTTATGGTTGAAAAAGCAATTACTTTACAATAACCATGCAGTTGAACTATAGGTACAAGTGTATATGTGTATATGTGTGTAGAAAAATTTCAAAATCAAAATAATTCTGGTAACGACAGATTATAAATAGTTCGGGGCATAATTTGGATTCCCTCTCAGAAAATCGTCCAGTTTTAATTTAAATATAGAACAAGTGTTTGAGCTTACCAAATTGGCTGGCAGGGAATTCCAAGCGAAACAAATACGCACAGAATAAAAATACCTGCGGCGGTTCTGATTGAAGTGGGGTATTTCAAACTTGCAGTTGTGACCGTGGTTGTTGCTGGATGTTCGTCGGTGAAATAGTATATCCAAAGGGTGGGAAACACTGTTAAGGATTTTGAATGTGAGGAGGAGGTCGGCTCGCAGTCTCCTTTGTGCAAGTGTCGTCAGCTTCAGTTTACTTAGTCGGTCAGCGAATGGTAGGTTTTCGAGCCCAATGACCAACTTTGAGGCTCTGTGATATATGCGATCCAATAGTGAAATGTCTTTTTGAAGCCATGGGGTCCAGGCTTGTGAAGCGTAATCAGTAAGCGGGTGTATGTACGTGTTCATCATCAGAGAAAAACAGCTCTGGGAAAAACGTCCGAATATCCGCCTTAACATACGAAGCTTGCATCGTCTTCCGTTATGATCAATTTTTTCTGGTTCCTTTGAGAAGGATGCGCAGATAAAGTGAGGTAATGTATCACCAGAGTAAACTTACGAAGTGACTAACATTGAAATATGAGATCTGCGTATCACAGCGGAAATGAGGTCCGAACTTCAATCGGACAGTCCAGGTTGCGCATTACATGAAATGTGCTTACCCCAGCTTTCCGTCATACCACGGTGTGAAAATGATACCAACAATGATTGAGAAAATACCTGCGTGAGCCTAACACCCTTGCGAGTTGGTGAGAGATGTGCACCGGCCCTATGGACCAAATTGACCTGATAAGGTTTAAAAAACATATGAAGAGGTAGGTAAGTATTTTTCACGAAAATATGAGAGATTTACAAAGTTAATGTTTAATAATGATCAAAAACCCGGATTCGCTTGAGTAATAATTATTCTCTGTGAGAATTAGACAAAATGTCGTAATTAGGCTTGCAAAATGTGAATGAAACCGATATTTGAGAACCACAATCAATTAAACCTATGTATATGCTCACATAGAGGTTTTGTGCATTATTTGTATTACTTTTTATCTCTGCTAAGAGCAATGCTGATTAAGTCCTGAATATGCGATCTAATTGTTCCATTTTCAGGCCTCTGGTTACAACCTGCTGCATAACGGGACGTTTGATCACATTCAATTATGAGAGCAAGTGAGCTTTATAAAGTTGGCCCTCTGATATGCTTCGTCACTAGTTTCAAAATTTTAATGACTGTGGTAATAGTGACAGCGTGAACTCAAATACACTAGTCATTGAATACCCATACGCTTCGTGTATTGACAATCTATTTCTGCACACAGGTAAATAGTTGAAGCATTAGGTTCCATATTTCTTACAGCGTTACCTATATCTAAATTAGCTCGCAATCAACCACTTAACCATACTTCCTTCAAAACATTGTGTAATCTTAGATATAGCCGATACTGAAATTTTTTCAAGGATTAAGGGTTTCAAGGATTTATGTTTTAGATGGCGAACATTTTACAAAACCACAGGATTACGGTATAAATGAAAATGTGAAATATATTAGCATATAATGAGCAGAGTATATCAAACATGCAGCTCATGAATAACGTTCGTTTGTATATTTAAGTCTGATTTCATTTAAATTATCGACAGTGTAGTGAGTCCATCATATTTTGAAGTAAAGAATTTCTTACGGCAATAAATGGCGCCAACAACCAATGCGGGAACTCTGGTATGTGTGCTTGTCTTTTTATGACCACAATTATAAAACAAGTTTTTAGTGGGCGTTCTTCGATAGACAAACTTTTATAGCCAAGAATAATATCGCGCCGTATCCTACTTCGGGTAAAGTCACAAAGACCTAGACGTCGCAATTTTTTAGTGTACAAAACATTGCTGCTGTGTGATAAATTATACCGAAGTGGGCAATATCGTTGTACTGACCGTATACTCCATTGTTTGAAGAAAGTAAACCTTCGTTATCCTTTTCAACGTTAATAGCTAGAATCTTCCAAATATCTTTCAAAAGATACGTAACAATCTGCTAGCCTGTCGATATACATTCTGGCGGTAAACTGTGCTCTTCAGATTCCCGACAATTCATATTCCGCCTTATTCTAGGCCAAGATTTTAGTTCCCATTCGATATGTACAAAGAAATATTCTGGCCAAGTTGGTGCATCTTGCTTCTCTGTGTGTTAAATGTCATACCATTCACAGCCACTCCAGCTGACTCAAATTCCTTTGAAGTTTCTCACAATCTGCAGTAGAACTGATCCGGGTTAGCGAGCAGAACCGCTTTGGATGTCATAAGTGGAGCAAATTGCATATGTACAGAATTAAAAGAAGTGGTCCAAGCACAGATACTTGTGGGACACTGCTGGCGGTTTTAATTTTATTTAATAACACTCCATTTACTACAACTCTTAGGCGGCGATCTGACAACTAGTCGCACAACCACAAAACGAGTTGTTTGCTGATTACTAAGTGCAGCAGTTTTTGTGGACGGTAATTGTGACTGAATCTATCAAATGTTTTCGATAACTTCATTACGATTTTCAAAATGTAAGGTCATTCTTTCTAAGAATATAGGTTCCATGACCTTGCAAAACAAAAGGCATTCGTTTGACGGGAAGATAATTTGCAGTGCCAGATTACAAAAACCTTTGCAGTTGGGAGTAACCAGGCTGGACGTCGAACTATTTAGCATTACTCCGAATAGTTAAACAGGCTGACAGGCGAGGACATGGGGTTATTCTGAATGATGTCATCCGCACCTATGGATTTTCTTATATTTAGTTTCAATAACTGACGTGTGGCAATCTCTAAATTTTTCAAAATTTCGCTTCAACTTTCTCTTGCATGATTGCTCATATTGTGCCGTTGAAGATTCACGATCCTAATCTTGAATCAGAAAATAGCCTCTGGTGTAGCATTACGCATGAGTCACAGGACGACTTCATCATTGGCATAATATATCGCCCTCAGCCCTGAACGGATGCTCAAAAGGACATGTTTTTAGAAGCTCTAAAATACGCCAGAGAGAAGCGAACCTCCCACTTACTGGTCATCGAGGAATTCAACATTCCTCATCTTTTTGCCAGATCAAATCAGCCTCTACGCACACTCAATCATAAATTCCGTGAGCTGATCCACATGCTTCCACTCCATAACCATGTGTTCAACTGTGCTCACAGAAGAGTAACAGAGTTGCCGTCTCTTTTGGATTTAATAGTTACTTCCGAGACAACAGCAGTTAAGAGTTTTGACTACATTGCCCTACTCGGTCGGAGTGATCATCTTGTGTTAGACTTCCAATATGTATGCTGTGCTAGATCAGTATGTGAGTCTGCATATCTATTCATTATGATCGACATGCGAATTTACTTGAAGCGCTTGGTTTAGTGAATTAGCGAGTGTTTGGTCATCACAAAACTGAAACACATTTACCGCCCGCGCAAAAAGAGTTCAGTCAAAAATATATAGAAATTCGCGATTATTTGATGAAGGACGGACAAGCGACTTCGCTTAAGCTTCGTAGTCGCACGAAAAATGGATCGGGCAAAGGAACTCTGCTTGTGTTCAACACATAAATACTAAAACTGGTGCTCCCTGGCAACAATTTTGCAGAATTCGAAACAATCTAAGCACTCTCATAAAAGAAGACAAGCAAAATAACCATCGCTTTCCATCTTTGAAAATGGAGAAAAATCCTAAATTACTATGTCGGATTGTCAATGTTCGAACGGGTGTGAAACCAGGTGTGTTTCATGTGCCTACTGTTGATGGATTAACCAACTCAGCAAAGGAAACAGCTGATGCTCTCGATCATTTTTATGCCAAAATATCTTGTCCGTTAACTATTAGATCGACTGAAGAATTACCGCCATTAAATGTGACACAACAGCTGACTGAGATCGAGATCAATTTAGAGATGATACAACGACATTTGTGTCGAATGAACCCTAGGAAATACCCTGGCGCGAACTGAATCACACCAACTTTACTAAAATCCTGTGTGATCCAATAGGTGAATTATTCAAACATTCTCTAACAGAATGAGTGGTGCCAACAGAGTGGACGCTTGGGGTAATTTCACCTATCTACAAGGGTGGTAGACGTTCAGATCCTGCAAACTACCGTCCTGTCATCTCGTTTCTTGTGATATCCAAAGTTCTGGAGCTTGTAATGACGGAAAAATAGTTTATCACTTGGAAACACAAAATTTACTATCTGTAGCGCTGCATGGTTTTTGTAAATGTCGCTCATGCTTGACTAACGTCTCTACGGTGTTAAAGGACTCGACCCAAGCGGTTTACGATGGAGCTATCATCCGTGCTTGCTATCTGGGTATGTCTAAAGCTTTTAACCGAGTCGATCAATTTCGACTACTAGAAAAGCTGAAGCAGATGTGTATCAGCGGACAGCGACTCTTATGACTTGAAAGTTACCTATGTGGGTATAATGCGATCGTCAGAATCAACGGGGTACATTCACGGATCATTGATGCCACTATTGGCGTACCGCAAGTTTCTGTCCTCGAGCCAGTACATTTTTGGTCTACATCAACGACTTACCAGAGACGCTCTCAGGCAAGGTGATTCTCATTGCTGATATTAAACAATAGACGCGAATAAAATCGACTGCGAACTGTATACAGCTGCAAAGTGAAATAGATGGTCTCCATCAATGATCGGTAAGGAATAAGCTGCCTTTAAATTTGCAGCAAATGCATGGTGTTGCAAATTGGTAAGCCATTCCACTAGCAATATCACCTTGGGCAGACAATTTTGAGCTGCACCGATTCGGAAAGGAATCTTGGATTCTGGGTATGCGGCAAAGTAAACCACCTTGTATGACAGCGTTTGTGGCAGGTCATTGATGTGAACTGAAACATGTAGTACGCCAATAGTGCCCCCTGAGTGTACACTGTTTATTCACGCAATCGCCTTGCGCTCAACGATTTTATTTTCATGGCCAAACGAGTAGCTGTCCATTGATTTCTATTTACTACAACTATTGATCGACTCGGTACGAATCTTCGGACATATCCAGATAGCACGCGTGGATGCTTACTCCATCCTCAACTGCTTGGGTCTAGTCATTCAGCCCTGTCAGCAAGTTTGTCAAGCATGAGCGAGATTCGCAAATGGCGCTGTATATAGTATACTTTGGTATTCCAGGGGATTCCGTCACTATGCGCTCTAGAACGTAGCACATTGCAAAATGTAAGGTTACTGAATAATATTTTGTAGGACCTGAACGACTACCACTCTTGTAGATATGTGAAATAACCGCAGTCTTCTACTATTTTAGCACGATTCTTCCGATCAGAGTAGATTTAAATTATTCGCAAAATGGTGTGCATATCTGCTGTTCCCAAGTTTTTAGTAAGGCGAATGTGATTCCGTCTGTTATCGGGGATTTTAATGGTTCATTCTGCACAAATGCTGTTGTATAATTGATTGATTGATTGATTGATTGATTTCAATGTCAGTCAGAGTACGCCCATAGTTTAACTTTGGAGCAACGTTGGCATCAACAATCCGATATAACAATTTGGGCTTCTTTTTCCAATACAGGCACTGATGTTAAATTTGCTTTTCTTCTTTTATGAGAGCGTTCATTTTATTCTGGATTCTATAAAACCGTGGCCAGGATGCATCAGCCGTGGAATTTCAACCTTGAACACAAACTGAGTTCCGCTACGAATTCATTTAATTGTGCGAATATCATTCATAAAGCAGAAGTCGCTAGCCTCCCAACGATTTTGATAAATGTTTGTCTGCTGCTAGTGCGTTGCAATGAGTTTCTGTGTATCGACATTCAAGATCTTGCCAACTTACCAGCCCAAGTGCTTTACACAAGCTTAAGTAGTCGACACTCTTGAAGAGATTATTTTATCCACCTAGCCGCCTTGCGTTGCATATATAAAACAAGATGGTCACTCCGACAGGAAGGAGCCTCACGCAATAACAACAACTAACGTTTCCTCAGATGTAAGCAAAGTAAAACAAACGGCACCTCAGTTCCGCTTCCTCAAATACAGTCGGAGACATGGTAAAGCAGTGTAAACATGTCGATCATTTCGCGAAATTTATGATAGTGTGCAGGATGATATGATAATGCGAAGATACGAGGAATATTCAATTCCACCATGACAAGTTATTGGGAACATCGCATTTCACCCGCGTAGTGTATGACCTTGAATATACAAATAAAAATATTGAAAAAATAAAAAATATATAAATAAATATAAAGAAATAAATATAAGTCATGAATTCTTAAAACCTAATTTTATTAACAACGATTAGTTGGTCTGTTGACGTCGGGCCATTGTCATTCTCTGTAATAAGTTGTGGTATTTTTCGACTTTCTGTCGAACTCGCATGACTTTACAACGTGAATATGTATTCTAACTTCAATATCGGGGTGCACATTCTGTCATTTACGATTAATCTGTTTCTATAGAGTATCAACTCAGCCATTTTACATGTCAAAGAGTAACCTTGATAGGACTTGGGTCTTCTTCTTGATAGTTCGGTGGTAATGGCATAATCTATGTTTTGATCAGCAAGGAATCCAGGGAACCGAGTATATCGGCCATAATTAACCACTGTTTATAATAATAGTGTTTTCTATAAGGCCCCTGCATTTTCACGAAATTTGTGCAAAATAACTCTGCGTTTGATCCCGACCATAAGATGTTCACTGTCTTTCCCTTCAATGTACATTGGTCGAAATACAGTGATGTGACACAATTTGTGTTGAGGCTAATTCGAATTCAGTGGGAAAGTTTGCATGTCTTCGTTATCGGTTTTAGAACATTTGCAGCAAAGTGTGGGACGACATAAGTAGCAGATCTCAATTCGCGGGTTGTGGTTCACCGACTTCGATAAAAGTTTGCACTTTTCATGGGGGAGATTCTGTGACCTGACATTTTTCCGGGTGGGGTAGTGAGAAGCAAACTGCTCTGAACTTAAGGTGGCGCCTGTCCTCGATAAAAATTCGGTTTGTGATCAATTGACAAATAGCGGATAATTGAAATTAAAGTTGACGGGGTTGGGAGGGAGTAGCAAGAGATTTGAACGGAAATATTGAAACACTTGGTGAATGGATCGCAATTAGAACAATGTCACGCGATTGAGCTGCACAAGCAATTTCGATTGGTTTCATCCAGATTCAGATTTCATCCGATAAAGCCACAACAACGAAATCCTAATAAAAGATCAAATAATAAAATATACAAGGATTACTCCACAAACGAAACGGCCAGTGTTGGCGAGAAGTAATTTGTATTTCATGGATGCGACAAAGCAAAGTTTCAGATTAAAATCCAGCAAGCAAATCGGATTAAAATCGCTAGATAGCATAAATCGTAGAAAGAACAAGATACGCGACCGCAAGCTGTGTACGGCTTGATCAGTCATCCAACAATGACAATCCGATTGGACGAAAGTGCTGCAGAAAACCCACATTTGGTACACACCAGCAGCGCATGTCAAACATGGATAACACTTTTTTGAATACATCCATCGTTGTAAACCATTAGTTGATTTTCCGAAAATCACACATCTGATGAAAAATATGAACGGTTCGTAGCTCAAAATAATCAATAATCGATACAGAATAACGTCATCATATTTAAATTCCTCTTGAATATTCAAATTACGTCGTTTGAAGATAACGTAGTGCTCAAATACCGATTAGAATCATCTTCTGAATCCAAAGACTTGCGTTATATAGATAAAGAAACGCTTAACCATATTAAAACTAAGAAACTTAAGATATCAGTGGATCAAGTTTTCCATTTATTTTTGTCCAACAAATTTGTTTATATCGTATTGGTCAATATCAGTTCTTCAAATCGTAGATAATATTTAGCAAAGATAAATAATGTTTACCGTTGTCTGAAATAGTATAGTTTAGTAAAATAAATTTTTGCTAATATTAGTGTCAATCACTTTTATCCAGGACTGTTATTTTGATGAAGGATTATGATAACCATATTCAATCATGTAAATACAATGAAAACGGACTGAATTTGGGTAAGTTTGAAGTCGAAAATTTGTAGCTTTGCATACATTTCTTCACATAGCTTATGAATACATTCGATTAAATGAAAATAGTTGACCAGATATAGTAAACTCAACATCCTGCAAGACAAACTCTTGGCTCTCGTCTCTTTGATGTTTTGCAAGTTTTAGTGTCGTGTATTTAATTAAAACAATTGCATCTGTTTTAGTATCGATCTCAACCACATCTATTTTATGGATTGACAACAGAATTCACATGTATAGCCTAGGAAAAGAGATTAGACTTTCGTAGTAGATACATGTTCAGGGATTTGAAAATATTTACATAGACTAAACCGAAATATATTAAAACGTCTCGTTAGGCGTTTGAGTGAACTGGTGGGCTTGTCAAGTGGATTGCATTGTGTTACGTCTTGTGCACATGCATAATGCAGAAAAGAACACGTGGGTTCCCAACTAGTGCCACCGACAAAATGCAGACAACGAAATGTGAAGAATAACCAATAGAAAGAATGGTTCATATTCAACCAATCAGGCATCGATATGCATTTCGCACTTTCAAGTTTGAATAACGGATCGAAAACGTTCACTAATTAAAAAATTGCAATTGAGGCATGAATGAAGAAGAAATCCGAGACGTCCTTTTAGTGACGCCATTATATTTCCGTTGTGATAAAATCACAGCGATTCACCGTTACTGCTTCATATATTCATTCTGTCTTTCATTATGATGAAATAAAGAATGCTACATAAGAATGGTCACTAATTCAAAGCTTACGATAGAAATGCTGAATTAATTTTCGTAGAAACCAATGAAAATAATTTTGCAGAAAATTGCGCGAGTATAAGTTGAACTATACATTACATTGAGGAATTTCGGTGTGAGCACCACAAAACATTAGACTTCTAAAAGCGCCTCGAGCGCGTGGCCAAGAATCACTTTGTGATTTCTTTGTAAGAAATCTATACAACAGTGACATACAATAATAACTATGTTCACCACTTTACCACCGTTTCAAGGATCACTGAACCCAATCTTACTGCCTCTACCTGACGATGGCAAACAGTCAGCAACCGGTCGTGGTGTGTAAGGGAGGGGATGTGAGCACCACAATACATTACAATCATGGAATTCAGCAAGCGTTTTATATGTTCATACATTTAAACATGATGGTCTTGTCTGCCTTACAAAGCGGTGACTTCAAATGTCAACATTAATTTAAAATTTATTTACCGATTCAACGGGTGTGGATCCTCATCTTAGTGTCCATATCTGATTCAGGGCTGAGTAACTATGATTAAAAAAGCGTTTATTTTTTCCATAATCGAAGCGTCGGTATATGAGTGCAAATATTTATACGTATAATTAATTTGAAACCTTCTCATGACCTTAATATCGCAAAGAAATAATTTGTTCAGAGTTTAGGTGCACTATCAGGGTTATCTCGGATATAATCGTCATGTTTTGATTTAAATAAAGTTTCAATATTAGGCAAAAAATTATTGAAACTGTTGGAGTTCACCGGATTACCGTGTAGATAATTCCAGACAAAACACACGATACGAATAAAATAGCTGTACCATTTTCTTTTGGCATTTGGAGTTATCCAACATACAAAAGTGCTAATGTCATCTTGTATCCATTCATAAAGATTTCCAAGACTGAATTATTATCGACACATTCGAATGCTTCAGAAATTTTCAGGTAACATGCATGAATACATCCACTTGCATCTAAAAACCTCGTCCAGTTTTTCAAACTTATCAGCAAATTAGTTAAAATAAAACGAGATTGCCGAATCCATTTTGCGAACTGAAAATGATCTTTTTTCCAGATGTTGGACGGCACCATCTGACGTAAACGGGTTTTATTTGACCCAGTTTTCAGTCGATTGTAAATAGTCCCGCTTGGATCAAATGAATAAACAAGTCAGATTAGGGCCCAAACAGTTGTGTATAATAGGTTTTGTGAAGCATTTGAGCTATCTCGTCTGGTCCTGGAGATTGTACATCTAACTTCCGTAAATGCTGCGCTTACACCAACGCAGTAATTAATACATCACTCAGAGTGAACACACTAAATTCAATTATGGAAATTTGCACAGTTTCCGTGGATTTGGTCAGAATACTCTGGCACAAATGTTTGCTAATAGATCAGCAGTTTTTTATTCGGATTGTATGAAACTGGACGTAAGTTTTGATGCAAAATATTTGTGTTTATCTTGGTCTCTAATTCCGGAGTTGATATAAGTTCTTATTTCTGCAGTGAATCCAGAAAACAAATGCGATTTATGAGTTCGTTTATCGTGTCGAATTAACTGCATTTGACTGGATTGTGGTCACGAATCATCTGTCCTTGTAGCCTTGTGAAACTCTCGAGATCAAGCGCGTAGTTTCATCCATTATTTCATATATCTTATAGATACATGTACCATAAAAGAAATGGCTAATTTATATCTGGACATGAGTAATCTTATTGTAACTAACTCATGCCTTGGAAAGCAGCACAGAGAGCAAGGTAGTTGACTCTCCTGACGCATTTTTTTTATTTCACGCCTAGCGGTACCAACGTACTCGAACCCTAGAACGACATAATCGTTTCGTTCAATTCGTGGTTAGTAGACAACATTCTCTGCAGCTGTACGATCTGATTAGGTCCAGACTAGACGTTCGGTTTGACCCTCACAAACGAGTGACTCAACCAGCTTGGTTATATAGAAGTTCGCAATCTAAGACCATTCGAAGTGATGGCCAAGTGCTTGTCCCGGTTCTTATTGGCTTGAAAGCAGATAAAAGTTGAAATCCCTCCTGTATGTCAGTTAAGTATCGCCCCATGTATTCACAAAGCGCAACCCACCGAGAAGATTATTGATATGAACAAAGATTGCTAACGGAGACCGATAGATTACCCCAAGGATACATTCGTTTCCTAAAGTGTTGAATGCAAACAGCTCAAAACCGGTTGTGGATGATTATTTTTGTATCCAATTGTGTGAAACTAATCAGAATAAAAAAATATATATCGTCCATTTGGTTATTGTAAATTAAACTGCTTTTTCAACCACAAAGCGTTAATCTGGAATAGTATGTTTAGTTCGAACTCAGCATTGTTTGCGATTTTTAGGTCCCAAGTGCAAAGTATTGTAAAAATTTAGTAATGCAAATATTTTGCATGTTAGAATTAATTAGCAAAGGTGAACGATGAAATTGTGCACATCATATGAACCAGTATTTTAAAGTGTCGTACAATTTTTCTAGATTGTATAGTTTAGCAAGTATGAGTTACATAATAACGTTCAGAATCGTGATTGAATAATCTTTATAAATTTCGATATAATACGTATGCGCCCACGATATCATGCATTTTATCTTATTTTAGTATCTGGACTTATCTTATTTTGATATCCGGACTAAGAGAGCGATGTCTGAAAAAACAGAAAAGTGCGGTTTTCACGTTTTAATAATTGGAAAATAACGAGATTCAATGACATCCATTTAAATTATAACGTAAAAAAGATTTATTGGATCCACTGAAATAGAATTACAAACATAATTCTCATTCTTTAATTATTTACATGGATTTCTTGCTATGTATGTCCAATTACATTTTCTTTGCAGCAATAGGTTTTACCGATGGCAAACTAGATATTGTCGACTCAATGACCCTGCAGAGTATAATCAAAGAACCTTTTGATTGCGGCAAGGGAGCTATCACCCACATTGATTTTAGTCCACGGGATATTTTTTGCGCTTATTCGGTGGGTGAGATCTTACTGATTTATTTTTAGAATACTCGTTAAATATAAGTTAGAATAAAAATAATAGAATATTAATATCATTTAATTAGCAGTTTTTACCGTTTGTTTAGTATAATAAAAGGTAGACTCTTTTAAGTTTGCCCATAATGTTAGTCAAATAATCGGTGAAATTTTCAACGTTAAGTAAAAACTCTACTAGAAGTTGATTTCATTATGAATGTTACTTGTCAGATCTGCTGTTTAATTAAAATGTCGATTAATCATACCCAGCAATAGATAAACTAAATGGTGAGGCGAGATATCCATATATTTGAATGTTGAATTTAGAGGTTTCTTAAGTATCCATTGTGTAACATAAATGTCATTCCATCATAATATGTCCGATGGAAAATTCATAGATAGTTTCGGGCCAACTATGTGTTAATTTTATTCAAATACAAATTGTAAGTTTAATTCAACCACTTTAAAGTTTAAGTAGATTTGGAACGATAATAAATCAAAATTAAAAATTCGGAAAATATAACCTGATGAATAGCGTGCCCAACCTTGCCGCGTTCGCTTGAAACTAGTCTGTTTGTATTTCGTTACGTTTCAATCAAGGCAGAAAATCTCGCTTACAATTTAGTGCCGGTTTGTTTTTGCATAATACCTGCGCGGCTCTCATGAAAAATTTAATTCATTTATCCAACGACCTAACTTAAGCTACGTAGAAATATTCCTCAGTTCAGTTATTATGTAAAGATGCTCATTTACATGCATTTCCTTCACACATTCCATGACCGGTTTCATAGTGTTTGCACTCATCGGGTAGGGACAGTACGATATGGATCCTCATGAATTGAAACAGTCGAAGAATGTTAAAATGTTGTGTTTGTAAGCCACTCTTGTATAAGGTTGGCACGGCCAACCTGTTCAATCATATGTGCCCAGAAACCTGTAGATTAAGCAACTCATGATCATGAACAAAAATGCCATTCGCATGCATATCTAGGGATAAGTTATAAGTAAAAACTAATTAATGGCATAGAATCCAGTAATTGGAGTGTTCTAATAAAAGGTTTATAACAGTTGTGGTGCACATGAACGTGCCAGTTCAACGTTGGCAATTTTGAAGTAATCAAAATTGAGCTAATATCGATCGTCTTGTAAACATGCTTCAGTAAATGCGTGCATTAAAGTATCCAGAATTAGCTGAAGACGGTGGATTATTATTGCAACCAATTCGTAAACCTAATTTTGGTACGGTCACGATCACGGGTTTAACCCCATTGAACAGGTTGATCGTACCAACCTTATTTAACAGTGACATACATGCGTAAATCTTTTGTACCATTTTCCACTGTTTCAAGGCATGCAGATCCTGCAAGTACTTCACCTACCTGATGAGCGCAAACAGCACGTAAACGTTCTTTGGCTATGCGTAATGGAAATGTTTGCAAAACAGCAGCTTTGTTCATGACCATGGAATTAACTACATCTACATATGTTTGTGCACATGTGATTGAACAGGTTTGTCGTGCCAACCTTATCCAAAAGTGGCTTACAAGCGCAACTTCTTTAGTTACTATTTAGTTTTAGAATCTGAAATCCATCACTATTAGCCATCGCTGTAATATTATTATTGTAGTTATTATTAATTCAACACAATTTCAAATGGGTCACCACACGACATTACTTCTGTTGTCATGCTTAGTCTAATGAATATAGAAAGTAAAATTTCGGCATGCAAATAAATATTGCTCCTCATCTGTTTTGTTGCTCAAACCCACGCACTACATTTATTTTATTATTATCTATCACGATCGACGGGAGTGCGACACGCCGCAACTTTGTTTATTTCAGTTATTTAAAATAGTAACATATTTTGAGATCGCGACAACCAATTTCGAAGCATTTATATTTTCGAAGCATGTGACTATAAAAAGCGAATCTAAAATCTCTTATTGGCAGTTTTACTTATTACCATTTGATTCTGTGTTTAAAGTTTTGCTATTTGAAATCAAATGAATTTATAAAAAATAAAGATGATCATTCTAGACACAATGAAAATAAAAATAAAAATATTTTGTTCTCTTTAAGGACGCCGCTTTCACAACAACACTGTTGCGAAACACTGTCGAAAGAAACAACACGACTTGGGAATACGTTGGAAGGATTCGAGCCCATTATCAGCCAATCAACGACCTTCGCTTCTGGTCGATTCCAGGGAGTCCCAAAATTCGCTTGTTCACCTTGGGTCAAGATCAAATATTTGTAAGAATGCTAATAATCATTTCAAACGCTATATATACCGTATATATATATATATATATATATATATATATATATATATAGGCGGCTGCAACAATTATAGAGGAATCTCCCTTCTGAATGTTTTGGGAAAAATTGTTTGCTAAGGTCTTACCCATTTGGCTGCAAGTTTTAGCTGACTGAGTTCACCCAGATTCTCTAAGGGGCCTCCGCAAGTAAAAATCAACCGTTGACATGATCTTCTCCCTGAGACAACTTTAAGAAAAGTGGGCCATTATACGCTGTTTTTATTGATTTGATGAAGGCATTCGACTACGTCAGCAGGGAGGGTCTTTTCAAAATGCTTGATCTGATAAGCTGCTCCTAAAGACTGCTCAAACTCGTTATTTCCTTTGACTCTGGCATGACGTACAAAGCTGCGCGTTTACAGAGCGGCGATTTGACCCGTTCTCGCTTATGGATGCGAGACGTGGCCTTTGCGGGTGGAGGATATGCGGAAACTAGAGGTTTTCGACCACTGGTGACTCCGACGCATCCTCAATGTTCGATGCGATGAGCGAGTAACGAATGACGAGGTTTGCCACCATTGTTTTGATATTCCTCGGCTGAGTTCGATTTTGCGACAACACTATCGTCGACACCCTGCGCAGAATGGCGTTGTCATAGCGGAGGACAAGTTAAGACTTGGCTCGCCACCGTGAGATCGGCTGTGGAGCTGCTTGGTCTACGATCGGTTTACGGATGGCGCACGTGGGACCGTACCTGGCTCGGATCTCGATTCTAACCGCCGCGCGTGGGTGGCTGCACAAAAGTAAAAGTAAAGCGTGCGTAATAAATGCTTTACTGTACGGCTGTAAAACCTGACTACCGACGTAAGACACGAACGGAAGCTGAATACTTTCCATCTACGAAGTAGCCGTCGTATTCGCTCTATGTTAAACAATTTTCTGTAACGGGAGACCAACTTTGTCACACTTTTACTAAATTATTTCCGAATCCTTTCTCAGCCATGTTTCTTAGGCTTGGTGAAAATATTGCATAACTGGACGTACATACGTATTAATTAACCGGCAATGATGTCCAGGCTCAAGGTTAAATGACACCCAGATACCGAGATCTTTTTTCGCGGTGGTCCAGATGAGATCTTGCGTGCCAAGCTAAATCGTGTGGTGCACAGATTTACCAACCCATATCATTTTATGTTTTACAAGGTTATATGGTAACTCATTTGTCTGAAGCCAACGAAACAAAGTGCCTAGATCCCGTTGTAATGCCATACAGTCATTAACAGACCTGACAAGTTTCCATATTTCAATATCATCGACAAACAGTATCAAGTTGCATCCAATATCCTCTAATATATCGTTCATATACACGAAGAATTGAAGTAGTCCAAGCACCAAGCCTTGCGGAACCCCACCTGTGACGTCTATTCTTCTGGATAAGGTGCTGTCAACGCGAACTTGACCTGTCTATCAGTAAGATAGTCCGTTATCCAATTTAGCAACATTCCAGTCATTCCATTAGTTTTGAGTTTTTTATTAGAATCTCATGATTGACTCAATCGAAAGCTTTGGAAATATCGATGGTCCAATCCTCGAACGTCGTAAGAAGGTTAGATAAACAGTAACGATTTCTTCAAAAACTGTTACGGATCTATAGTTTGCTTTATCTGAACAGCTACCGCCTCAATAAATAGCATTTACCATCCCTGCTTTCCAATGCGGCGGTATTTTCCCTTCGTGTAGGCTAAGATTGAACAAGTGCGTGAAAGGAGTTGTCAAAGCAATTCGACACCTGTGAAGTATGGCGGGGCTAATTTTGTTTGCGCCAAGGGACTTCTTTTCGTTTAGTTGACCAAATTCCCTCCCAACCATATATTCATTGACAGTCATTTTACTTAACAATTCCAAAAGTGCCGAATTTGGTTAAACTCGATATGGGATTCAACTCTTAGGATTGCTGACAAATGAGTAAGACGTTGATAAAGCATCAGCGGTATCTTGGGCAGAGTGAGTCGATCCATTAGAGGTTTGTACAAAGAATAGGCCTGGTTTGATTCTATCTCGTAGAGAAGCTTAGGGTTCTTTTGCATTCTCTTAAGCAAATTCCATTGGAACTGCATGCGATCTTTTCTTACTAGAGTCGTGGTGTGATTCAGTATCTTACAGAATCGCTTCCAAGTTGCTTCCGTGCCAAAAGTCCCGAGTTACCCAAGACTTTGTCTCTTTATAGCTAACCATTTCTTAGTTCTTCTCCGGATACCAAATTAATAGTTATGGTTACAATTGTGTGGTATGAAACTCGAGTTTTCGTCAATGTTCGACTTCAAATAATTTAGAAGCATATTGTAATATAAGCCCGAATCCAAGAAATAAAACTCTTGAGTGTGTGCATCCTGGAGACTGATATTTAGGGATTAAAATTGTATTTTCCTGAAGATGTTTGTCTGTTCTCTCAATCTTTCTGCACTACATAGATAATAAAGATAGCACCGCATGGTCACATATTCTCAATGGTGCAAGATATTCTATGTCCTCTACCGCGGTTGCTCAAGGCGTTAAGACAATGTCGAGGGTTGAAGTTTGGGCAAGACCCCGTCTGCGAGTTGGCTGGTCAAAGATAGCATCCTTGAATTTATATCAAACGAATACATTCTTGAAAACAGATGCGGGAGATTAATATCGCCCACGATCAGGATGACTGAGAGAAACCAACACCTTATAAATATGGAGCTAGTAAAATGGGTGTTAAAAGCATTTAATTATGTTTGTTCGAGCAACAGTAAACTCGTAATTCAAGAAAACTTAATTACTGTGAAGAACGACTTTGAATTGAAGCCTCTATTCAAAAACCGTACGAGGATGTACATTTGTTGAACGAAACACCAGCAGGAAATTCATCTTTACTTTATTGCTTTCCCATCATCTTACATATCTGAACACGAGTTCAGTGCAGTTGATATACTCATTACTAAACAAAGTAATCACCTGCAAATTGTAAAAAACGGGAGATTTGAGATTACTTTAAAGCGGTATCTTTCCTCGAGTAGGTGACTTGGTTCGCAAATAACAATTTCGTCAATCTCGTTAGATGTTCGGATTAAAAGCTGATTTTCTCGAAATGTTTATTTTCCACTATTTTAACTCATTCATATATCACGCATTTTTTAATTTATAATTTACAATAATATAAATATTAGGAGGCGCTGGAAAATCAAATAGTGTGTTAATGTGGCGGTGATTGAAAAAAACATTGGCCAAAACAGATATGTACTGATATTTTTAATTTTTATTCATTCCGCAACCTTTTGGGGTATTCGCTTTTTAACATAATCCATTCAATAATCGAATCATTGATAAACTATATTTGTTGACGGGAATAACGCCTATAAATAAGAGATTAGTCTCTCTCAAATATAGTCACTATATATAGTCAACTATATTCATTGAGTATGACATAAGCCAGACAGTTTTTATGCTGCCTTCACAACTAGATTTATAAAAAGCTTCGAAATATTACATGCTTCGTTTTACAAGTCGATTCAAAGCAACCTAGCCATCAATTTCCGCAGGTGCAAAATGTAACAGGTTTGAATAAACAAGTAATGCATGTATGCCAGTTTGGGGAAAGGTTGGTAACACCAACCTATGCAATCACATGAGCCGACACTCGTTTAGACTGGGTTTGAACCCATGACCATGAACGAAAAACCTCATTTGCATCCATTACCGTAACATATACACCCAACTATCGGTTTCCTGTTGTTTACACTCATCAGCAGAGGACAGTAGGATCAGGATCCGCATGCGCTTGAAACAATGGAATAAAAATATATGATTTGGGCTTGTATGCCACTGTGTTCCGTATGGTTGGTACGACCAACCTGTTCGATCAAATGAGCGCACGTACATTTAGACTGGGTTTGAAGTCACGGCCATTAGAAAAAGCACATTTCCATGCATCTCCATCACACACCTGCTGCTGTTTGCACTCATCAGGTTGGGACTGTAGGATAAGGATTCGCATGCGCTTGATACAGTGGAAGAATAATAAACAAGTTGCGCTTTATGACACTGTGTTGGGTTAGGAAGGTACGAACAACCTGTTCAATCAAATGAGCCCACGCACATTTAGACTGTGTTTGAACACATGACCATGAACCAAAAAAGCTCATTTGCATGCATTTCCATCACACACACCCACAACTGGTTTCGTACTGTTTGCACTCCTCAAGTTTGAAAAGTATTATCAGGATCCGCATGCGCTTGAAACATTGAAATAATTGTGAACAAGTTGCGCTTGTATGCCACCGTTGGGTAAAGTTGGTACGAATAACCTATTCAATCACATGAGCCCGCACTCATGTAGACTGGTTTTGAACCCATGACAATGAATACAGTTCCCTTTCTCCTCAACACTTGGCTGCCGAATGCTTGTTTCGACACGTGATAAGCGCGTTTGTATGAATTGAAAATTTAGAAAAATAAAATGTATACAATGCACAGGGCAGCCTACTCATTTAGATGTTTATTTTGGAATGCTTCTAATTTCACGATAAACAGTTATAAACTTAAATATCTGCAGCATAAACTCTCGTCAGGACTTTTACTCAGTCCGTTTATATTTTTCTCGGAACCGTTTAACATCCGAATTTGTGTTATCACCTGTTGACCCCATTTTAAACTATAGGTTTTGCGCTTTTGTGTTGATTCTTATAAACCGGTGTTGACACATGTTTACTGCTAATCAACAATATTTCTTATGTCAACAAGTTCTTAAATAAAAATGTAATCTAAAATACGATTTCCGATGACATTTTCTCTCCCCATTGCATAGACGGAATAATATTTACCGTTATTCGAACCACCGGTTCGGAATGTGATATTCATTTTCAGTTATAACTGCTTTTTCGCAGCAGCGAATTTTACTAGAAATTTTGAACTTACATAATAATTCCCCTAAGCTCATTTTGATGTCAGCTTCGATGGTGCTCACATGTAAACAAGTTACGCACACTATTTATACTAGGTTTTTATACAGTATAAAATAGTAAAAATTCGTGATATGACTTCATATCATTTTTCGTCAATTCATGGCATGTCGTACACTAAATATCACGCAATATGCAATATAGATTTGACTAATTAAATTGAACATTAGATGTGCAAGATTTGTTTCCCATAAATCAAATTTAAATGCTCACTGAACCCGATTTTACTGTCTCCACCTGACGATGGCAGACAGCCTGAAACCGGTAGCGGTGTGTAAGGGATGGGGATGTGAGCACCACAATACTTCAAATTTAAACCATTCTACAAAATATTCATTTGCATGCTTTTCCGTCATGCCATTCTAAATAAAAATAAACCGGTACGATATCCGCTATTTTCGGTTTCGTGCAACCTGGTAGTCTGGGGATATTTCTCATTTATTACCGTCGAAAATATCGCATGTTAGATGATGTTCTATAAGAAGATCCTGCACAAAACGGCTTTAACAATAGTCAAGTATTTTTCAATATACGTTTTTACTGTAGCATATACGTGGATACCAAAATCCTGAATTGATAAATACCTTTTAATCCCAATTGCATGTTTTTCTTTCAGACAGAATACGATCTCTGCAACAGTAAAAAGGACAACATTGTAATCCATAAACGATTTCGTATCGAGCAAATGAGTGTACCATTATGTTTGGGAAATCTGCCCCGAGGTTACAAAGAAGACTATATCCTTGTATCAACTGATGCATCGAAGTTAAAACTTCTCAACTCGTCTAACTTCAATTACACAAAGACTGTGATGACTAACCCAATAGGGATTAAATTTCATAAGTTAGTACTCTCTATCAAAAATGTATTGACATGTTGTGTTACACATTTTGTTGGATCCAGTAAAATGATTTTCCGATTTGAACGCATTTTTTCACATTAATATCATTTTCATAATTTAGATTTCATAATCTTTACTCGGTATGATTCGTGTGCAAGGTAATATTTATTCATCGTGTAATTCCTTGAAATTTTCCATTTTAGTTCCGTATTATACATATTCTAGCAATTATAACAGTTGGTAAACTTTGAATAGGTTGTCTAGGAGTAAATAATATATGTATGTTCAGCATCATGAAAATTACGTATAGGAAAACAAAATGTTATTGCAATGTGAAGTAGGCTTGTTTCATATGATTCGTGGCATAAGTTAATGAGTCGGTAGTATTCATGTGTAAGTTAATATTTATTCATCGTGTAATTCTTTAACATTTTCCAGTATAGTTCCGTATTATACATATTCTAGCAATTATAGCAGGTTGGTGAACTCCAAAAGGTTGTCTAGAAGTAAATAATGTACGTCATCAACATGAAAACTATGTATAAGAAAAAAATGTTAGTGCAATGTGAAGTAGGGTAGTTCCCATATGATTTGTGGCATACGTTAATGAGTTGTAACCTGTTATACAGCAAAATGATCTTTTGTATCATTATCTTAATTTAAGGATTAGATTATGATTCATCGTCGAGTTTCTTAATTTTCCGTCAATATAACAAATTTAGCTTTTTAAACGGTACTTATGAGCCAAATGTTGGAGGAAAGAAAATTCAACGTGATTCTTTTATTGATTTTTAAATATTTTATACTTTTTAATTATTTCAGAATTCTACCTCTTCCTTGTGCAAGCGATGATACCGCGAAGTTTCTTATTTGTATGTCAAATGAACGCATTGCTCTAGTAATGCTCCCAATGGACGGCGATCCTTTGAAAACTACAAACGTGATTGCGCATCCCAGCGGAAAACTCGAGGTCAGCAATTCAACGGCTATGGTGCTCAGTTATGACGGCAAGTACGCATTTACCGCTGGCGGTCGAGATACATGCGTCCATATGTGGAGCTTAGTCCCGAGGTAAATTTTCGATGCATAAAAGAAAGAGTGAACTAAAGCATATCGATCGTATGGTTCATTCCTATTGCCAGCTATGGTCGAAGGGATTTCCATTAGAATAAAATTATAAGTATTGAATATTCGCAACAATTGTCCAAATGTGATAACGTAGGTTGGTCATAACTTTTAAATAACGTGTAAATATGAATATTATCTTAAATGTTATGCCATAGATAATTCTGTCAGTCAGCTATCTTGATGGAAATGTAATTTCGTCATTTGAATTCACCGTCATCCGTTTGAGAATCAACTTAAATTATGTCATACTCGTTGTTTTGAAGACAAGAGCTATCTTCTGTTGGCCTACAGATCAATGTCGACCATGGATGTACATCACAATTTCATGAATTCTTCCATGTTCCGCAGATTGTCGAATGACTAAACAGTCCGATTCATGAGGAACAATTTCTCTTGCAGTGCTCGCAACGATGGGTAGTAATAGTTCTATGTGCGTCAGTTGCACATCAGCTGCATGATCTGCATTCAGCTGTATCTGCTCCTCCCCAGCTTGCAGACGAAGCTTTACACAATGCCTCCAATGTGAGTGATCAAGAGCAAGTTCTTCCCAACTCAAGGGGTCAATGACAAGAGCTTTCATATCTCTTTTTCAAATGTATTTGTACCGAACGTACGGTGTACCCAATGGTAGAGTTCCTGATTTGAACTCACCATAGAGTAGATCTTTCGGAATACGACCATTTTCAATTCTTTAGACGTGGCCAAGCTACCGCAGGCTGCGCTTTCGTATTAGGGTGAGCAATCAGTAGACCAGCTTTTGAAAGCGCTTCAGCATTATTCACCTTGCCCATCCACGATATGTTCAAGATACGACGGCTGCTTCGTAGATGGAAAGTATTCAGCTTCCATTCGTGTCTTGCGTGGGTGGTCCAGGTTTTACTGCCGTACCGTGAAGCATTTATTACTGGCGCTATATACCATCATCTTTGTCTTTCCAGTGAAATTGCGGTTATCCCGAACACGAGGTTTCAATCCGGACAAAATGTCAGTTGCTCTGCAAATTTGTTTATCAATCTTCGTGTCAAGCGAAAGGTTATCCGCAATGGTTAAACTGAGATATGTGAAATGATGTACAGGTTAAAACTGACAGTTTACAACAGTGATGATAGGCGGCAATACAATCCCCTGAATAACGACTTTGGTCTTGCGCACGCTGATTGTTAGACCAAAGTCTTTGCATGCTGACGAGAAACAGTCCATTAGCGACTGGATGTGTTAGTGGGTGTGAGCAATGATGGCTGCATCGTCAGCAAACAGCAAGTCACGGATTAAAACATCACGTACCTTGGTTTCTGCTCACAACCGGTTCAGGTTGAAAAGCTTGCCATCGCTCCGCGTGCATAGGTAATTGCCATATGTTCTTGTCCAAAAAGCAGAAGCTGAGCAAAGAATATGCCGAACAGCGTGGGAGCAAGATCACAACCGTATTTGACGCCACGTTGAATTTTAAAGGCTTCTAAATTGCAACCGTTAAAATGGACTGAGAACTTCATTCCAGAGTGAAAGAAAATAACGAGTTTGAGCAGTCTTTGGTAGTAGCCTATCAGATCAAGCATTTTGAAAAGACCCTCCCTGCTGACGTACTCGAATGCCTTCGTTAAATCAATAAAAACAGTGTATAATGGCATACGCTGTTCCATACACTTTTTAAAGTTGTCTCAGGGAGAAGATCATGTCAACGGTTGATTTTCCCTTGCGGAGGCCACTTAGAGAATCTGGGTGAACTCAGTCAGCTAAAACTTGCAGCCAAATCGGTAAGACCTCAGCAAACAATTTTTCCAAAAACATTCAGACGGCAGATTCCTCTATAATCGTTGCAGATGCCTCTATCACCCTTATTCTTAAATAGCCGGATGATCTTCGTGTCTCGCATCTCTTGTGGGACACACTCTTCCTGCCAGCACCGAAGGAGCAAACGGTGAAGTGGATGTAATAATGCTGTTCTACAGAATTTGATGAGCTCAGGTGAAATTCTCTCGTCAACAGGGGCCTTCCCATTCGTTAAGCGGTCGATTACCTTATTAAGCTCATCAACCGCTCAACATATTCAGGAACATTCAGTAAAACCATACTGTCCCTAAAATATAGAGAGGAGAAGTGATCTAATCATCTTTCCATCGACAATCGCGTTACCATATACAGAATACACCCTAGGGATGTCGAGCCACTGCAACTACGTCTATCGCAAAACATCATAGAAATTGTCACTCCTAAAGAGATTTTTCGGTAGTTTCTCAAAACAGACAATTCCCTGCATTATAAATACGTACATCAGACCCACGATGGAATATGCAGTTCAAGCATGGTCGCCATGGCTTAAAAAAGATGTTGCGACTTTGCAACGAATATATCATCGAGCTACCAAACATGTCATCGGACTCAGCCGGAAACCATACATTGAGAGAATCAAAACGCTAAATTTATTTGATTATCCACGTCGTCATCTCCGAGGGGATTTGATTCTGGTTTACAATATTTTGAATACCGAAAATCAACCTCTACTATGCTTATTAAATCTACGGAGCTCGCATAATACAAGAGCTCACAAATTTACTCTAACTGTCCCTCAATCGAGACTCAACTGCAGACGACATTTTTGCCGTGCGAGTTTGTTTAACTTGGAACAATCTGCCAGACTATGTTGTAAACTCACCAAATCAGCAAAGTTTCAAGAGAAGCCTTAATGCCTTTTTGACCCTAAACCCGTGCATCGAAGAAAACTATACATCTTAACACCATGCATCACATTTGTTATCCCACAAATCGAAAACAATTTCTGCCCTTTGGATTTTAATTGATTCTTGAACTGCTCAGTAAGCAACCTAATCCCATTTTTGCTAGTTATTTTATTCGTTGTTGTCATATTATTCTGTGGTTTTTTGTAAAGCTATATGATTTTAGACCATTAAAATTGAATTGAATTAAATTGAATTAATGGAAGGCGTTTTAAGTTTGTTTCAACCAATGTCTCTCTTGATCCCATTATACATAACGTGAAAATTTCCAGTATCCTCAGTTTATTGGATACTGAGGCTAATTTCAGTCGAATAGTCATTTGCAAATCGTATTGCAGTCTGCTGGACCTTATTTCTCGCTGCTCTTAGAAGCCATTATAATTTGTAGATTTGGGGATGCAGAATGTGGCTGCCACAGCTACATCATGCAAGTCATATATGCCGTTGTAGCTGATCGTATATGCACTGCACTGCTTGATCAGTTGCTTCGCCAGCTTCTGGGACTCCCTGAAGTATTAAACTTCGATCATCATTTTCTTTGTTTGGGTTTGTTGCTGGGCCCTTTCTCATCACGGCAATTCAACTAAGATCCTTGCAGTAGTCTCTGAACCATCCATACGCAGGAAAAAAGCGGATAGTAAGATGTTTTCTAGATCCAACTACGAGCTGGCCGTGATTTTAAACAGTCTTGACTGGTCCAGGTTTGATGAAGTAGGTTTACAATACAGCCGCACCAATGATAATGGTCCAAATGGTTCCAAGACTATGCTGCCGCACAACTATATCTATTCTTCTTTATCGTGTTTTAGCCTTTCCCTTAGTAATGTTTCACTCGTTTCCATTTCAATGGTTCAAATCAAGCTTAGTCCATGGATTGACTGTTAACTATATGCCTGTCGCTCTCATTGGTTGCGAAACATTTCAACTTCCTTAGATCGAATTGCTATCGTATCTGCTTTTGGAGTATTTTGCACACTGACTTTGGGTTTTGAATTTGAAGGTTTTAGCTGAACCTTCTGATAAGCATAAGGCTTGGGCTTCGTAAATTCTTTCGTACAAGGGTTATTTTGGACGATATGAGGGGGGTAAATCGTTTATGTACAACAGAAAGAGGAGCATGCCTAGCACAGATCCTTGTGGGACTCCGCTGGTGGTTTTGAACTTTTGGGATAGCACTCCGATAACTTTAACTCGGGCGTCGCGTTATGACAGATAGTCGCACAACGATGAGAGGAGTGGTTCACATATTCATAAACGCATCTGTTATCGAAGAAGCAAATGATGATTGACTCTGTCAAAAGCGTTCGAAATGTCTAGGTAGCAGACGTGGATGCAAGAAATTCTATCCAACTCTTTCGTCCAGTCGTCTAACGTTATGAGAAGATTTGTGAGACATGATCGGTGAGATCGAAATCCATGCTGTGCTGGAGAAAACAAATTATGCGATTCAAAGTGTGCAACCATTCTTTTTGAGACTATACGTTCCATTACCTTAGCAATAACAGCTAAAAGTGTGACGGACGATAATTTGCAGCATCAGATCGGCAGCCACCTTTGAAGATAGGTAATATCACGCTGGACTTCCAATCTTTTGGTACCACTCCCTTGAGCAATGAATAATTAAACAGACTGGAGAGCGATTCACAAAACTGACGGTGACAAAACCTGAGCATATCCGGTATGATGCCATCCGCTCGTGGGGATTTTCTTACATTTAGTTTGAGCAAATTACTTGCGACAATCACTGGATTTACCGAAATATCGCACAATGTTTCAATTCCTGTTTCGATTGATTACTCAGAACGTTCTACTAAAACCTTTGACACGAACACTTTAGAGTAGTACATTGACAGAGCATTTTTGGTTTCCAACGCTGTTTCAGTGAGTTTTTCACCATTCTGGATGGGAAAAATACCTAGTTTGACTTTTGCTTTCGCATTCATGATTTTGTATAGTAACTTAGGGTTGCGTTCCATTTTGACAGGAGCATCAATTGGTGCGCTTCCTTATCCTCTCGAATAAGTGCAGTCAATTTGTTGCACAACATACGGAAATATTGCTTAGTAGTTGAGGTATTATTGGTTTTATGCTGCATCCACGCTGCTCGCTTCAACACAATCTACTCTTTTGTTCTGCTGCGATCAACAAATTGATGTTCACTTTCGTATCTTTCATGAATGATCTGCGAGTTCTCGTCGATCTTCAGTTTCAGAAAAACTACAATTTCGTTCCATTCCGTAGCAGGGCTTATATAATCCGTCTGCAAATGCAGAATCTTCACGAGTGTTTTACTCAGGGGCAATTTGTCTACCCGTCGAACCCCATTCACAGCAAGCAATTGCCGAGTACTACGTTAGACCACGTCTGTAATGAGTATGGCTGAAAAATTCGCTGTTGCATAAATATCCCCACAAAGCAGTGGTTAACTGAAAAACAATCTGAAGAGCAATGTCAGTGTTATGTGACGTTAGTATTGTAAAGTGGCAAAAGATTTGGAAAATCTTAATTAAAAAATGACTGTATTTGCACAAATAATTTTTCGCATATTTATTTCAGTATACTGGAGAAACGAGTTGCTGAAGCAGGGTGCGTAAAAAGGAGGTACTACAATTTACTTTCTTCACAAATGCTGGATGAGCTCAAAGATTTTTTTTACTACACTATGCTGAAAACACAAGGAATGAATTGTCTAGATACCAGATACACCACGGCAACCATTCCGGTTTCAGAAATGTCTTCGGTAATGCGTGCAATTGGCTATTACCCAACCGAAGAAGAGGTAAAATTTCTATATAGTTTGACATTTTTAACCAACTTTTATTAGACGTTTTGTATTTCTAAATATGAATTAAAATACGTGCAATTCGTTTAACTGGTTACGCAAACATGCTATTAAGATCTGAGGAATCGTATATCGAAAACGAGCAATCATTGAGCTTCATGAATGTGCCGGTTATTCTTTGATCAAATTTAGTTATATCAACACAAACAGCCTCACCTACGAATTAGTGGCAACGAATGAAATATATCACGAAATGAAACCGGATATATTCGTCATAGCTGAAATGTTGGTCTAATATGAAAATGAACTCCCTTTAGACAGCATGTCTCTGTTTCTGCAAGAACGTTTAATTAATCGCGAAGTGTTGACACTATTTCAGACAACTATTTTACTGTAGAATTTTGAATATCCAGGTTCTTTCTCTACCTGAATTCAGTAATTGAGTTAATCTATAGTTCTCCGGCAGCAACTCTGTCCCAAAACCGTAAACAGCTGAGTGGGTTGCGCTATGTTACAACGCGAAGAACGACTCAGTCATTGATATTTGGATATTTCAAATTCCACAGCTTTACAGACGTGATGATCATTCGTCCCAAACACTTGAAAATAAACTTCTTACCGTCCTGGATTACGCACTTTGTATCGCTATACATGAAAACATCGGAACAGAATGCATCAGTAGAGTCAGTTACCCTAATCTGTTTACAGCTTTTAGAGTTATCAGTTAAATGCGTTTCAATTGCTTCCAAACTTTAGGAAATGGCTATCTAATTGGCAGTACTTAAAGACTATACCGTAAAACATTAAACATTATCTCTGAAGAAAGTTTCGGAAAATAATAAATTTGCATCGCGAATAAGGACGCACAATTAAGTGAATGTAACAGCAAGAACCTGACAGTTTTATGAGGCAACTAACCCAGTTGATTCGTCGTCACAATTCAGCCGACTTGGAAATAAAGTCATCTGGTTTATTGAATATGATGTACCGGAAGTAATAGCTGTTATATCGACTCGTTAATGAAAGAACCAATGATAAACGGAGAGTTTTGCCTGAAAATGTAAAATGTTACAGGTTGAAAAACTCATTCCGTTCTCATACGCACTTGGCAGTCAAACTCTTGAGTTGAGTACAACAGAGAAATATCATTGTATCTCGGCACGCGAAACATTGAAAAACAGTCTACAGTGCGAGACTGTCGATAAGCGTGCATGTAGCATACTCGGCTTATTCAGACTAATTTTCGGAAGTTTCCAACCACATTCTTTGACGAAGGTACTCAATACATAGATACGCTCATTCGTGTACTATATAGCGAAAGCTTGGACACCATGGTTGAAAAAATACATCTTGCTACTTGGTAGGATTTATGATAAGGCAACTAAAATGGTTACTGGATTTTATAATCTACCCATTGAGCAGCGATAGTCAAGACTCGGATTGTGCACCCTTGATCGCATACGCATCCGAGATGACCTAATTCTGACATACGATATCCATACGATATGCCACAATCACCGACACCTATTAAAATTTGTTACCAATATCCCAACACGCAGTCCTCATCTCACCATTTAAATACCACATTTCCGATTAAACTGGTGCCGGAACTTTTATTCAGTCAGTGTATGCTTTCTCTGAGACAGTTTACCGCCATAATTTGTCTTCACTTAATGCAATAAACATCAAAGATATAGTACGAACTTTATTTTGAACAAAACTGTGTTGACCGAGCTTTCAGAAAAACATCAGTGCTTCCGTTTGACGTACGCACTTTTAATAACAAAATTATCCAAACACATTTCCGACCGACCTTTCCCCACTCCATGTAAAACTTGGAACCTCATTGATCAAAACATGACAATACGATTTATTCAAAGTTAGTACTTCATATCCTATGGTACTGTAGAACTATTTACATTTTTTATCACAAATCTGGAATATATAATCTTGAAACTATTCACTTATTCGGTTCAGAATTATAAAGAACACTTTCCGTTTGAAACAAATGACCAGCTGGTAAACTAATAATTGTACAACATTATGTATTGTAAACTTATTCCGCACGCTCAGTCCATATCGCTGCGGAGGCTTTCGTTTTTATAAAAAAAACTCCATCTATAAACCTATACGATATTCTTAATGCTATGTTTTGAAATGATCAACGAAATCGGAAATGACAAGTCACCAGAATTTCAGATGACCTCAGCGAATCATTAGCAAAGATTGAGCTACCGATTGCCTATCTCCCCTGGTCCAGTATTCAACACAAATCTACGAGGCACGCAATATTTCCAATGCAGATATCATATCAGATCCTACACGAAGCAAAATCTGTTATTACCACAAACGTTTCGACGATGACGAATGCAAATACCATCCCACGTGTACATACCCGAACAACTATGCCATTTATTCCTTGGAAACGAGTTCGCTTGCCAGTAGTGGTGACAATTGTAGCTGTCCCAAAACTTAGTCGCCTTCTTTACTTTCTCAACAGAGATTCCAATCAGAATTTTCTGGTTGATTGAGCTTCCGAAGTTAGCGTTATATCTCGAACTGTATAAATAAAATGCCATATTCGTTTCACCGGTCTAATCCTTCATATCGCTTTGGCGGTACAAACACAAACAAAACAAAACCACCTTTACCTTGAGAATTGGTCATATATTTGCAAACGAATTGGCTTAGATGGTATACACCCGGTATCGGTAACTCAGCTCGCTCGTCACCCGAAGTCCCCGAACCAAGACAAACCACGTTTGCTTAAGATCACTTTTACCAACGAAAGGGACATAGAAAATGTCCTACTCAATTCGTATTTGCTCCAAACACAAAGTGACTCACACCAACGTATACATGCCAGACAATAACGAATACTTCGCTTTGTGATTTAAAACGAAGCGAATATTCGCTTCGCTTCGCCATTGTGAAGTGCACTTCGGATATTCGCTTTGATACTATTCGACATTGCGAAGGGCAGTTAGGGCACTTCGAAAATTCGCTCCAAAAAAGTGACATTCGTTATTGTCTGATACATGCTGACGTACCTTGGTGGGAAAGGCAACGAACACCCAATGGTCGGGATCAAGCAGCATCAAGGAGTATTATTCTGCTCGACGTTCCTGAAAATACAGGAGCCACAACGGTTTACGGAAGGAAAGAGCACGATCGTAAACAGTGGTCATTTATTGCCGAGACTATGGGCTCTTCAAATTCTGTAGTCGTCGACACATACCGAATACCTTGCTCGCCAAACTATCAAGGAAAATGTTCAAATCCACTCAAGATTACAATTTCGTCAAGTAGTATGGCAGATGTTGTCCGATCCGAACTAAAACTATACAGAAAGAGATTACCCGATAACGTTAGATTGTGCAATCCCAAAGTTGTTGAAGTCAAATTGCAGCCTTCCTTTGCAAAGGCATCCGAGTCTGACTCAAAGTCGCCAGTGAAAATATCTCAACTTGCATCAAAAAACGACAAATGTCCGACGTCGACGGCGTCGGACCAATAAATACTGTTACTGACTCGTTGTTACATGCTAAAAGCTCAATAAAGTGCCTCTATACGAATGCCCAAAGTTTGTTTAATAAATTGGCTGAACTAACCGAGCTGTGCAAACGATACTCACCAGACCTCATCGCTGTGACTGAAACCTGGTTTCAATCTTGTATGAATGAAAGGGAACTGACGATCCCAAACATGATACTATTACGGAACGATCGTCCACGAAAAGGTGGTGTGGCTTTATACTTTCACAAACGTCTTCAGTGCATGAAGATTCACGATCCCAACCTCGAATCAGAAGATACCCTCTGGTGCAGCCTTATACAGGAGTCACAGGACGACTGCATCATTGGCATATTATATCGCCCTCCATCTTCGACGGATGCTCAAAACGACAAGGTATTAGAGGCTCTAAAATATGCCGGAGAGAAGCTCCTAATTACTAGTCATGGGGGACTTCAACCTTCCTCATCTTTTTAACAGATCAGATCATCCTCTACACACAACTGATCATAAATTTCGTGTGCTGATCGACATGATTCCACTGCATAACCATGTGTCCGCCTTTACTCACAAAAGAGGATCAGATTTACCGTCCGTTTTGGATTTAATCCTTACTTCCGAGGCAACAGCAGTTGAAGGTGTTGACTACAGTGCCCCTCTCGGTCGAAGTGATCATCTTGTGTTAGGTTTTGAATATGTTTGCAGCGCTAGACGAGTATGTGAGTCCGCAAAACTATTCAGAAGGATCGACTATGTGAGTTTACGTGACGCGCTTGGGTTAGTAAATTGGCGAGTGCTTGATTATCACAACACGGAAACACATTGCACCACAATCACAGAAAGACTTCAGTCAAACATATATCAAAATTCGCGATTTGTTAATGAACGAAGGTTAAGCGACTTTCGCTTTAAGCTTCGTAGTCGCACGAAAAAATGGATCGGGCAAAGGAACTCTGCTTGGTTTCAACACAGAAATACCAAGACTGATGCGTCGTGGCAACAATTTTGCGGAATTCGCAACAAAGTAAACACTCTCATCAAAGAAGACAAGCAAAATTACCATCGCTTTCTATCTTGGAAAATGGAAGGAAATCCTAAATTGCTTTATCGGATTGTCAATGCTCGATCGAGCGTGAAACCAGGGGTGTTTCCTGTTCTTACTGACGAGGGATTAACAGTCTCAGCAAAGGAAACAGCTGATGCTCTCGCTCAATTTTATGCTAAAGTATTTAGTCCGTTAGCGATTCGATCGACTGAAGAATTACCGCCATCAACAGTGACGCAACAGCTGACTGAGATCGAGATAAATCCAGTGATTATACAACGACATTTGTGTCGAATGAACCCTAGGAAATCCCCTGGAGCGGATGGGATCACTCCGACTATACTGAAATCCTGTGACCAGCAGCTGTGTGAACCTTTGTGTGAATTGTTCAAACATTCTCTAATTGAAGGAGTGGTGCCAACAGAGTGGAAGACAGGGGTAATTTCACCTATCTACAAAGGCGGTAGACGTTCAGATCCGGCAAACTACCGTCCTGTCACCCTACTTCCTGTGATATCCAGAGTACTAGAGCGGATAGTGACAGAAAATATAGTTCATCACCTGGAATCACAAAATATGCTATCTGTAGCGCAGCATGGTTTTCGTAAATCTCGCTCATGCCTGACAAACCTGTTGAAGGTTTTAAAGGACTGGACCCAAGCGGTTGACGAAGAAGCTAGCATCCACGCTTGTTATCTGGACATGTCTAAAGCTTTCGATCGAGTTGATCACTTTCGACTATTACAAAAGCTGAAGCAGATGGGTATCAGCGGACAGCTACTCATATGGCTTGAAAGTTACCTCAGTGGGCGTAAGGCGATCGTTCGAATCAACGGGGTACTATCACAGGCTATTGATGCCTCTAGTGGCGTACCGCAAGGTTCAGTCCTCGGGCCAGTACTTTTCTTGGCTTACATCAACGACTTACCAGAGACGCTCGCATGCAAGGTGATTCTTTTTGCTGATGACATTAAACTTTGTACCCGGATAAAAACAATTGCGGACTGTGTACAGCTGCAACGTGATCTAGATGCTCTACACGAATGGTCGGTACGGAATAATTTGTCATTCAATATCCAAAAATGCAAGGTGTTGCAAATTGGTAAGCCATTCCAGTACCAGTATCACTTTGGGCAGACTATTTTGAGCTGGACAGAATCGGAAAGGGATCTTGGAGTCTGGGTATGCGGCAGCCTGAAGAACAGCCTGCATTGTGAGGTTATCTACAAGCGTGCTTCCAAGCTTCTAGGTATGCTGCGACGGATCTTCAGAACCTTCTCGCCTGGAACTTTGCCCACCATCATAAACGCCTATATAATTCCAACCATGGAACATGCATCACAAGCTTGGACTCCGTGGTTAAAATGGATATAATATTGCTTGACAAAATATACCATCGCGCAACCAAACTCGTAAGAGGTTTCCGTAAACTAGCGTACGAGGAACGATTGCAAAAACTGAGGCTCCCCACTCCCCTCCAAAGAAGCCTTCGAAGCGATGTGATACTAACATATAAAATATTAAATACCCCACATCATCCCTTAAAACATTTATTCGAATACCGTGATTCACGTCATACACGCAGCCACTCAGCGACACTGCAAATTCCCCACTCCCGTATCAGCTGTCGCCGATATTTTTATTGTGTACGTGTCTGTTTCCTTTGGAATTCCATCCCTGAAACGCTTGTCATCTCTCCCAGCATTGAAACGTTTATTAGAAATTTGGATACTTATTTGTTGACGACGCCTGCGTATTGACTCATGGTAACTATACAACTTGACTATAGTTGACATTACACGTTTATTTTATACCTATTTCCTGAACGTATATTTACTATGATATGGTAATTGTGAAGCTATGTGCTTTTTGTGACCATAAATTCTTGAATCTTGAAAAAAAAGAAAAATACATAGGGACAAAAACTTTTTTAACTTTTTTTGGCCTCATGCGACAATTTCCTATTCGTTTTACTCATCGCAGACGTTCAGCAGTCTATTTTTGGTGCAGATTTTCCTTCAAATTTAAGCCTAATACAGAAAAGCGAACCACATAGAATTAAATGGAAAATTTTATACACAATAAGAAGAGTTAGCAATATGTTCAGCGATTTGTCCTGTGCTGGCAAATATGTATATGCATCACTTCGAAAACAAGGCCCTCAAAAACGTCGGACTTAAGCCAACGTTATGTTTTTCATGGTAATTTTAGGTGTATAATGTTCTATAAAGCGTCAAGCTTAACTATAACCATAGGATGTTGAAAATGTAAATATGAATGAAGAAAAGCACGCTAGGCAATGTGATTAAAGAGTATACAAATAGTCGTGAAACGAACAATTAAACAAAAACTCGTCTAATTCAGTTTTAAACTCATGCAAGCTATTTGAGTGAATAACGGTCAGAGTTAGACTGTTATAAGTAAAAACCTGCTACAGTTTAGACGTGAATGGGACACCACAAGCGCATTATAATTGTTGGATAATTTCGCGTATTCCTTCACGTGAATAGTCCATGTAAGGAATGGTTTAGGGTGTGAAATATTTTGTAAAATAGGATAAGCTCTCCTCTGAAACGAAACCATGACTGCATAGCGTATTCCATGACGGGTCTCAGCTAAGTATTCTTGATCCGTGAAAAAATATTGGACGAAAATAAAATATAGACTCTTACACAAATGAGAATGCAAGGCGAACCTAACCTCATGAAAACGAAATAACAAATAATCATGTAATGGCACGCATAGTTCAATCGAATACGTCAAATCATTATACAGCAAATACATGTCCGTATCTCGAACGAAAGTTTCGATGCTGAGAGCGGTAACAATAGTTTCAGCGAGGGCATTCGAAAAGAAACATACATGTAAAGAATAAAAATATCGTCCACAGCTCTTACGGGAATGGGGAATATGTAGTATCGCTGAGTGGCTGCGTGTATGTTGTGATTCGCGGCATTGGAATAAATGTTTTACAGGATGATGAGCGGTGTAATATATTGTATGTTAGTATCCAATCACTCCGAAGGCTTCTTTGAACTGGATTAGGGTGTCTCCGATTTCGAAATCGTTCCTCGTAAGTTAGTTTCCGGAAACAATTACGAGTTTGGTTGAATGATATTAAGCAATAGTATATCCTTTTGTAACCTAGGAGTTCACGCTTACGATGCATGCGCCACGGTTGGAATTAAGTAGGTTTTCAGGATTGTGGACAACGTTTCTGGTGAGAAGGTTTTGAAAATCCGTCGTAGCATACCTAGAAGCTCGGAAGCACGATTGTGGTTGACCTCACTATGCACGCTGTTCTTTATGCTGCCGCATACCCAGAATCCAAGATTCTTTTCCGAATCGGTGCAGCTCAAAATTGTCTACCCAAGGTGATATTGCTATTGGAATGACTTACCGATTTGCAACACCTTGCATTTGTTGAAAATTGAAAGGTAGCTTATTCCTTACTGACCAGTGATATTGTGCATTAATTTCACTTTGCATCTGTATACAGTTCGCAGTCGATTTCATCCGCGTCCAATGTTTAATATTAGCAATGAGAATAACTTTGCACGAGAGCGTCTCTGGTAAGTCGTTGATGTAAACCAAAAATGTACTGGCTCGAGGACAGAAACTTGCGGTACGCCAATAGTGGCATCAATGATCCGTGAATGTACCCCGTTGATTCGAACGATCGCATTGCACCCACTGAGGTAACTTTCAAGTCATAGGAGTCGCTGTCCGCTGTTAGCTATCTGCTATCTGCTGCGCTACAGATAATATATTTTTTGATTCCAAGTGAAGAACTACTTTTCCGTCATTATACGCTCCAGAACTTTGGGTATCACAGGAAAAGAGATGACAGGACGGTAGTTTGCATGATCTGAACGTCTACCACCCTTGTAGATAGGTCAAATTACCCCAAGATTCCAATCTGTTGGAACCACTCTTTCTGTTAGACCATGTTTAAACAATTCACCTAATGATTCGCATAAAATTGAGCGAGAGCATCAGCTGTTTCTTTTGCAGATACCGGTAATCCATCATCAGTAGGTCAATGAAACACTTTTGGTTTCACACTCGGTCGAGCATTGAAAATCCGATATAGCAATTTAGGATTTCCATCCATTTTCAAAGTTGGAAAGCGATGGTTATTTTGCTTGTCTTCGTTTTTGAAAGTGTTTAGATTGTTTCGAATTCTGCAAAATTGTTGCCAGGATGCATCAGTCTTAGTATTTCTGTGTTGAACCCAAGCAGAGTTCCTTTGCTGTATCCATTTTTCGTGCGACTACGATGCTTAAAACGAAAGACGCTTGCCCGTCGCGAGCCGAGTGACCGACGACGGGTGCATAACATCTAAGCCAATTCAATTGCAAATGCCAAACTAATTTTCAAGGTCATGTTTTTCTCTTGCTTGAAAGAGCGTATCTTTTGACTCAGGAATATTGGTGCAGATTACACTTAAGGTCTTTCCGTCCTTTATAGCAATATTGGCTCTTATGATGTGAGACGGTTTTGATCAGAGCTTCCTGTTCTGTGTGACGTATAGGCGTCAGTCATCCCGTCTAACCTTTACCTGTTTTAATAACCATCTGGGCGGTTATCTGGAAAAGTGTTGGCTTGTTAGATTAGGACTATTGAGGACTCTTTCTTGGAATATTTACATTGGCAAATCAATTTGTAAGATAAATTATGAATTAAATCAACTAAAGATTTGAATATCAATCCATGTGGGAGTCTTAAATGCAGTCTATAGTGTGAAACATTTATAAGCATGTATAAAGTGTAGTCCGCTCACAATCCGAACGTTCCACGGGGTCTCATTTACCTACATACTCAATACATACATACATACAATACAAAACAAGACTTGTAAACTCCCTGATAAATTCAAAAGAATAGACCGTAAGAATATTTTTGGAACGTACCGGTATTTAAACACCGAAGCTGTTTATTAATATTAACTTTTAATTTATAAGAAAACCGGTTCACGAATTAGAAATAATGCGGGAAATTCGTAACTAGGGTATTGTGTGTTTATTTTAGTGGTATTTAAAAAATTCATGAATAAACGCAAATTAGTATGCGACAACTTCAAAATTGTTTCACGCTAGGCATAGTTTTGATCTATTTAAAATTTGTAGGTATCTGAAATGATCACCGAGGTAAAGTGTTCTCGCGACCCGGAAGCCAATGTCGATACAGCAGAAGTGGATTTGGATACTTTTATTCAAAGTAAATACTGAGTTTCAAATTTCTTTGAATTCATTTTTAGCCATTTTATAGTTAGAATGATTAAGTAAAGTATTATTCGCAGTAATGCTCGTAAACCGGAGTGATGTTTTTTGACAAAACATCAGTAGTGGCAATGAACATTGTAAAGTCGACGGTAAGGCAAAAAACCTCGATATAATTGAATCAGAGGGAAATTCGAAATTGTAATCAATTGCGAGCAGATGATGTATGATAATTAAAATCAAAGTTAAAATTTGCGGTCACGGCGGTTCAATCTCGATTGCTTGATTCACACAGTGAATCAATCGATCAATCAACATAAATTGAGTCGGACATAATATTAATGTTGTGATTCCGCAAAGTGCTGCACTGTGGGTACCGACAATTAAATAGATTATCTAAAATAATTAAAATTTCGAATTATTTAACTAAAATATCGATTCGAATTTTGTTCAGTTTATTATTTTATTTGAGTAATACAAATAACATTATGTTAACTTATCTGATGGAATACCGAAGGCAGAATTATAGTATTTTTGCGGTTTAAAATGTCGCGCAGCATCTTTAATTCAATTCAATTTTAATGGTCTAAAAAGCATATAGCCTACAAAAAACCACAGAATAATATGGCAACAACGAATAATATAACAAGCAAAAATGGGATTAAGTTGCTTACTGAGCAGTTCAAGGATCAATTAAAAATCCAAAGGGCAGAAATTGTTTTCGATTGGTGGGATAACAAATGTAGATGCATGGTGTTAAGATGTATAGTTTTCTTCGATGCACGGGTTTAGGGTCAAGAAGGCATCAAGGCTTCGCTTGAAAGTTTGCTGATTTGGTGAGTTCACAACATATTCTGGCAGATTGTTTCAAGTAAAACAAACTCGCACGGCAAAAAAATGTCGTCTGCAGTTGAGTCTCGAGTGAGGGACAGTTAGATTAAATGTGTAAATGTAGTAAATAAGTAAACATAGAATCCTGATCATTTGTAATACTTCACTATTTTCACAACCGCAAACAGTGTACTGCAACTACCGCCCGTGTCGGGGGACATTATTCCGTGAACTAGAAGATGCGTTTGAAATTTTGTGCCATGTAAAAGACTGTGATACCGGTCGCTCTCTCTATTTTCGGGATCCAAGGCTTCCACGTCCGTGTGACATTCATATACCACCAGAATTCTTGATTAACTATTTGCAAACATTGGGTAAGTGGTTCAAAATGCATCTAAAATTGCTCCAATCCACATGAGTATTACCGATTAGTCAGAAATAATTCATACTCAATAGATAACACGCTTGAATTTTTGACGGTATTAAAAACGAGGCTAATGAATTGCATATTCAAATCCATACGCACGATATAAAGGCTCCTGATGAAAAAATAGTGGGTGTATGAACGTAGCAGTGAACGACATGGAAGTGCCCGATAAACATTAACGTATTATAATTTGAAGAATATCCCTACTGGGGAAAAGCTATCTTTGCTTACTTCGGTCACATAGAAACAGCTATATACATGCAATTGATTTGAATATGTTTGGAACCGATCGTGTATTCGTAAGCCTAAGAAATTTGTGTGCGATCGTACTTTCATTATTCGATCCGGGAGTAAAAATAATTCCATGAATGGAATACGGTAGGAAAATGTTGGTGGAAAATGCATGTTTGGGATAAATACTAAAGCCCACTTATTACATATAACCACAGGGAAGTGTTCCGATGCTCGAAGCAAAGTTGATTTACGGCGCAATCGCAACTGTTCCGGCAGTACAAGCAGTTCCATTTAGGCACACTGGACTACACGCACCGCTGGACTTAGCTTTAACATGCCATATCCTACGCGCACCAGATAATCATTTTTGGAAACAACTGCTTATAGCACAACCATTTAGACAAATACAAAACTGAAATTATCGAAAGATTACGGGTTACTATTGGGTGGGATTGTTGTTGCGCGATTTTTCTTTGCTTATAGCCAAGAAGAAAGACATTGATCATTTAAATGTTTTATACACTCTGCAAAGCTGGTTTTGCACATGCTTTTGATTATCCAATCCGTCTGTCCGTTATGTAAAACGACGAAGAACATTTCACGCGAACGTTTAGTTGTAGCTAATGTAACCGAAAGTTCTAAAGAAGAATCGCCGCATCAAAAAGCTGCCGTTACAAAGCGACTATCAACGGTATGGCTGACCAAACCTAACCTTATACGAAAAAACTTGAAAAGCTCAAGTCATGGAACGTTCAACTACAATCCTTAGTTTCAAAACCCAGAGTTACCGTTCAAAATACCCGAACAAACGCAGGAATCCAGCAAGGCAACGTGACAATGATCAAATTTTGTACGATTTTGGGTGCGGAAAACATAACACGCAAGCGATACAATTTTCGGTTCGGCTCCAAATCTCTTCACATATCGACAATCCAAGCTTACTAAAAAATAACACTAAGCAGTCAGAACATCATGGTAACGGTTCTTTCGAATTTTCCTTGCTCCGTGAGTTATCCGAGTGCTAATTTCGGAGTTATGCTGGCAGGAAAAGGATCAAAGTTCCGAAGTTCGAAAAAAATTAACGAACGCAGTCTAATTCTTTTGTGTTCTTGAAGATACAAGTAAGCTGTTTTAAAACTTGTTAATGCGAGATCGCAGCCGCCGACTGGAAAACTGGATTTATTATACTAATCTACGATGGTGGCAGTCGTAATGATCAGGCCGATTACCGCCATGGGAACCTCCATTGCATTATTCGAATGGTGGCGGCTTACTGAACAAATGTCAATATACATGTAAACGCGGTGAAACAATGGAAGTTCGACGAACATCGATAACTGAATTTCCTATTCCTGAGCTACAATTATTTTTGGATTTGAAAAAATAGTACATTTTATTGGCGTTGAAATTTCAGCAATCCATTACAATTTCTGGGTGATAGCTAAATCTTCTCAATTACAATGAGAAAACAAAATACAAGAACAAACAAAACATAACAAGAACACACATTTCGAAGTGATTTTTAGAAACTCCTAGCGAGGCTTACAACCCACAGTAATAGTAAAAGTAACGATTCGAAGTATGTAAAATTTGAACAGAACGAGTCATTCAATATATTTCATAAATTTCAGTGTCAACATTTACACTTTCTAGTTCACGCATCTGCCGTATCCGTACGAATTGGTAATTTCGCTTTCTTTTTCACATCCCTCTTTCAGGTTAGCAGAATAAAAATTTTAAATGACTACTCTTTACTCGTCTTAAAAATATTTAGTTTAAAACGGTTCAATACAAACCCGCTAGAGAACGCGAAAAGAAATTGTTAATGATTCCTTGTTCGATCATGGCCGCTGTTGGATAAGGCTGGCACGAGCAACCTGTTCAAGCTTTTATTTATCGTACCTCCACTGTTTCCATGCATGTAGAACCTGATCGTACTGTTCCCAACTGATGAATGCAAACAGGACGGAACTGGCTGTGCAATGTGTAATAGAAATGCACGCGAACGTGGATATTTTATTCAGTCCCATGGGCTTGACCCGTCTGCATGTGCAAGCACGTGATTGAAAGGTGGTTAGGTCAGCATTACCAAACAGTAGCATCCAAGTTCAAACGTCGTTTACTTTTTCTCCAGTTTCAAAGGATGTGAATACTGAACTTATTGTCCCTACCTGATGAGTGAAAACAGCATGAATAAGGTAGTGGGGTGTGATGCAAATGCCTGAAAACACGGATATTTTTCTTAACGAACTGAAGTTAATGTACCCAAAAACAGCATGACCACGAAAAACTTGATTAGATATAGGGGAAAACTTGAATTGTTTCAATAGAATGTGGTACGCTTCGATTCGGAGCCTGGAATCTCAAAAAAGGTCGATTATGTCAGTGACAGGGACTATATATTACGAAGCGAATCAATCCATTAGAACTTCAACACGTTCTAGCAGAGTACAGGCGAATTTCGTTACACTTGTGTATTTATTTAGCAACGCGAATTATGGAGCACGGTATCAACAAAAATATATACCCAAAATGAATAAGATGGTTTGATATCAAAAACAGTTTCACTTATCCACTCAACCTCATCTCCCATCACCCAGTTCATTTGGTGCTCATGATAGCTAATCACTCCCATTATAGCACAAACCTTTTCAGGTGCACTTGTTCCACAGACGAAATAGTGAATTTACGTGTACGTTAAATTGATCTACCTTGCAAGATTTACTGAGCTAACTGCTCACACAGAATTTGGATTTTTGATATATTTATGAAATTAATTTGTATTTGCTTTTTTCCAGGTGAGCCATTGAGCGAGCGTGAACTAGCAGAATACATGGCAATTCTTTTGGGGCATATACCGTTGGGCGGCAAATTAGAAGCAACAATTACGGTAGATGCGTCTCTCGCTGCCAATGTTGATGCAAGCTTGCCCATGTTTTTCAACGCCAAAAACTTCGCACAGCGTATGCTAGGATTTAGAATGTGCGGGAAAAACTTAGAAGACTACTAACGCAAAATTGAAAGGGCATTGATTATTGAAATTGAATGATTGATGAAAACGTTTTTTTCGGGATTGTGCTGAGTATGCATTACAGCGATATTTCGAAAAAAGATATATACGGATGATCTTTCGACAACTTAATTGTATACATACAGTGTGGCACTATTGCTGAAAACTTTGAGTCTTAATTTGAAAATCAAACACCAACGTTTAGAAATGATGGTTGAATTGGACTAAATAACTTTGCTTTTTACTCCTTATCAACCCGCCGGAGCCCATGGAGCTGATGCGTATAGCTGGTTTCTTTATAAATAAGCATACCTATCTCTTATAAGCGGATCTCATTACACAGAGCCTATTGATAAATACTGGGTATTCTCCCAGTAAGGTAACCCCATCAGCATAAGCCAAGTTCGTAACACGCTAACCGACAAAGAGATCAATGTCATCCGTGAAGAAACTACTAGGAGCAATCCAGAAGACGTCCTCGATAGCAGTTATTCAAGAACTGGGAGATTCAGCAGCCTTGCTTTGCACGTATGTATGAAATTGCAAGCCTGATCCAGGCAAAGTGCCGCACAGCCAAGGACTGCACGTGGGTTAAGATAATGTCAGGTTGCCCAGGTCTTGCTTTACATCTGTAGGGGTGTTTAATGGTGGTGAAAAGCTACTAAATGACATAATCTTCCAAAACGAGTGAGTGATTCAAGATGGCGACGTAATTCTATAAGATCCCATTGTGAAGTAAGCACTTCCATAGTGCGGACCTGTCAACGAATCGAAGGCGGTTCGAATATCCAGGTGTTGGTGTTCTATGGAGTAACGCAAAACAAAGATATTGACTACGCATCCCAGCTTCGGTCTCAAACTAGATTACTCTTCGCTGGAAGTGTGTTCGCGAACAGGCTTCAGTCTGCGAAAAAAGGGTGGCATCAAGTAGCTTACCTAACACTGGACTGAGTTATATCCCGCGATAAATCATATCTTCATTCCGTATTTCTTTCTTGTAAATTTATATAATTAGGGATTTACCATAGAACCATGGAGAACTGATCGAGCATTATTGGCTTGAATAACTCGCCTCATTTAAAAAATCTGGTAGTTCATCAGAGCCCAGTGACGTACCGCTTCAGAGGTGAAGTTCTATCCGTATTTCTTCTAAAGAATTTAGAGTTAACGACACTAAGCATTGCGAACAAGAAAGGGGGTTTCGGTAGTGCTAAATTGATTTTTTTTCTATTTTCTATCTCATGTGGCTAGGCCTGGGCAGCCTGGCAGTATCTTAGTCCGCATGCAATCTCTGAATTTACGTCACTTTGCCTGGATCAGGCTTGTTTTCATACATACTTAATAGATGCTGATTAAACATATGCCTGGAGTGTTCGTTTCATCTTCCTAAAGTTATTCATGCCGCGAACAATCGATTTCGGAGTTGGTTTCAATCAGACCTTGCAGCTAGGCGACGTAAACAGTTAGCAACTGAAAAGACTTCACGCGAAGCCCACGGCATTATACTCTTTTTATCTCCATGACTTGTTCATCTCAACACCATTATAATCATCATCATGAAGTACAGGTCTGCTGTCAAAGTACCAAGGTACATGAAGCACAAAAAGCAGCTAAGCAAACATGTAAAAAGGAAGTGAGCATGCAAAATACGCAAATGTATATAACAAACAGCTTATTTTTTAGTTTCTGTTGTATAAGACACGAAAAAATTTGGCATAATGACTTCGGTTCTTAGTCATATCGCATGTTTCCCACCACATAAATAAATATACCTTAGGCTCACTAGGACAGAGATCCAAGTATGATAGCACAAGTCTGATCCAGGCAAAGTACCGAACAGTCAGGGACGCACGTGGGCTAAGCTAATGTCAGGTTGTCCAGGCCTAGATAGGTATATGAAATTATACTTAACATGGTAGTGATAGACTGCAGCGTTTCCACATACAGTTCAGTGCCGATGGTAAATTAATTTCGCGCGGTGTTAGCTGCGTCGTACTGAAGTATTTTACTATTGCACACCCGTATATAATAGGCCGGTAAGAATAACCTGGCGGTAATTTTAACCATCTTGTAAATAGGTACTACAGTCTAGTGGATGAGTGCCCCCTCTAAGCGAAGCTCTAAAAGCTGAGTGATCAGCGCAACTATCATGGGAGCTAACAATCGAATCATCCATGAATGGTTCGTATCAGGCTCTGCATACTAGCTGCACGATAATTTGGCAAGGATAAGCTCAATATTGCGAACCTCGAAGACAAGCTCACTGAAAAGTGCAAGAGGTGAAGGCACAGAAGCTTTCGAGTTAACCTCCCGAGGTTGCACCCTCTGAAAATGTAAGGAGAACAGGCGAGCTATTTCCTAGCGGCGGCAGGTAGGCAAACTTTTCTAGGCCGCAATCAGTAGTTGAAAGAACCAAGTCAAAAGTGAATGGGGATTGAGTCACGGAATCTAGCGGGTTGGTCCCCGTGCTGAAGAGCGTGAGAGTGCAGTCAGTCCAGACAAGGATTCGTATGACATGAGAGGTTTGGTGCTCCCAATTTCTTTCGGGTGATTAAAATTAACGAGGGTCACGACAAGTGTTGTGGCAAAAAAAGAGAAAAATGAACTAGAAAAAGGGCATCTTCCTCCGAACTAGTGCTAAATCTACGGTAAATGCAGCATGTCATCGTACGGTTACATCGAGATATGGGAAAGGCGGACACCACATGCACGTTGGTTTCAGAAAGAGACATAAGTTCTTCAGATGAGATAGCGAGATCAATAAAGAACAATGAATCTCCAGCCAATTTACTAAAAGGTCGGTCGCAGCTGATGACCCGGAACTTGCCCGCTACGGCTGCCGGAGCATGTTCTTCATGAGACAACCGAGATTCTGTGGCACCTACTAATTTGATGGTGCCGTGAATTCTACAGAAGTGTTCCGCCAATTTGTTTTATTGCTACAAGCGTTCCTGTGAAGCGTAAGAGCATTAGTAAAAAAGGCAGAACTCTCAGGGTCTGAGCTGATGAAGATAGCTGTCTTCGGTATTAGCACCTGAACAAGTTTCGCGTTTTTCGAAGCACCTACAACATAAGGAAACGGAGCATCTATTTGTGGTATGGATGTCATGTCCCGGCATTTAGCTTTGCAAAATCGACGCAATTATCTGCTGGTGTGTCGTTGGGACAACCTCTCGTTTACTAAACCGATATCTTTGCTTCAGCACGTCAGAGGTATGGAGTATGTCGGCGAGCTTTAAGAGGTCACTTTCCTTCCGAGACTCAGAATAGTGGATAAACGGCTCCGCCCGTGTCAAGATTGACCTAATTGAGCTCCTGTGGCTTCTCGCTTAAAGCTACGCAACCACTTTCTTCGGGTTGTATTTCCGGTTGAGCTAGCCTGTCAGTCTCGGTTATCTTTTACTTGTTTAGTGGGAGTATTGTGGAAGGAAGCGGTGGTTTTGGCTTGGTTTTTTGTCAAAATAAGTCAAGGTCTGCCAAGTGGCATACGAAACCACAGCTAGCTACTTCAGTATAAGTTTTGGGTTTCAAGTGAAACATATTGAAGCGTTAACATTTCTCAAAACGTTTCTGCTTTTGAATCGTTTCAACAGACTTCATGTAATCCTAGCATAGCCACTTGAGACAACGATAGTTTGCATAGACCTTGCAATGTGGCGGCGACAGCGTGGAAACCCCATTCAAACCGCTCCATGTGCATGTAAATACTGCCGAGCTATCAGTCTCGAATCACTTAACTGATGCCTAAACACCCGCTACCCGTGGTTCTAAGCTGGAACAGTTTATTTTAAATTGCCAACAGCCGCCACAGAATACATTATCGTAGCCTTGAAACTACCGATCGTCCCTCAAACTGGAGACCAGTTTGTGCTTAGTAAGCTCTTGTGACGCATCATGGATTCTATTGACAAAAAGCAACTGGTTTTGGTACATAAGTTGAAGAGAATACGCAAAAAACGTGCGTAACAGCACAGGTATTTCACGCACAACTGTTCAACGTGGCTATTGCTCATCGATACTATCTTTGGGAACTTCAGTAAGATGCAAACTCAAGTTGACCAGGAACACCTACAAAACACGGATAATTAAGCATAAACAAAATCTAAACAGTAAGAGATACAAACTTGCACTACCCACCCCCCACGAGCTGATGGGGACATGATCAATTTGCGAGAACAGACAGTCGATAAAGATTTCCGGGTGAAACAGGAGGGCTTTGAATGGCGGGAGTTGGTGTTACCAAGATGAAGCTTGTACTCGATACCATCGAATAAGTAACGCGACCATTACAAAAAAGAAATTTGGTAGCGGAAAACGAGTTAGCATGAATGAACTTCGCAAGGTTGGAACGTATTGCGAATGGAAAATCATCGATCTCCTAACGCGGTTTTTTGCTATGCATAACACGGGTGTGCAAACGTGCATTACTTTGTGCTGTACGGCTAACACCGTGCTAAATTGATTGGCCAGAGGTAGTGAGCTGCATGTGTTTGTGATCACACCGAAACATCGTTCGCAGTGTTTAAAATCTTACCCATTTCCATCAAATAAATATTTTAATTTTGCCACGGTTGTATGACAATTAGGCAGCAGGTACATTTTACCCGTGTAATACTGTCCTGATAATGCTGTTGAATCGTTCATCAGAGTCTAGTCACTCACAATAATATCATTCCGAGTTGGGACTCAAACAAAACTGATTAAGGCAAGCAACACAACTCAAAAAGCGCAGGCTGTACATCTCAACTTGTGCTTCCGGTATCCCCAAAGGAGTTTGTTAGCATAATTGTGTAAAGTATCCGAAAACTAGTGATGATGTGGAGGTAAATACGCACATATCCAAAGTCCACATTTCACATTAATACAAGATCGCGAGAATTTCTGCACTCGAGCTTCCTAGACAAACCTTTGACCCCACAGGTTTGACAAGTTACGAAACCCTAATTGCTTCAAAAATGCATCGAAATCATCACTGAACACGGGCTACTATTGCGCCTAATTACTCCCCCTAACCCTTGTTGAGCTCAATAGAGCAATCGATTGCTCAGCGAGAGGAAAGTCTGTCGGTGACGAAAAACTTTCACCCGAAAATATCAAACAATTTATCGAATGCCTTTTTAGTGTTGCAAGGAGTGTGCCCAACAAGAGATGTAAGACTAAGATCATGACGTTGGTTAAGAATGGTATGGTATCGCGCTCAGTTCCCGTGCTGAGCAATCACTCTTAGAGTGGATTCCCGTTGACAGCAGACTGTGCGGTGCACGATTTCGTGGCCACTGTCGGGTGAACAGGCGGCGCGAAACGCGGAGGGATTTGTTTGTGATTTCTGCCTACGCTCCAACGGACTGTAGTGTGGATCTCAGTAAGGACAACTTCTATGAGAAGTTGCATAGTTTGTTTCGCAAGGCACGCAGGACAGATGTCGTAATCATGGCAGGAGATCTCAACGCTCGTGTTGGTCGCCTGTCTGAATACGAGCGCCACCTAGGAGGTCAGTATGGGCTGGATGGCGGGCGTTCAGATAACGGAGAACGATTGCTCACATTCTGTGGCGATCACCGCCTCTATCTCTCCAGTACGGCATTTCGGCGTTCCCAGCGTCGAATGGCCACATGGCGCTCACCATCACAGCACGTCTGGTCTCAAATTGACCACATTGCTATTAGCTACAGGTGGCGTGGTAGCATCAAGGATTGTCGTTCATACTGGACCACCAGTGTGGACTCAGACCATGCGCTAGTCTGTGCGACAGTCAACTTCCAATTTGGGGGTAAGGCACGCGCAAGACGAACTCATGTAGACACCGCCTCTTTGATGCTCCCCGCTGTCAGAACCAGTTCCATCATGCATTGACCAGGGAGCTCGCAGAAGCACCCCCGTCTGATGTTGAGCAGCACTGGAACTTCGTTCGGACAGCACTGTCCTGTGCTACTTCTGAAAGCTGTCAACCCACCCGCGCTTTGCCACGCTCTTGGATCTCGGCCCAGTCACTTGCTTTAATCGATCACCGTCGAACTTTACCCACCGGCACTGAACACAACCGTGCTCGGAGAGAATTCAATACCCGCTTAAAGGCCAGCTTAAGGAATGACCGCGAGTTCTGGTGGACGCAACGTGCTTGTGAGATGGAGGTTGCAGCCGCATCGGGCAATACTCGCAAATTGTTTCAGTTAATTAGAGCTACTGGTTCGAAACTGAATACAGTGAGCGAGACTATTTGCGAAACTGACGGCTCGCCGATCACCAATCTTAGTAGACGCTTAGAACGATGGGCTGAGCACTTTGGTGCTCAGTTCAGCCAGCCACCTCCTCCGACCTCGCCGCCTGAGACACCGATTTGCACGCCTTGGCCCGTTTCCTTAGCCGCTCCTGATCTCCAGGAGGTGAGAGATGTAATTCGAGCACTGAAGCGCCACAAGTCACCTGGTCCTGACGACCTCCACCCGATTTTGTTTAAGGAGGGAGGTGATCTTGTGGCAGCGGAGTTACGTGATTTGTTTACCAAAGTATGGGCTGAGGAGCGGGTCCCGGCGTCATGGGGTGAATCGACGGTTATCCCAATCTTTAAGAAGGGCGCACGGAATCTGTGTTCCAATCATCGTGGGATATCCCTGACTCCTGTCGCGTCTAAACTCCTGGTTTCCATCCTCCTTCGTCGGCTATCGCCCATTCGGGAGTTACGTTGCCGTGAGGAACAGGCTGGATTCCGCCCGGGGCGAGGATGCGTGGATCAGCTTTTTGTCCTGCGACAGTTATTAGAGCACAGACACCTGTACCGGCGACCAACCATCGTAGCTTTTCTGGACATCCGGGCCGCGTTCGACTCGGTGGACAGAACTACTCTTTGGAACTGCTTGCTTAGGAGTGGCATCCCTCCTAAGTATGTCGCCATCTTGAAGGAGCTCTATTCTCATTCTTCAGGGAGGGTCAGGGTCTACGGCAGCCTATCGCCGGCGTTCCCCACAACCAGTGGCGTGCGCCAGGGCTGTCCGCTGTCCCCATTCTTGTTCAACTTTGCGATCGAGGATGTCCTCCAGAATGCTCTCCGTAGCTTCACTGAGGGTGGGATCGAGCTACTTCCAGGTAACCGTGTCACTGACCTTGATTATGCCGATGACATTGCTTTGCTTGGTGATGATCCGGTGTTCCTACAGAATGCCCTGAACCAGCTAGCATTGGAGGCGTCTAGGTACGGATTGCACTTAGCTCCAACTAAGTGTAAGGTTCTTCTTCAAGATTGGGAGGGGTTGCAGCCCACTCTGACGGTCGATGACCTCAGTCTGGACTGTGTGGAACAGTTCACCTATCTTGGTAGCTGCATCACGGCGGGAGGAGGGCTGGAAAGTGAGATCGGCTCTCGCATTGCGAGAGCTCGCTTCGCGTTCACTAGTCTAGGTCATCTCTGGAAGCGGTCTGACGTGAGTTTGAGACTCAAGGGGAGAGTTTACCTGGCCTCAGTCAGGTCGGTCTTGCTTTACGGGTGCGAGAGCTGGGCAGTACGCGCAGAGGAGCTCCGGCGCTTGGAGGTGTTTGAACATCGATGTTTACGGAGGCTTGCACGAGTGTGGTGGCAACACCGCACTAGCAACGTTGAAGTGAGGCACCGTGTTCTAGGTGGGGACAGCCTGATGCTACGAGACCTGATCGACCGTTCCCGTCTCCGCTGGCTAGGGCATGTCTTGAGAATGAAGCCTGAGCGCCTACCCTTCCGCGCGCTGCGTGTGTCGGTTGGCCCAGGCTGGCGGCGGTGTTCAGGTGGACAACCGCTGACCTGGAAGAAGGCCTTAAAACGCTTGACGTCGGGTTTAGCTCGGGTCGGACGAACGCGGCTTCCTGGGTGGGGTCCAAGGGATAGTGAGTGTCTGTGGCTTGACACGCTGTCGACGATGGCTGAGAACCGGCAACAGTGGAGAGAGTGCATTCTATTTTGTGTTCCCCCCTCAACTTTGTAAAAAAATATAAAAACAAAAAAATGAAAAAATCGACATGTGGAACAATGGACAAAAAAAATTCCCCCTCATATTGTACTTTTTTTCTTTCTTTCTTTTTCTCGTGCATTGCCGGGTGGCACTTTTTCATTTTTAAATGATTGTGTAAAATATATATATATATATGGTATGAAAACACAAGCCTGATCCAGGGTGTGCCGCAGTCAGAAACTGCACGTGGGCGATATTAATGTCAAGTTTCTCAGAAGAGAAAAAGAGAATAAAGATGGTAGTGAGACTCCAGCGTGTTTCAGCATGCATGTCACTACCCGTGGCCAATCAATTTCGCACGGTGTTATCATCACAGCACATAAGTACTGTACGATCGCACATCCGTGCAATTAGTTAAGAATAACGGTGATAGAGGAGACTGCAGATGTTACTAATAAATATCTCGTCTACATGTTGCACGCAAATTGTTTGCTAGTTCTGCAGATGCGGTTACACGAATGCAGCCATCATTGTTCATTCTCAAGAGCAGCTCCAGTTGAAAATGGACTGTTCTCGTCGGCATGGAAAGACTTTGGGTTGACAACTATCATCAACGAAACCGAAGCCTTATCTCAAAAGACGTTTTCACTTCCAATAATCACTGCTGAAAACTGTCAGCTTTAACCGGCACGATTGAATGAATGAATGCATGCATGCACAAGCCTGATCCAGGCAAAGTGCCGTACAGTCAGAGACTACACGTGGGCTGAGATACTGTCAGGTTGCCCAGGCCTAGACAGATATGAGAATGAAAACAGAAATGGTAGTGAGACTCCAGCCTGTTTCAGCATGCAGCTCACCACGATTAACATATCTTAGCCCATGTGAAGTAAATTAATGTTCGGCTTGTTTTCATTCATACATGCAAATCTTAGTTCCACTTTAGCGGATAACCCATCGCTAGACACTGAGATTGATAAGCGGATGGGTAGAGCGCCTGCCATTTTGTCCCGTTTGAACTCTCGCACCTGGGACACCAGCAAGTGAAGACAAAGATGATGATAAAGAGGGCGTGCATACTAAATGTTTGACTGCGAAACCCAGACCATCCACCCAATACACGAATTGAAGGTAAAACAATTCCATTAAAAAGTACATCCGTCGTATCTTGAATATATCGTGGACCTACAAAGTAACACATGTGTAAAACAGACTACCATCCTAGGTATTTCGTTGTTGAGGATTACGGGAGTTTGGCTGGGATCAAAATCCTGCAACAGGAATTTGCACCTGGAGGGTTCAAATAGCATACCGAAAGATGGTGACACTACATAATCGGTCTAAATCAAATGAGCATCTGTATAGCAATCGAAGGGAAACTGAATTATCAGCACAACCTGTATTAGTTTCTTGTCACAGCCTAGGTAAATGCCTTAATTCTAGCGTCATTTACATAATTTGAAAATACAGAAATTGAATATGTCGGATATCACTAGTAGCAGGAAAATTAGCAGATAGGGTATTGTACACCCAAACGCGTCCATCCATAGGAATAAACGTGCTTCAATGGGAGACCTTTGCAATAAAGTATTAATTAGTGGAATTGTATTATTTCTATGGTATTTTTATTTCTCATTTCTGTCCAGGCCTGGGCAACCTGACAGAATCTTAACCCACGTGCTATGACTGTACGGCACTTTGCCTGGAACAGGTCCATGCCTTCATACATACATAATAAGTTATGTATGAAAGCACAAGCCTGATCCAGGCAAAGTGCCGCACAGTCAGAGACTGCACGTGGGCTGAGATGCTGTCAGGTTGCCCAGGCCTAGACAGAAATGAAAATAGAAATAAAATAGCTTACTAAATGATGCGTTTCTATCGGCCGAATCGAAGGCACCCTTGAAACCAAGATCGCCACAATGAGATGTCTTTAATTATGGCGGTTCCAGGGCTTGACGAGAGTGAATACGTGAACATGTACTGGGTCGAAATTTAGCTTTTTCACGAATCTTCAAATCTATGTGCAACATAAGGTGCCGGAAATATTCTCTATTTCTCATATCTGTCTAGGCCTGGGCAACCTGGCAGTAATATCGCCCACGTGCAGTCTCTGAGCGGCACTTTGCCTGGATCAGGCTTGTGCTTTCATACTATAACATTCAAGAAGCAAGCACTTCATTAACGGCAGCAAAGCAACTCAATCGATTAGTATAACAATGTGGGAGTAGTGGACTATTTTTAATGAAGCACCAAGCATATTATCATAGTCCAGTGATTGTATGGAATATAGTGGAGCAAAAATAGTGTGCTCATTGATAGCTTTGTTAACATGTAGTCTGTGAAAACTCGTTACGTAAAGAATAGAAAATTTGACGTAGACGGTTCCACGTTGAACTGAAAATGAATAAGATAAATGCCGTACGGAAGTCTTAGAAGAATACTGCAGTTTAAGTATTAATAGCGGGATAGCTGCGACGCTAATTGCAAACAATTGTACTTACTGTAACCAAAAGCTCCATCGCAAGTTAATGTATTAATACAACTAGTTATTCAACCAAAATACACCGACGTGCCTAGAGCAATTGATGTGGTATTTCGAAATACGGAAAATCACCTTTTTTAATTTACGTACGTTTTGGACAATATCCTGAACTAAAATTCCATTCACCAGAATGAACTCGAGGAAACCCTTTGATATTGCCCAGGCTACGAACGTTGCGGACTTAGTCGTGATATCTAGCATGTCAGGATATGCATTTGCAAGCCACAAAACGGACTGTTTGACATTTATATTACACCAACATGGATGAAGTTTGTGAAAATGCATTATTCACAAGTTAGTATTATGAACGACTTCCAATAAAACGAACGTTTTAACGTTGTTGCCAGCCATTATTCGGGTACGGACCTGGTCTGTTATAATGCGGCGTAGATCTGACGGGTCCACCGCAGTAAACTTGTTGCTCTTGATACGTTCCGAAATTATCAGTCGCAGCGGGCCAATTTGCGCCGGTATTGTCATAAGACGTATAGCCTGGAATAATCAATAAATAAAAACCTACCATAGCCAGTATTTCCGTAGGCGTATTGAGGCTGTCCATATGATTGACCGTAACCTTGGTCCCACGAATGAGAATAAGTAGGATTCGGGGTTTCACCCCAACTTTGATTATAGTCGGTGCGGGGAGGCCGAGATCGAATTTTCACCATTTCCTCACGACTAAGAGCTTTGCGAACATCAATTTTGTGACCACAAATTGTATGAGGGCGGCCAAGTATAACCTTATCCACACTGTCTGTATCATCAAATGTTACGAAAGCGAAGCCACGTGAAACATTAGTATCCTTGGCAGTTACGATTGACGCATCAACTACTTTGCCGTATTTACTAAAGTATTCAGACAAATCATTGTTGGTAACGTCTTTCTTTAGTCCGCCCACAAATATTTTCATTACGGAAGCATGGACTTCCGGACTAGATTCTTCCCTCGGCATAGCACGCTTAGAGTCAACATCCTTGTCATCAACTCTGTGAGGGCGAGATGCTTGAGCTTTATCCACTGCTATGGCTTCTTTGAAGGTAACGAATCCAAAACCACGAGACTTATTAGACCGTGGATCTTTCATAACAACAACGTCAGTGATTTCGCCATATTGTGAATAATAATTCCGGAGGGACTCCTCGTCAGTTTTAGGACTGAGGCCACCAACAAAAAGCTTCTTATCTTGGTCTTCCTTAGAATCGGGAACAGAGCGCATGACTAGTATCGAAAACGGAGTAATTAAAAGGACAGACTGACAACAAAAGCTAATATGCGCTCAAAAAATCTAGTTAGTTTAAACAAACATTAAAATGGTTGACTTAATTTATGAATTGTGTCAAGCATAACTTGAAACGATAATTTTATGTACCAGATGTCTTGAAAACGATCAAATTTTTTCTCGGAAACGCAAAACGGAAATTTTATTGTATTTCATAGAAATCAAACCTTCATTTTCTTACATTATGTTCAGTAGAGTTCATATTGCACAAGAATGCTGTTAGGTTGCCAGACAATCAAAATTGAGCAATTTCTATTACACTAATGTTGAGGGGCACTCAACGTAATATAATAAATTAATTAATTAATAATTTAATATAATCTGATTTCGTGTTTGCAAATTTCAGCGGAATCCGTAAAACATTTGAATCAACTTGTGGACAGTCTATTTCTCAAAATCTTTTGATTGGTTTACCACAATGAACATCAGTTCTCCACTTAATCTACTATCAACTTATATTACGAAGAGAAAATTGAAGTCCATCTGTTGCCTGGCCAATAGGAGATAAACCACTTTTCCGTGTGTTAATAAATTTTGGTGCTCACATTACCATCCCTTACATACCACTACTGGTTTCTGGATGTTTGTGGTAGGTTTATCTGGTGCATTGCACCTCGAAGCATAGAGTTAGTAAAGAAAAGAAAAAGTTTCACACAAGTGTTCGGATACCACGTAGTAGACAATTTACGCGCTGAGTTGACTGATGGTTCACGTCACTGCCGATTTCTGTCCGGAAAACCACGTGTGTCTCCCGTGAAGTTTATCAATATACACCGTCTAGAGTTGACAGCAGCCCTCATAGTTAGAAATCTGTCATCCAAACTAGTACTTGAATTAGATTTGCATTTGTGTTGCCCGAATCTGTGGAATGATTCGGCCATTTATTTGCGATATTTATTAAACACTTTGTCGCGTGATGAACCTTTGTAACAAACCTATCAGCGTAAACGAAAATTATCCAACCTGCCACGGTGGCGTCATGCAGCAGCGAAGCACAATCCGGCACACGTTGCTTCAAGAGGAATAGAACTTAAGCCGGTGGCAAAACTTGGATTTGGGCTGGATTGACCCGAATTTTTCAGACGGATAAGGCAACCTGACCCGATGAGCCTGTTACTGTATTTCAAAATGGTATGGTTGAATTGAGCTGTGACTTGTCAAGATTGCAGTGGTTTTATGGAACTGTAGTTCGCTGCCACGGGTGTCAAAACTGATTGATAACAATTTCTTGACAAAGTAGGTCCAAAATTTATTTGCTCATCAAGATGTGCTGCAGAACAATCATCACGCGCCAGCATGGACATTATATGCACGGTTAATTTGGAACATTACCTAAAAATGGTTGAGTACATTAGACCGCCAACGAAGTTACTTGGGTTCAAGCAAATCGTAGCAGTAGGAGTTACCTGTCTAGGAGGCAGAATATTAAATATAATTGATAAATGGCTTCCTAATCTGCCTGCTAGAGATTCTGTCACTGACTTGGTAGTGCAAAATCGTCTTTCGATATATATACATTCTTGAGCTTGGCATGTGTTGTAAAGTATTCGACGGGAATATTTTATCCTCATGGTAATGGCTGTACTGAAACGAGTGTTTCGTTCGTGTATTTAGTCTAGACTCCTGACCGCTTTTCACTGCAACCTGGCCATGCTACCCCTCTTGACAATCGGAACCGATGAGGGTTTCCTTACATTTAGCCACAACGCGTTAAATTTTTTGGCGAAAAATGGCTGAGGCAAAGCGAAACGTTACGGTTTCCAATTCACATGAATTCAGATACGAGCAATTTACTTTTCATTTGTGCACTGCCTAATAAAGGACTTATTTCTAATTGCTTCAGATTGATCCGTAAGAAGGAGAGGAACTTAATGTGCAGTATATAGCGACAACGGATCTGATTTTATTGTAACTGAAACAAAACTCAAGGAAGTTTGCCGTTTTCTAAATCGAAGTTTCTTTCAGTTTTATTTTAATCCCAATCATTTAGTTACTGCACGAGAGTGTGAAAACGGATGATCAGAACAATACGTAAGATATTAAGAAATGGATCAGCTTCGTTTTGGACGTGGTACTCTTGACGACACTTGCAGAAGTAGGAAGAGTTGTTAATGACATACTAATTGTCCCCGTTTTCGTTGATCCAGAACGTCTATTAGCGCTCTACCCGAACGTCCTCTTGTTTCTTAGACCTAACACTTGTCTGATAGACGGTAAAGTCTCTCTAAGAGAAAGGATGACCAAACGATGGCAACAAGTATTTCAGTAGCTGATAACTTCTGGAAACGTTGAAGCCGTGAATATCTACATACACTGAAGATAACTCATCAGGGGTTCAAGCCACAGCGAAACATCAGAACTGCGAACTTAGTCATCATATCAAAGGTAGACTATCTTCGATGTAAGTGGCCTATGAGGTTATTACGTATCGCTCTTCCGGGACTCCACTGTCTCGTCGGACGCCTGACGGTCAAAAATGCGTAGAACATAGTTGTAAGAGATGTGGGATCAATCTGTCTCCTCGTGTGAGCAGAGGAATAGACAACACAGTCAACATATCAGTATAGAGTAGTCATAATGCTGCTCATTGCCGTTGATGAATAGTACACAATTTTTTTAAGTTCAGTTCAGTTCAGTTTGCACACGACAGTATGTGGCTTACGTGCCAATCGAGTGTCCACATTTCTTTCGGTGGTATGCCACTGAAGAGCATCCACCACTTCAAACAATGTGTTCACAAATATCTTCTGGCATGAGAGTAATCTGGAATGCAACATAAAATCTCCCCTCACAAATAGTTGAGGAGAAACATTAGTGCGTTCCAAAGACAACATGAGGATCATACCAGCAGTTCTCTGACGGATAAAAATCTGGAAATAATGAAGGCCACATAGAGTCGAGTCCATTCCGTCCCATTCCATTTACTATCTTTTCACTAAAGAAGTACTCACGAACGTATGACCCGACATGTCGCTTGGCCAGTTTTAATGGGTGGCCTGGAGTAACCACAATTGGTGCCAGAGCAAACATTTCTTTTGGATGTATAGTACTGAAAGCTGTCATGATTTTAAAGGTTTCAATAAGGTCCCCGCGTAGCCGCCTTTTTTAGTGAGTAGAGATCTACACTCAGCAATCGTTCCTCATACGACCCAACTGATTGCCCTTCAGTCATACGAGTAGCTAGGCGTTGAACACCTTCAAGCTTGGCAATATTTATTTCCAAATAAGGTGACCATACTAAAATGCAATACTCAAGATGTGGTCTCACGACCGCTTTGTATAATGGTATGAAAACCTCTGGGGGCCTGCAGGATAAAACTGATCGAAGGCGGAAAATCTTGCTCCTAGCGCGTTGTGCAGCAGCTGCACATTTATCAGCCTATTTAAAGTCCGCTAAAACCTCAATACCTAAGTCATTAACTTTCGGCACCTCAATTTATCTCAAGTATACCATCAGGTCCAGCAACCTCTAGCTTCTTAATGACTTTAGGCAAGATATAGATTTTAATGAAGTTAACTGGTAGATCCCTTGTAGCAGACCACTTAATGAACTTTTTATATCTGCAAAAAGATCCTCTTCATCCAGTGATCCGATAAACTTGACATCATCCGGAATAATATAGCAGGGAGACTTAAGCGACGCTGCCAAATCATCGATGTAAATGAGGAAAAGTAGCGGTCCGAGTACGGAACCATGTGAGACTCCAGTAACAACTTTTACTTTCGAGGAATAAATACTGTTTATCCTGACGCGAAAGAATCTATTGCTTAAGAAGCCTATTATCCATTTATCCAGTAGACCATCGATACCCATATAACCAAGTTTGGTTGCAAGCAATCTGTGGCTTACCGAATCAAAGACCGTGAAAAAGTTCAACTAATAAACTCAAACTTGTTGGCCATTATCTAGCCTCATGGTGACCTCATTAAGAAAACACAAGAGGTTTGTTAGACACGACCTCCCTTTAATGAAGCCGTGCTGAGCAGAGTTCAGCAACGAGCAATCAACTAGATTGCCTCAGATCCTATCCCTAATAAGTTTCTCCAGGATTTTATGTAGGATGCTAGTGAGACTTACAGGTCTGCACTTACAAACTGAGGATCGACTGCCAACTTTATGTTTAGGAATCACATTAGCCAGCTTCCAAATACTCGGAATATATCCATGTTGTATTGGCGCCAGGTTCTTTATAATTTAAAGGTGAATGTTGTCTGGGCCAGCAGATTTATGGGTGTTAGTTGCCACAAGCGCAAGTTTAACCTCATCATCGGTAAAGGATAAATCCTCGAGTGGAGTAACGATATCAGGCCTTTTGATGACTGTCATTTTAGGTGGTTCTATTTGGCGCTCAAGACTCTGAACAGACTGGAAACTTTTGAGAAAGACCGACACCTTTTCTGAATCTGAGACTATTTAAAGCCCGTTTTCCTGCTGAAGGTTGACAATCCAATCGTGCGTTTTGCCTTTGGATTGGGCATAATTATAGTAATTCTTTGGGCAGTGCTTTATATTGCGTGCCAACCGTTATTCGAAGTCACGTTTTATCTCGCGTTGAATTCCCACAGCCTTATTTCTGACCATTTTATAACTTGTCCAGGACCGTTGTGGCTGAAAAGCTTTGTAAGTTTTCCAGACACGGTCCCGCATTCTAATAACGGATACAATAACCTTGTATATAATAGTATATGAAAAATACTTACACCCTTGCTGCAACTAGTATGCAGGGTCAAAGCTTAGAAACTCATGGGCATTGCGACTGGGCTGACACTTTGATCCAGCCTGGTCCAGTCCTATCCTACGCACGCTCATTGCCGGGAATATAAGAAAGGTTATTAACAATTATTACAATTCAATTCGATCCAATTCAATTTAATGATCTAAAATGCATATAGCTTTACAAAAACCACACAATAATATAGGAATTACGAATAACATAGGTAGCATCGAGGTCCATCTAAAGCAGTCAGCATTACTCAGTTGTGTTTTCAATTCAATTCAATTCAATTTAATGGTTTAAAAAGCATATAGCATTAAAAAAACCACAGAATAATATGGCAACAACGAATAATATAACAAGCAATAATGGGATTAGGTTGCTTACTGAGCAGTTCAAGAATCAATTAAAAATCCAAAGGGCAGAAATTGTTTTCGATTTGTGGGATAACAAGTGCAGATGCATGGTGTTAAGATGTATAGTTTTCTTCGATGCACGGGTGTAGGGTCAAAAAGGCATCAAGGCTTCTCTTGAAACTTTGCTGATTAGGTGAGTTTACAACATAATCTGGCCGATTGTTCCAAGTTAAACAAACTCGCACGGCACAAAATGTCGTCTGCAGTAGAGTATCGAGTGAGGGACAGTCAGAGTAAATGTGTGAGATCTTGTATTATGCGAGCTCCGAAGATTTAATGAGCATTGTAAAGTGTGATTTTCGGTATTCAAAATATTGTGAACCAAAATGAAATCCCCTCGGAGACGACGACGAGGATAATCAAATAAATTTAGCGTTTTCATTCGCTCATTGTAGGGTTTCCGGCTGCGTCCGGTGACAAGTTTGGTAGCTCGATGATATATTCGTTGCAAAGTCACAACATCTTTTTTGAGCCATGACGACCATACTTGAACAGCATATTTCTTTGTGTGTCTGATGTACGTATTTATAATACAGGGAATTGTCTGTTTTGAGAACCTACCGAAAATTCTCTTTAGGAGTGACAATTTCTGTGATGTTTTGCATAGATGTAGTTGCAATAGCTCGACTTCCATAGGGTGTTGCTTATTAACACACCAAAGTCCTTTTGATCCATGGTCCACGAGAGGCTGTGTTCTAAGAAAATACTGGAACTCCACATATTTGCAAATGTTTAACATGTGACACTTTTGAAAATTGAAAAATATACGATTTTTTATGGACCAAACCTGGAGGTTGTCCAGATCCTTCTGGAGAAGTTCGCAGTATTCCGACTTACTTATCTTCGACCACACTTTTATATCGTCCGCGAACAGTACGATCTTGCATTTGATGAGAGCCGGTATGTCATTGGCATGAAGCGCGAAGAGGATCGTTTCGAGGACGGATCCCTGAGGCACTCTACTTGGCACGGCTACCGAATTTGATAGAGCACCGTCCACTGAGACTTGAACAAGCCGATCATTCAGGTAATTTTCTAACTAGGCTTACAGTCTCTCGGTGATACCACAACGTGCCAGCTTCTGCAATAGAATACTATGGTTTACACGGTCAAATGCTTTCGAGATATCGAGGTGGCATACATGGATGGTATCCCCAACATCTACTGCTCGAGTCCAGTCGTCAATGGTAAGGCGAAGGTTAGTAAGGCAGGAGTATCCCCTTCTAAACCCGTGTTGCGCTCCCGAAAATAGCTTACTTTTTCAAGGTATTTGCTCAGTTTGTTTGCCACGATCCTTTTGAGTACCTTGAATACGGCGTACAACAAGGTAACAGATCTGTAATTTGCGGGCTCCGAACGCGCTTCGCCTTTGAAAATCGGGGAGATAATACCAGATTCCCATTCAGTCGGTATGACACTTTGCGACAGCGATTCGCAGAATAACTGAGTCAGAGTTCCGCATAGAGTTTGTGCACAATGCTTGAGTATATTCGGGGTGTTTACTTGTGTCCACAGCTTGACGTCATCCGCAAGTAATAAGATTTTGCAGCGAACAAGTTTAGGTAAGTCGTTAACATAGATCAAAAAAGAATTGGTCCAAGCACTGATCCATGCGGCAATCCACTCGTTGCTGCAATGGGTCGTGACAAAGCACCATCAACCCTTACTCGAATAACACGGTCGCAGAGATAATCATCCAACCTGGTTAGTGATGAACCCTTGATGCCACATTGCGCCATTTTTGTAGTAACACACTGTAGTTGACACGATCAAATGTTTTTACATATCATGTGAGACCATGTCTACAGCTTGTGTCCAGTCATCGAGGACGAGCAGAAGGTTTGAAAGGCAAGAATGACTTTTTCTGAAGCGGTAATGTTTGACTGCGAGCAAGCAATTGTATTTCAGATGGTTTGTGACGCTGTTTGCTCATAGGCGCTCCATCACTTTAGAGATCACTGGTAGTACTGTTGCTGGTCGAAAGTCGGATACTTCGGAACAGATTCCTCCTTTTTAGATGGGGGTAATGATGCCACTCTTCCAACACAGGGAACGAAACTTTGGGTTAAAGAAAGGGTAAACAAGTAAGTGATGGACGTACATGAAGTATATGCACAGTTTTTGAGAATCAGCTGGATAATTTCGTCAGCTCAGGGAGATTTTCTCGTGTTGAGATTGAGCAATGTGCGGAAAATAATGTCTGATGTAATAGTTAGTTGATGTAAAACATTTTCGGGTGATGTTACGAAAGTTAAGAGACAGGTAACGGTGTTCTGCGGGCTGAATGAATTGGAGTAGAAATGGGCCAGAACTTCGGCAGTTTGCGATGCTGTGGTTGTTGTTCCATCAAGTGTCTTTCGAGCGGCAACCCCTTGTGTCACCCTAGATTAGTTTTTTATGATCTAATACAGAATTTTGGGGTTTAATTCCATTTTGTTCAGTAAATGCTTTTGATAATTCGATTTGTAATCAAAAACAAGTTTGTTTACCTTATTTTTCAACAAACGGAATGTCTCCCAAATCTCAACAGTGGTATCATAACGATGAACCCGCCATGCAGCATTTCGCAAAGTCAACCATTTTCGTGTTCGGCTTGTCAGCTTAAACGTATATTTTTTTTAAACCTTTGGATATAGATGTGTGTGCGTTTTAACGGCAAATTTTAGTCCGTTTATCATCCACTGCCACTGATCGTACACGTTGTCGGACTTAAGTTCAGGGTCTGTTGCATACTTAAGAGTAGTTTTAAGTTATGAAATGTCAATTTTTATAATCAACTTGTTGATGTCACTTGTTTTGAATGCCTGGTAACTATAATCAAAGGTAATAACTAATTCGTCACCGGGTCCTATAGAGCTTGATAAGTGAGACTTTCATTCATGTACTCTTCATTTGTCAGCATCAAGTCTAAGATAGGCTGCGTATCATTACCACGAAATCGGGTATTGTTTAAAATATGGCTGCAGAGTTTATTTTCTTACAGAAACTGTTGATGAATTGCATTTAAAGAGTTTTCTGGGTGAATTGAATTTCCCTTAAATTTCAATAGATTGAAGTCCCCGATCAGAAAATTTCTGCCGCGGTATCTGATAGCTGCTAAGCGTATATTTGCAGGTAATGCTGTGTTGCAGGCTTCGCAGGCTAAGAGCGAACTGTAAATCACACCCACTATGAATTTTCTCCTGCTGTTACATTAAGCGAACACCATAATGTGTCTTGCAGTTGTAAGTCCTCATCGTTGATCTCTTGGCATCTCGAAATGTGGTAAAGCACAACACCACTTCTTCGATTCAGGTGACATAATCTTCGGAGGCAGTGGAGGCATACTCTCAGTTTGAAGGGGCGCGGAGTTTTACCTCCGTATTTCGGTGATGTCGGGATACTAAAAGCATTGATAACAGCTGTACATTTCGTTTAGATAGCGTCACTAATAAATTTCCTTTATTGTATGTCGTGATTGGAGTTACACTTTGTATCTGGACTATCAGCATCTTCAGGAACGTTTAGGATTATAAGACTAGGACTGTCGCGCACGTTCAGTTTCCCAATGTTCTTATTTATTGCCGATGTCGCCCGTTCTGACCAAGGTATGTCAACAAAGATACGTGGTGTGTTTACTTCACAGTCTCGCAATAAAATATATATTCTAGTTCTTTTCCACTTTACAAAACTACTTTGAGTAATTTTTGCTTATCTTTGGTGCGGGGCTTTGAGAGCACGAGTCCAGCGAATCAGTGAAACCGGATTGATTGTTTTTAAAAAAACATCGTAGTGCACAGTTCCGACCATTTGGTTAAATCATGCTGCTGTCTAGTCAAGAATAGTGTTCCAGTTGCCTCTGGCACGTTTGTACAGATAATGCTGACCGAAACCCTTTTTGAACCCGGTTTCTCCAACAAAACACTTAGGGAGGATGTCTTTAGTTTTGACTCGGTTGTATCTATCTCTTAGGTGTCTTGTAGCAACATTTCGGAGTATTTAGGAGCACCAGTGGTGTATAAAGAAGAATGTGAATGTTTTGGATCCTTTGTTGTTGGTTTGATCAATAGCTCCATTAAATTTCTCATTTTCGCAAACTGGTTTTTTCAGGTTTGACGGTTCACTCTACATTTCATTAGACTATTTACCTACAGTCCAGTCTTTACTGTTGTGGCGGACGTCATTTTTGTAATTTTCACAGCTCTAACAAACTTAACAAACCGATGGGTGTTTCTCGTCGTTCACAAGCTTCATACAATCATCGATCAAATTCTCATCACCGGCCGCGTGTTGGTGGAACCAGCATAAAGTAAATTAAACTGAAACACTCTTGCAGCCCAGAAACTGCTCAAATCATTCGACGACAATATAGACGGCCTTAAGCCCTTTTGGACTTGAGTTTGTTCCGTGATCGGTCGTAATGGTCATATAATATCAGATTCTAGACTCTGAGAGGTCAGGCACTATGCATAAATGACCAACATTCTGATCACAGTGCCTGACAAAATTTCCCACTTATTATATTATATCAGATTCAGCAGCGTCTTGAATCAAGTTTATCGACCTTTGTCTGAAAATTGAGACAACATTATATCGTAGAGGAGCAACTACTAGTAACAACTTATGGTTTCCTTTCTTCATCGGCGCTAAGACAATCAACGTCGTCTAGACTGGATTGTTAGAATGTGGTGTCAGGTATGTTCGTCAGTCTGAGAAAGCGTTTTGCGCTGCGTCAGGCAAACGCATAGCAGATGTTCCTACAACTAAGTTTATACTATTCAAAGCGGTAGGGTTTCGCCAAATCCAGGAAGAAGGGCTGTCAGGCTGGGCCTGAAGTTTATCTGGTGTTCATTTTGCGATGTGCTTAGCTCTAGACAGGAATTCATCCAGATACGCTAGGTATTTGAATTCAACCAGGATTGGCAGGGCGGTTACCTATGTTCCATTTTTCTACACGGTGGACCGCACCGTGGGAGTAGAAGGCTTCAGACCCACCCTTCCGATAAAGTTGCTGATACACATGCGATCAAAATCTCTGCGATACATGGATTCCTTAATAAAGGGCGCAATACTAGTACATTTTTCCTTTTCTACTTAATATAAGAAGAAAGAGGGAATTGCCGAGCCGTGTCTCAATTTTCTTAGCAAACTATTCAGTTCCTGGATAATTTAATCTAAAATAGGTGGCCCAGCAACAACTGAAAGTTGATTCCTCTGAGTGCCAGCGAAACTAATTTATTCAACATATTATGATTTTGAACGTTCGATTGTTCTCACATGATAACCGAATAAGACCAACAAGTATCCTTGTATTCGTGAAGGAAATATTGATACAAATACTGTTAACCGCATTCATAGGCTATTCCCTGTATCTTTCTAACAGGTTCAACAAAGGCTCCTTAATATTTCTCTCAAATATATGTTAAGCTCAACGTAATGATCGACCGAAACTATTCACGGCATCAACTTCTTATTTTGCATCATAACACAACAAGGTAACATCGACCTAATAATGAGATATCACAACAGTCATTCGCCATACTTTATGGTGGAATCCACCATACAGCTAGGTTTCGAAGCAAATGTTCGCCGTTATAAATGGGATTCATGAACATAAAAAAAATAATTTGCAGTATCAGAAAGAAGTCAGAGTGAAAATAAATTCATTCAGTTCATTCAGTCCTCTCCGTGCCGGGTGGCACATGAGGCGAAGACAACTTCACGCCAGTGGTTCCGGTCTGTCGCTGCTTCCGTTGCCGTCTGAACCGTGAATCCTTGTGCATGTAGTTTGCGTTCGAACGTTCTGCGCCAAGTTTCCTTGGGCCGTCCCCTTTTTCATTTACCTTGCGGACGCCAGTGCATGGCTACCTTCGTGTGCGAACTGGGATCCATCCTGCAGACATGACTGAACCACGGATCTGTTTTCATCGTTTCCGTAGCAATGTAGGTTTCACGGGATAGGGTTGCTAGCCCTAAGCCCAACCCTCCTCCTTTCTCAGACGGGCTTGGGACCGTCCTTGGCGGAGTTAGTGAAAATAAAATGGGGCAAATTATAATAAAAATCGTGTGATTCGTATAATATTCGTCTGAAACTTGCAATCTTCGAGTTTGAGGTGCTGTTAGAAGTCTTCCAGATTTACTATACATGAAATGCTTCGTTTAATCTCATCATCGAATCAAGTCTTTTACCAATAAATACAAGTATGACAAACTGAAAGACTAATCCGCCTCGTAAACGCTGGGATTCAAATCGACAAGAACAAACACGTTAGCTATGGCAAAGTCATTTCTCGAACACCCATTTTAAAGAACATGCTACTCTGCAAACTTATATAAAAAAATTCCTTGGTGAGATATTTAGATGTTTTGTATTATTGTGTAGCATGTAAAAAACATTACTCTTTTCAATTTACCATCAGATTTATTATTTTTGCTAATCGATTTTTTGACACCTACCCAGAGGATATGTTTGTTTAACTTGCCTGTATTGCAGGTAGCCTCTATTGGTTGGTTGTTCAAATTCCACATTCACAGCACTTCTTTTTCTTTCTCTAGTAGTCCAATAGTTCGATGGTATATTACGATGTAAGAAACTAAATAGCCTTTAAAACCGCATGTTAACACTACAGTGAATCATAAAAGTAAGGTTTGATGTTTCATGGCCTTTTTTCTGGTCAATAGTGTAATAATGAAAACACGCAACAAGCCTAATTGAATAACCATAGGATATTTGTCATATTTGGTCTGAATAAGTTTCGACAGTTCAGCAAAGTGGTCGAAGTGAAACGTGCCTAATATTGGTTGGGACGAAAATGCTGTAGGAAGGCAAGATATGGTACAGTATCACAAAGATTATAACGTGTTTATAACATGAATAAGAATTGCGAATCGTGCTAAAAAATAGAAATCAATGCGTTCTTTGAAAATAATAAGTCATGGGGCATAAAGATGTAGCGCGTTCCAAGCATGACGAATCAAGATGGTAAATGAGTGTATGCGGCAGTCCAATCTACTGTGTTGATGTGCTAACTTCTATTTATGACCACGATTTCCCGAGTGTGGGGCCATTTCTAGCTTACCCCTACACGGGTGAGTTTCTTCTGTCAATAACCGCTATGCAAAGATCAGATCGCCTCGGATGCGACGGTAGTTTTTAAACAACAATTTTAGAGTTGTAAGACGAAGCTGATGAGTCCGTGCCCCTTGTCAAGCTTTTTAGAACGTATTTTGGCTATTCTGAAGTGTGCTCATCATGCTTCAATCATGGGTACCAGACGGAGACAGCATACTTCAATCATGGCCTGATGTACGTCTGAGAAAAGAAAGGAATAAGACGTAGGTCGATTGTTCCGAAGGCTCAATAGTACAAAAGTTTACGGTATAAAAATCTAAGAGCTTGTACAAACCGCAGGATAGATTGAGCGGTGGGTCGAAAAGAAATGTTTGAGTTTTGAAGGCCCTATAGCGGACCTCTTTCGCGTTTAGCCTGCACCATCAAGGATATTTGTTGCATTCGGACAAGTAGGGCGTCAACCTGGGACACAGCTACTTACCACATCATCCAGAACAGGGTCAGTTGAAACTGCGTGTATACGGACTCCCGATACTGGGATCTGAAAGAGCAATGGAACTGACAAAGAGTTAGCGGGGTTGTGACTAAAATGCAAATCGCACAGAAAGAAAAATTACCGTTGCCACGAGCTAGTGAGTTTGGGAAGAAATGCGGTAGGGTTGGTAAAAAATGAAAATAGTATTTATTGGGTACTCGTGTCTTGGAAGTGAAAGATTTCATGGAGGTGAGAATCGAGGAGACCTTTAAATGAACCTAGAGAAGCGGCCTCAAAAAGCGTGCCTGGAAAAGTGTTCCACTGACTGCAAACTCTCACAGAGAAAAAGCTCTGTCGACATTCAAGCCTACTCTGTTGATGTAACAGTTTAAGCTCATGTCCTCGGAGGTTAGTGCCTGGAGAGAGAACGAATAGGGAGTTGCATGAATGGTAGGGGTCAGCCAAGTTTCGGTGGGTACGTAACATGTCACCGCGGTGAAGATTGTGGGTAACGGAGAATATATCTAAACTGCGTAACCTTTCCTCGTTAGACATGCTGTGCATACCACGGACAACCTTCGTCGCACGTCGCTGGGCTTTTCGAGAAGGAACACGTCTTTGCATAGCCAAGGCTCCCAAGGCTGCCAAGCCTGTACTGCGTACTCCAAGTGTGGACGCATGTCGACATTCGGCTGCGTCGGGAAGAGGAACCGGTCAAACCTGCCTTAAGCGCGTCGGAGTGAGCCAATGTTGCGATTGGCTACTGCTGCTGCTCGTTCGCATTGCGTGGTGCAACAGAGATCGTGCTAGATGATGATACCGAGATCCTTTATGTTTCGAACACTCTGAAGTACTGTTGAGCCCAAACTGTAAGCGACCGGATCTGAGTGTTGGATGTGCAGAACGCTACACTTGAAAGTGTTAAATGGGAGATCATTTTTTAAAGACCAGCTGTGTAAACGATCTAAGTCATCTTGTAGGACGTGTAAATCCCTTGGCGATTTGAGTGAGCGCCAGATTTTGACTTCGTCCGCAAATAGAAGGAACGGCGATTCAATGTTCTGGCCAATATTATTGATGTAAATGATGAAGAGTCGGGGACCAAGAACGGAGCCTGGTGGCAGACCGCACTTGATTGGGAAGCGTGCAGAATAGCAGTCACGCACACGAACACATAGGGAGCGGTCGCGAAGAAAGTACTTCATTCAGGACAATAATGATGAACCAACGCCGCAGGCAGCGAGTTTAAGTAACAGAATGCCGTGGTCGACGCGGTGGAATGCCTTGGAGAAATCCAGAAATACTGCATCGACACCATTGCTTTCGTCCACAGATTTCGTTCAGGCATCCCGTGCGAGACGCAAGTTGGAAGTGTATGAACGGTTGGCACGAAAGCCGTGTTGTTGTGTGATTAAAAGTCGATTTGTTTCAAGATGTGAAACAAGCTGCTCAGAGACTATGCTCTCCATGACTTTAAAAATGACTGACAACAGCACAATGGGGCGATAATTCGCGGGTTCCGACCGGATACCGCCTTTTAAGGTAGGCGTGATAACACCTTCTTTCCATGCTTGGGGGACGGTTGAGGATTCCATACAACATTGGAAATACGTGGCAAGTAAATAAGAGATGTGCAATGTGGCTATTTTCAGGATCTCCGGGTGGATGCCGTCGAGTCCTGGTGAAAAGCATTGCCATAGACATGGAATCTTCTTCTTCTTTTTCTTGATAGACGTCAGGGGGTCAAGCCCTTATGGACCGCATCAGGGGTAAACTTTATTCCCGGCATTTCCTGTACGTCATGTGAGGGAGAAGAAAAATGGTAGGAGTTTTAAGGATAAATAGGGTTGAGAATTAGGGCGTAGTGTTTAGACAACAGGTTTGCAGCTCTCGAGGCTGTTGAGGTGAGACCATGTGCGCTGACTAGGGATGGAATTTCAACATTAACTACACGTCTTTGATTCACATGGATTCAACGTCAGCCTGCAAATCTTCTCTCTGATTATTTCGATTTCGTATTTACTTGATTATCAACGGCTTTCTTTATGATTTTGACCAGAAAATCTGTAAATGTATGCAATACAGCAGTGATTGCAAAAAGCATCCAAGAGAATCGTAGTGGCATCCCTCGCGCTTCCGAGGGGACACAATCCGCCGGAACTGAAATCGTTGAAACTAGTGACAAGAAGTTTACCTTTGTAATAGCCAATGCTCTCGTCCCGTAAAAGATGGCATAGAATGTAGTAATTGCTCTACGTGGTACCATCCTCCGTGTTCAGGGTTGTCAAATAAGGAGCTGAAAGAACATTCAGCAGATGAAAACAAGTTGTGATTTTGTAAGACCTGCCTTGAAACTTCACTCATGCGTTACATGACCATGCAAATAGTTGAATATAAGCAAACCTCGGAAGCAACTCAGAAGCGCTTAGATCTTCTCGAAACCAAGTTGTATTCTCTGTTCCAATCCATCACTCCAATCGTATCTAACTTAGCACAAGTAAGCTCACTGATTCCGAGATTCGCTACTACTGCTGCTTCTCTGCCGATCTGCACTCGTTTCTCATTCACCACCAACAAATGGTCTCCAGATTCAGCAGAAAACTATACTCATGTGACTTTCACAACAGCGAAGAAAACAGCCCCGGGAGGCAAGCTCCCGTTCCATAGAGACGTTAACCGTGATATGCGCCAATGTGCCGGAAATGACTTTACCCTGTTTCAAAACTCAACAAGTGCAAGATGCGCAACTATGGCGGACCGTATGTGAGTCCTTGAAAATTTCTTCAGAGGCTGAGAATATTGTGCGTTTGTCCAGAGATCCGAAATCAGTACATATTGGCGAGCCTAGACAGCTGCGCGTCATGCTTAAATCCTTGGTAGTTGTTGAATCCGTTTTGCTTTCTGCATACACCTAGCGCAAATGAACCTCACCCATTCGTATATTTCCGGATGTGTCATGGATTAAACGGCGAGCTAAGAAGGAAGCGAGCTTCAATTGGAAACAAGATAACGACAAGAAGAGCATCTTTATTTATGGAGTTCCGGAACTAAATGACGCGGGTGGCAATAAAAACACCATTAATGACTGCGAACAATGGCGTTTCATACAGCAACAAAGAAAATGATTGATACTTTGACTATTGGTTTGAAACGATTGCCTGCCTCGCCTACCTACAAGGGCTCAGAGCCCCGTATACTCAAAGTGACCCTCCAATCCGAATCCATGGTGAGCAATGCGTTACAAAGTTGGTATCAACACAAACGTTTTGCGCCTTCCGATATCCCCCTACCTTCTGCCCTTGATTAAACGCGAAGTGGCAAACTTCAAAGTGGTCCTGTCGGTGATATAGCTTCTGCCTCGAAAACTCAACTTCTCCAGTCCTTCCGGGATCAGCACAATTAACAACCACAACAACTGTGAAGACCCTGCTCTACACCGCGAAAGCCTGAAGTGTTTCTACACAAACGCGCAGGGTTTGCTCAGTATACTTCCTGAACTTCGTGCTCGACATGCGGCTCGGCATTTCGACTTTATAGCTGTAACTGAGACATGGTTAACACCGTCAGTTACAGATGCCGAAATCTTGCTTGATGGTATGATTGTCATTGGAAAAGATTGTCCCACTAAGTGTGGTGGAGTTCTCCTGTACCATAATTCTTTGCTCCACTGTACAGACATGTATCATATTCGTCTACAAACCATAGATTCGCTTTATTGCCGTCTGCAGCTCAAAAACAGAGACTCTGCTTTACTGGCTGTAATCTACCGTCCACCAAATGCCCAACCTGTTGTTGACATCGGTATACTTTTCTCTTTGCGGTTCGCCTTATCAATGAAGCAGATTCATATCTTATTGATGGGAGACTTCAATTCGCCCAGTTTGCGTGTTGAACCTGCATACGACACTTTTGCTTGGGAGCTAAATGATCTGATAGAAAGTCATCCTTTGTACAGTCACGTGACGGAACCCACACGTTACAGCGGAAATGACACACCATCTTTACTAGACCTCCTACTGACGAACGAGGTATTGATGATAAAGGAAGTCTCGAGTGAACCTCCGTTTGGTAAAAGCGATCATATTGTCCTGATTTTTGAATTTGTGTGTTACGCTAACTTCCCGGATCAAGACGACATTTAGCTGCGGACAGTTACAAATTACGATACTCTCTACAATGTTGTTGCCTCCAATAGCTTTGAATTCATGCTAGAAGGTGACTCGGATTTAACTTGGCGCAATTTTGTTACCAAATGGCACAAATTAATGGAGCTTTCTTCAGTTTCAATATTAGTTCCCCGAAAAAATGCCGGCACATTCATCCGGAGCAGAACCCGTAAATGAATGTGCCGCAGAAATGCCGCCTGGACTGCGCTTAAGATGTCACAACTGCCGAAGGATTGGGAGCATTATAGGAAATTACGAAATCATTGCACTGACCTAGTGCGCCAGGATAAATTAGATTACCGAAGTAAAATTACGGCTCGAAAATAACAAAATGCTCTACAGATTTGTCAACAAAAGGAAGAAGGTGCAGACTGTTATCCCATCCTTTAGTACTAGTGCAGGCTTCACGTCTACATCAAAGGAAGCAGCATCAGTCTCAAGATCACATTACATGCCCATTTTCCAAAACCCATCCCTAATCTTTCCTTTGTTTTTGTCCCTATTACCTCTAAACTCTTACACCATGTTTTCTGCTTACAGAGTCCGAGAAAAATCATGCGACTTCGATTCAACTCCTCACCGAGTATCGATTGCATAACGCCAGAAGCATTGCGAGCAGTTGCTGATCAACTTAGCGAACCGCTTGCGGTGTATTTTCAACGACTCATGGATAATTCTGAAGTCCCTGCTGGGTAAAAGGAAGGTATCATCACTCCAATCTTCAAGGCTAGAAATCTCAGTGATCCCGCCAATTACCGTCTAGTCACTCTCCTCCCAGTGCTGTCCAATGTGATGGAAGCAATAGTTGCTGACGAAATCATGGCTCTTGCGGACGGCTTCAATATTATCGCTGCAGAACAACATGGATTTCGTAGAGGACACTCATGTACCTCTAACTTACTTTTGGCTCGGGATTACTGGACCAAATCTGCTGATGAAGGTAGAGGAGTAGATGTTATTTACTTAGATTTCTCTAAAGCTTTCGACCGCGATGATCATGTAATACTGCTGAAGAAGCTGCAGTCATTCGGTTTACCACCTGTATTGCTTTCCTGGGTAGCTACATTACTGCGTTCGAGAACTCTTCGCGTGCGTGTTAAACAGACCCTTTCAGAGCCGTGCCCAATTCATTGTGGAGTACCTCAGGGTTCCGTTCTTGGCCCGCGTCTATTCTTGTTTTTATCGATGACATTGGAGGATACGTGAAATCACCGTTTCTGTTATTTGCGGATGGAATTAAGATCTGGCGCTCCATCTATTCGTCTGACGATACGTCAAAACTGCAATCCGATCTAGACTCATTGCATGAATGGTCAACGATCAATCGCTTACCATCCAACATTGAAAAATATCACGCATTACGTGCTCGCTTTCCTGACGACCCTAGGTATATTCTAGGTGGCAAGATCCTCACTGTCACAAAGCAAGAAAAGGATTTCGGAGAGATCGTGCAATATGACTGGCTGACATAGCTCAGTGTAAAAGTGCTTCATCCGTAGCTAATAAAAACGTTGAGCTCTTGAAGCGGGCATTCGGAACCATAGATTCACGTTTCTTCCCGTTTCTTCTTTAGGCGTACGTCAGGCCACACTTAGAATATGCTATTTCTGTCTGGAAACCATGGTTGAAGCGTGACCAGCACGCGTTGGAGCAACCACAGAGACGGTTCACCAAGCTTGTCAAAAAGCTTGGCCTCGCCAGCTACCAAGAACGTCTAACAACACTGAGATTGTTTCCAACGGATTACCGTCAACTCCGAGGCGATCTGATGCTTACGTATCGGATATTGACAGATGAATATCACCCATGAAGCCTAATGCTAGAATTGGCACTGCCCTCTGGAAATCGTGGTCATCCCCTCAATCTAGCGCATCGGCACAGCAGAATGGACTGCCGGAGACAATTCTTCGCCATGCGTATTACTCGTGATTGGGATGCCATGCCCCATTATTTCATTCCTACCCCATCTCTCACTAGTTGTAAAGAACTCATTGACATTCATTTCTATAACGCATTGCACAATTTTTAATCATACTTTTTGTTATTATGATCTATGTGATACTGCACCAATTTCTCTCTCTCCACAGCGTTTACTTCCCAGTCAAAATGAATTATGTTTTTCCTTTCTTGACTGTGGAAATTTTTCCCGACCCATTGTGTTAACTAACCTGTGGTTATTCTATTAAGCTTGTAGCTTTTATTTCCACAATACAATATTGACTATTAAGATTATAACGTGTTTATAACATAATTAAAAATTGCGTATCGTGCTATGAAAATAGAAATCAATGCGTTCTTTGAAAGTATTGAGTCATGAGGCAGAAAGATGTAGCGCGTCCCAAGCATGACGATTCGGGATGGTAAATGAGTGTCTGCGGCAGTCCAATCTACTGTGTTGATGTGCTAACTTCTAGTTAAGACCACGATTTCCCGAGTGTGGGGCCATTTCCAGCTTACCCATACATGGGTGATTTTCTTGTGTCAATAACCGCTATGCAAGGATGCGACGGTAGTTTTCAAACAACAATTTTAGAGTTGTAAGACGAAGCTAATGAGTCCGTGCCAATTGCAAAGCTTTTTAGAACGTCTTTTTAGCTATTCCAAAGCGTGCTCGTCATGTTTCAATCATGGGTACCAGACGGAGACAGCATACTCCAATTGTGGCCTGATGTACGTCTGAAAAAGGAACGAAGAGAGACGTATGTCGATTGTTCCGAATGCTGGCATCATTATAATAGTACAATAGTACAATAGTTTAATACGGTATAAAAATCTAAGAGCTTGTACAAACCGCAGGATAGATTGAGCGGTGGTTCGAAAAGAAATGTTTGAGTTTCCAAGGCCTCATTCGCGTTTAGCCTGCACCATCAATGAATATTTGTGGCATTTGGACAGGCAGGGCATTAACCCGGGACACAGCTACTTACCACATCCTCCAGAACAGGGTCATTTGGAACTGCGTGTATACGGACTTCCGATACTGGGATCTGGAAGAGCAATGATACTGGCAAAGAGTTAGCGGGGTTGTGGCTAAAATGCAAATCGCACAGAGAGAGAACTTACCGTTGCCACGAGCTAGTGATTTTGGGAAAAAATGCGGTAGGTTTCGTAAAAAATGAAAATAGTGTTTACGGGGTACTTGCGTCTTGGGAGTGGGAGATTTCATGGAGGTGAGAATTGAGAAGACATTTGAATGAACCTGAAGAAGCGGCCTCAAAAAGCGTGCCTGGAAGAGTGTTCCACTGACTGCAAACTTTCACAGAGAAAAAGCTGTGTCGACATTCATGCCTGCTGTGTCGATGTAACAGTTTAACCTCATGTCCTCGGAGGTTAGTGCCTGGAGAGGAAACGAATAGGGAGTTGCATGGATGGGAGGGTCAGTCAAGATCCAGTGGGTAGGTAACATTTCACCGCGGTGAAGATTGTGGGTAACGGAGAATATATCTAAACTGCGTAACCTTTCCTCGTTAGACATGCTGTGCATACCACGGACAACCTTCGTCGCACGTCGCTGGGCTTTTCGAGAAGGGACACGTCTGTTCATAGATAATGTTGCCAAGCCTGTACTGCGTACTCCAAGTGTGGACGCATGTAGACATTCAGCAGCGTCGGGAAGAGAAACCGGTCAAACATGCCTGAAGCGCGGCGAAGTAAGCCAATGTTGCGAGATCCTGCTGGATGATGATACCGAGATCCTTCTCGTGTCGAACACTCTGAAGTACTTTTGAGCCCAAACGAACACAGAGGGAGCGGTCGCGAAGAAAGTACTTCATTCAGGACAATAATGATGACCCAACGCCGCAGGCAGCGAGTTTAAGTAACAGAATGCCGTGGTCGACGCGGTCGAATGCCATGGAGAAATCTAGAAATACTGCATCGACACCAATGCTTTCGTCCACAGATTTCGTCCAGGCATCCTGTGCGAGACGCAAGTTGGAAGTGCATGAACAGTTGGCGCGAAAGCCGTGTTGTTGTGTGATTAATAGTCGATTTGTTTCAAGGTGAGAAACAAACTTGTCAGAGATTATGCTCTCCATGACTTTAGAAATGACTGACAACAGCACAATAGGGCCATAATTCGCGGGTTTCGACCGGATACCGCCTTCACGGATAGGCGCGATAACACCTTCATTCCAAGCTTGGGGGACGGTTGAGGATTCCATACAACGTTGAAAATACGTGGCACGTAGATGAAAGATGTGCAATGATGCTACTTTCAGGATCTTCGGTGGATGCCGTCGAGTCCTGGTGAAGAGTATTGCCGTAGACATGAAATCTTCTTGTGGACCGCATCAGGGGTAAACATTATTTCCGGCATTTTCTGTACGTCATGTGAGGGAGAAGAAAAATCGTCTAGGTTCGTTGAAGTAATCTATGAAAGTGACAAAGGTGAATTTCAGGACAACATGATCGCTGTGGCCCAAGGAAGGGTTAGAGGAAAGTTTTACAATCATTAACTCTTAGTTGGTGATGATGAGATCAAGAAGGGATGGTGTATTTGTGCCCCGGAACCGAGTATCTTCGTGAACATGACTGTATAATGGATAGGTTGCCAATATTTGGGACAACGCGGTGGCAAATGGGTGGGAGGCATGTTCTCCATAAAGGCTGGGACAGTTAAAGTCGCCCATTATCAGTATATGGGAGAATCTTTTATTTAAAGCATGTCGAAGTGATGACAGAAGGGAGAAATCGAACAGTGAGGTATTGCTGGGAGATATATAAACAACTGCAATCAGAAGAAGACTGTCTTGCTCGAGTGAGATTTGGCACCAAACAACATCAGAGTCAACCAACGCAGGGTCAGATAATTGTTCGCAGCGAAGCGATTCGTGATGATAGAACAGCACTCCATCTCCTCTTGTTGTACGGTCACAGCAAAGTAATGACGTATTTGGAAGGGTGAGTTGCGCTTGATAACCACGTCTCGGTAACAACTATTAGGTCGCATGAGCACAGGGAATGGCGGTAACGGAGTTCTGGAAGTTTGTTCAGGAAACCAGCAGCATTTGTGTAACAGCATGGAAGGTTGCGCGATTGTAGAGTATACAGTGTGGTGATAGGGTGTGCAGTTATTTCACCGATCTCACTGAAACCAGCTGCGGGGTGTTTTTTGAAGCGGTCTTGTGAAGTTCGTCAGCAGACTGATTTGTTCTGGGTGTGACTGATGGTTGCGGACGAGGTCTCGGTTTGTCAACTGCGGAGCGAAGACGGACCTCTGTAGGTGCAAAGCGTTTGTTATCATACCACAAGCGCAAAGCAGTATTAACCATATTTTCTGATTGGAAGGTAATTTTCAGAATACGGGGGGCATTATCCTTGTAGCTGGAGGACGTGGGAAGGCGTTTCACGGCAGTCGTCAACTTTTCGTGAATGTTGCTGAATTCTTGGATATAGCGCCATTTAGAACAGTCGTGCAGAGTGTTCTTAGCTAAATCATCATCTTTAAGTTGAGGCACGCCGTGGACAAAAATGCTGCGTTTATCGTTCGCCGATTTCCAATCGTAGCCTTCTTGCTTTTGCATCTGCTCCTGAGGCCGAAGAACGTCTGGAAAAATACGAGCAGGCAAATTTGTATTTCGGAGAAGTTAGGCCGAGAGCAAGACCTCTTCAACCTTCTCCGGGGAGTCAAGGATTATTCGGAGTAGATGTGAGGCATCTGCGTGAGGCGAATTTGGGTGTCTGGAAAGACGTACTAAAGAAACCGGGTCTACATCAAGTTTCAGTTTTTCACAGAGAGCTCGCCATTGTTACACATCATCTTGTCTGCGTGCTTGAAAACATGGAGATACACTTCCCGGCACATTTGTGCATACATTGGTCAGAGATCGCGTGTTCTTGTGATAGGCTTTTGGAACTGCAGGTAGTTTCCCAGCGTTGTTTGGTTGTGGCTTCTCGTGTGAAGTAGTGTGTGATTTGGTTGATCAAGTCACACTTGGCAATACGAGATCATCTTTAGTACTTGTGCAAGCGGGTGGGTAGTCCGGTCACAGTAGAGACTCGAGGCGTAGTAGTCTGGTGACAATAGCACCATACGGGTCCGGAAATGATGATATGAAAGCGTTAGCTGTTATCACCGCGTAAGTAGTTTTCGTAGGGGGATCCGCAGCTGGTTCCAGGTTCGATGATTCGTCAAGAACAAAAGATTTAGTTGTTTTTCTACTGCGTTTATCAGCAATTTTGTCCCTTCGATGCCGGGCTCTACAAGCAACGCAGAAGAAGAATATCTCTTCATTTGTTTGCTGTTTCAAAGAATCGTAGAACGACTCAGAGAGTTTTGTTCATCGCAGGTGCTGCCAAGCATCACAGCGATCACACTGGATGGAAGGATCGTCATCATTAACATCCTGGCTACATTTTGCACATTTATTTCGGTTAATCATCGCATCAACGCGGCCCATTATCCAGAAATATTTTAATTGTATTCAGTTATGAAAGACAAATACGTAATAGAGTAACAAAAATGTGAACGGAGGATGAATCAGATGAATTGCAAAATAAATTGCAAAATAAATGTTTATCAGAAATTCAGCGATTTAAATTCGTATCGAGCGCCACGGTGGAGCCCGACGTTTCCATGTGCTCTACTGCGCTGAGCAGAACAGACCAAGTCATTTTGTACGAGATGTTTTTCTTGCTTGTGACAGTGTTGCACAGAATATAGCAACGGTCGTTATGAAGTAGAATACGTAACTCATGGCTTTTATCAGTGTTGAATGGTAAGCGATTGATAGTAGACCATATGTTTAATGAATCCAGGTAGGATTGCAGGTTCCTCGTATCGCTGGAGGGAGTCGATGACTCGCCAAATCTTGATATCCGCGAATGAGAGAAATGGTGATTCGACGTACCGTCCAGTGTCGTTGATGAACTTCAAGAATAGACGTTGGCCGAAAGCGGATACCTGAGGTACTCCACGCTAGATTGGCTTTGATAGAGTCTGTTTAACAGGCACCTAGAATGCAGCAAGCCAGGACACCAATACAGGTGGAATACCTAGAACTTGCAGCTTGTTTAGAAGTATCGCATGGTCAACTCGCGAAAATGCCTTAGAGAAATCTAAGTAAATGACGTCCATACCATGACCTTTATCAGTAGTTTTAGTCCAACAGTACCTGGCTATAAGCAAATTGGAGATACAGCAATGCCCTCCGCGAATTCCATGTTTTTTTGCAGCCATAATTTATTCGGCAACAGTCGCTTCCATCACCTTGAATAGCACTGTGCGGATGGTGATTGGACGGTAATTTGCGGAATCACTGCGGCTTCCATCCTTGAAAATGGGAGTGATGATACCTCACTTCCAACCAGTAGGGAATTCAGAGTTATGCATCAATATTTGGAAATATGTCACAAGCAGATCGCAAAGTTGGTCAGCAACTGCGCACAATGACTTCAGAGTGATACGGTCGAGGTCTGGTGAGTAGTTGAGTCGAAGTTGCATGCGTTTTTCTCGTACTCTATAGCAGAAAACATAACAACTGCTACTTCATCTGACCTCTCACCGTCTGGTGAAGAGAAACTGCTTTTTCTTTTTCCAGTATCGGCTACAACGCGGTGCTTCCTAAATTCAACCCGGATAATCTCTTGTCTTCGCGATCGGCGAAGATTTCAAATAGACAAAAAGAATAAAGGTTTTGGCAGTGGTGGGTGCTTCTCTGCAGCTTTCCGCCGAAAGAAATTCTGGACGCTCGATTGGCTTTTTAGCCACATACTGTCCTGTGCAAACTGAACTGAACTGAACTGAACTAAGGTGATGGGGTCAAAAACAAGGAAAATTAGAAAGGGGTTTTCTAAAATCGGTATGTGATGTGAATTCGGAACATTTGGTATAAATACTGTGAAGATTGTAAACAATTATGTTCGCACTTCTGTTATTCTTCACTTTTGTATATACGTCACGTAAGTTGCATTAGTTTTTCTTCAATTTGTGCGACCCTCTGTACACACCACCCAGTGGTTTCTTACGGCTGAGTATATTTACACAAACGCTGTAGTTTGTGTGAATGAATAATTTTAGTCAATCAAATAACCGACCAATCAAAGCTGACGAAATTGTCACAAAATCATTCAGAATAATTTTAGCCAATCCAATAACCGACCAATCAGATGTCAATGAACGAACGCTCAAGGTTTTGTGGTTTGTGTATATTATGAAAAACAAATTTATTTGGTGCGATTACTTACAAATCAAAAGTAGACAGGCCTGATAGCCAAGAAAGTTAAACTAAAAATTCGGGTTGTCTATAGCAAAGCTCGTTTGAATGGCAGGATTAGTAAATTATATGCACGAGTATCGATTTTGTTGTACGGTCTAATAACGCAATATGCTATACTTAATCTATCTGTGAAATATCATGATATATAATTTTAAAAAGGAGAATACAGAGCTAACAGCCGTTGATAAGTAATACAATTATCGAGTGCATTGAAATGATAGTTAATTCGTGTTAGACAAATCACAACTACGCATATGTGATTCCTGTGAAACGATTGTTTTGTATAATGTTGACTTTCATTGAGAGTTAACTGCTTACACATATAGATCCGATTTATGATTAACTATTATCAGATTGACGCAAGAAATTGTCCATAAACAAAAAAGTTCAATAAATGTAGTTGTGGATCAATATGAAATTGCACGTTCTAGCGTACCTATTAATGTTTCGACTAATCCATGTCTGGGTGTAGTAAACATATGCTGGTAACCAAGCGAATGTAGCCACTGATTAACAGGTGAACCAGAGACGTCGGTCGCGTTATCACTCACGACAGTTGTGAGGCTAAAATGTTCGTAACTAGAGAATTTTGAATTCCGACTTTGGTTTAGTAATAAGGTATACACCTGGCCATATGTGGCGAGTGTTGTAATAACAATCAATAATATTGAATCAATTATAATTGATGATACTGCTGTTTAAATGATTGATATGGCGTGTCCATATTTGGTTACCAACTTATACTTTGTTTATAACTTTTCTAACATTCCTGACTATTGTTCCTGATAACCAATCCTCCATATTGTATCGTATATTCCGTAAATAAACTCTATCACCAATGTTGAACATTCTTTGTTTTGCACCATGATATTTGTTACACTCATGCTCCATTTTACGACTGTATTTCGGTTGTCGCACAGTTACTGGTTTCAAGGCATCAAATGTCTGCCTTAGATTCCTTCCCAAAAATAGTTCTGCTGATGGCCTGTTATCGTCTGTGGAATGTATCGGTGTTGATTTGCAAGATAATAAGAATATGTCCAAGAAGTCGTGATACGTTACATCTAACTTTACTTTGGCTCTAGCTCGCTTTAATGTGTTCACAAACCTTTCAACCTGTCCGTTTGACTGGGTGTGGTAGACATGTTTTATTCTGCACGATCTGCGAAACTGTTTAAAAACAGATGTAAATTGTGAGACGTTGTCGTACACAATCGTGAATAGCACCTATTGAGTTGAAGCAACTTTCATGGAAAACACTTCGGGCCACTTGAATCAAGTTTATTAATCCGGTCAAATCCAAGAAAATTCGAAAAATCGAGTTCGGTAATGTAACAATGACCATTTGAATGCACGCCACGAAATGAAATGTTACATTGCAGTATTCCACAGTGTAGACATGCACTTCCTGGTTTGTTTTGTTGTAATCTGTTGCATTGAAATTGTTAGATAATTCTCTTATCTGATTGAATCTCATATATATTTGAGACTGTAAGGTTTTTTAGTTTAAAACGTCCGCAATGCTGATTTACTCTGCCAGTGTATATTATGATATCTTCATCAAATCCCATTGTGATTTGCATACAGTTGTATCTGATATTGAACAAAGATGAGCGTTCGCCGAAAATTCTGCTGAGGCATTCAACGGTTTTTATCAAACTGAAATATTTCCGACATTTTTGAAGAATAAAATTGCAATATTTTTCATGTTCTACTGGCCACAACTTCCTTACCAACATTCGCACACGAGTCTCCTCATCTAGCTTAGCACAACCGACCATGAATACATATTTGTATCTCCATTACAATTGGCGTTGTTGAAGTTAAATTAATTAATATATAGATTGATAGATAGATCGATAAATAAATAAATAAATAAATAAATAAATAGGTAGGTAGGTAGATAGATAAATAGATAGATAGATAGATAGATAGATAGATAGATAGATAGATAGATAGATAGGTAGATAGATAGATAGATAGATAGATAGATAGATAGATAGATAGATAGATAGATAGATAGATAGATAGATAGATAGATAGATAGATAGATAGATAGGAAGATAGATAGATAGATAGATAGATAGATAGAGAGATAGATGATAGATAGATAGATAGATAGATAGATAGATAGATAGATAGATAGATAGTAGATAGATAGATAGATAGATAGATAGATAGATAGATAGATAGATAGATAGATAGATAGATAGATAGATAGATAGATAGATAGATAGATAGATAGATAGATAGATTGGTAGATAGATAGATAGATAGATATATAGATAGATAGATAGATAGATAGATAGATAGATAGATAGATGCACGACTGAGGATCCTGAACTTATATTATCTTGTTATCGAGTTATTTTAATTCCATTCAATACAATTCATTACATACAACTACAAACTATGCAGATGTAATTTAGTTGAAACGAAACAGTGATACGTCTGTTATCCGTATATCTTTAATATTCATTTTATGTGTGTATTTTACGGTCTGCTTAGAGCAAGTTTCATTCCCAAAAACAAATTCAAGTTTTCTCGACAATTTTGTCCACTACGGAACATTTCCATGTTGACCTCAACGTATCAAGTTGACGGTCAGTTTAGATCAGGTTATATTCAGAATAACAACTTTCTGTCGGCCAGTGTGTTTACTTCGGAACACCCCATGTTGACCTCAAGGGTTGGCAACACGTTTAGTCTTACCATCCACCGGATTTTCAAACCGAGCCGGAACATTCCCATGCTGATCTCAATGGTTTGCAACAAGCTTAGCCTCTCGGCTGTTAGTATACCATAGTCTGTACTTTTATTTAGGGTCATATCTAAATCAAACGTAGGAGCAACAACAAATCCATGCATATGAATCTTGTAGGAAAAGTAAACTATTTTCATGAAAGTGGATAACGTTGTACGACCACTGAGACGCATATAGCGTATTAACGGAATGTGTTATATTATAACTGTAGATAAATCATTTTGTATACTAGTGTATTTGGATAGAATTCAACGATAATCTTGCAGGAAAAATGAAAAGCAACAAGCTTAATAATATCCGTATGATGGTAATAATTCAATAAAAATTCGAATAATTTCACACATGAAGTAAGAAGGGGAAAGAGAGATCGTTTAATTGCTGGTATCAATGAACCTGATTTATATCGCCAGTTATTGATGTTGAATAATCCAACCTATGAAAATGTCTTGAGAATATGCGAACACAATGAAGATGTTTCAAAAGAAATTAATCATCAAATTAATGCTGACACTCAAACTGTTTCTGTTCGGAACCTCTAGATCTAAACCTCAGTCCCGCAACCGACCACAGCGACAAAGTGATTCTGATGTCAAACCAGACAGAGTAAGCGAAATCGGCAAAAGAAAGTCTAATTTTGACAATCAGAAGTTTGGAAAATGTGCATCTTGCGGCAAGTTACATTCTCGATTTACTTGTCCATTTCGTAATGCTTAATGTTTTAAGTGTGGTACACTTGGACATATTCAGTCAGTTTGTCGAAATTCTAAGTCATGTTATGTGCATAGTAATGGTACAAAAGTCATCGATGTTGAAAATCAAATCAGCTCACTATCTTTATCAGTGTCACCATCCATAGTGTCTGATATTCGTAAACGTATATATTCAGTAGGTATTAGCTTTACTCTATCGTCTTGAACATTATAACGTGAAACCAGTGTCAATATGCCGTCACCGATTTAGGGCTGATATTCTGTGTGGTGAAATTATTACATACACTGTAATATCTCAGCCTGAGACTGTCTTTCGATTCAAGCGAGTGAGGGGGTGACGCTTTCGCGCAAACTCGCAATCTTATTGGACGAAAGTGCGCGTCTTGTACAGGCTAGCAGACTACAGGGGGCAAATAAAACTAAACGCTCTACCACATGTAGTGAGAGGGAAGCTACGTGGAAATTCTTGGTCTATCTCACAGAGCATGAGCGGTTAGTCAACGTACAATGTCATGAAGAAATATTTATGAGTCACAAGATACATGATAGTTCAAAAAGCTAACTAAATTCCATGCAGCTTAACTAATGGAACGTTTTCCACGATGCACAATCAGCTAAGAGAGCAACAATTCACTCGTCTCAACACAACACATTTTTATCGCATTTGATCGCACTATGAAATATGGCCATGTCCAATTTACTGCCTTAGGTTAAGAAAGCCAATGGGTGGGAAATAAAATATATATTTTGAAATTTGTTGAACAGCAAGTTATGTTTCAGTGAACCTTTTATTCCTCGTATTCTTCTACCCTCAAATTGATATTGCGATGTGTCCGGAGGCACGAGATGACAACACCTGGAGGAGAGATAGGTATAGAATTTAGGTATATACAGTATAATATAATATTAGGAAAAGTAACGTAAATACAAGCTTACGTATTCAGTTGCGGGTTCGTGTTGCGTTGTCGATAACAATTTTTATTTTTCAGCCGTACGATGTTCTCCCTCATATTGCTCGTTGGATATAATTCAAAGAAGTATGTTTTACCGAAAAGGATAAAAGAATAAAGATCATTGATTTGTAAACGATTGTCAGACGTTCACGCTTTTTAGCTAGAGTGTTGGTTCAGTTCACTGGAAGAACACCACACACAACATCACGGTAAAACATATTTATGGATAAAAACTTACATGTGGAATGTATTCACCGGTGTATTGATTCACGTACAAGGGATCACATTTTCGAACGATTCCAGAAACGCAGACAACGAGTTCAAATCCCATCGCTAATTACTGGACACTAAAACTCACCATAAATAGATTAGATCATAGTTAACTGTGTAAAATTATATTGAAAATTCATTCAAATTTTTGCATGCAATCGAAGCACCACTTATCAGTCACAAATGGGGGGGTAATTAAACAGTTGAGATGATACCATTAGATACAATAAGGGCATTGCTCAGATTCTATTGTTTTTCTAGCAAATTCTGGTGGTTCATCAGAACCACACTGACCACATACTTGATCGTGGCCTAAGAACTCATCCAGATCTACTGGAGGTAGTCGAGCGGTGGATGGGATTGGGTTGTGAGAAGAAGCTGCCCGTCCACGATCGTTGATCCGGCCATCGTGAACGCCTAATACCCGAACAACGTTGCCTTCCACAGCGGGAATCGTTGCTTCTTCGTCGTAACTGGCTACCGGAGACGATATCTGACGGTTGACGTCACTGGGCTCTATATTCAATAATGTTTCCACTGGAAGAGTGTCATAACGTAGGGACGCGAGTGGCATATTGCCAAGGTCTAATGTAAAAGTGAACGGAGGCATTGGACAAGGACCAGTCGTATTTAACAAGTTATTGATACTACGCATGAACAGATTGAAGTATGGTGGCTCTAATTTGCGGCGCAAACGATTTATTACATCTTCTGCGTAAGATTGACCAGATGAAAACACGCGATTAGTTCGCCTAAGAACGTCCGCAGAGGAAAAATCTACTGGCATTACGTGAGTAGTACTCCTTAACCAGCGCTGGGAAAGCGGGAGTGACGACACATCAAAGTTTTTCAATATTGCCGCAGCAAGCACGTGCCTACATGGCAAACATTGATCAACGAAAAAGGTACATGTGCACTTCCAATTTAAGCAGCACACACCCCAAACCCGCGAGTCCCTAACAAAGACCATAATTTCCGTTGAGCCTACTATAGTAACTCTTGAAGCAGTTACGTTTGCGGATATGAGGTCTACGGCGTATGGCATAAGAAGATCGCACAGGGAATCTAATTCCGAGTGGTTGGGGACGCGAACCCGCCTCATGCTATTCGAATAAATTTCGCGTTGTCGGTGCCAGATAAGATACCCAACACCGATTTGGGATAACCGATTGGCCTCCCATATAGCGATCTTACCACTAAGGCGATTCATTTTTACACATTTGTGCATCGCCTCTACCATGTTCGTGTCCCCAATACCGTAAATAGCTACCTTAGGACGGCGAGCATTTGCCCACTTACGGGAGCTGCCACAGTATTGCCCTTCGAAGTATGAAAAGAACACGGGATCCGCTCTTTGCACATTGATTAACGCAAAGGCGTATCGCCACAAACTTCTGGTACTCATTGCTACGTACACCCTCCCTTTGGGGGTTACGACGAGTGACATTCCGAATAATGTGTACTCGGCAAAGCAGATGTGAAGCGTTGGGAAAAACGTCTTCAACTGCATTCGCTATCGCGGGGGCTCCATCGGACATCATAACACGAACGGCGTCCCTATCACCGACGAATTCAACAAACGTTAGTAGGAACGTCCGGATATCCTGTGATGTCTCCCGCCACATAAAACCTATTGCTACAGGAAGACTTTTCCTGCAGCCATCCACGATCATCAATTGATAAAGGAAATACTTTTCACGATTAGTACGGAATGTACCATCGATGAGAATAAAATCGGAAAAACGAGTAAACAAACTGAGCATCTCCTTTGTACTGAACATGAAATGCGTCATCTTGTCTGTTTCGTCCAGCAGTACCCTTGCCTTTCCATCGACGTTCAGTTCAGCTTCCATGCGGCGAATATAGGCTATGAAAAATGGATTATTATAAGTATATTCACTAATTATTATTTTATTTTAATTGCATTTCAACAACGATTACCTGGATTGTTTCGTCCTTCCAGAACTCGACGACGCATATTCCCAACATCCCAGCCAGTAAGATTCTTTTCGAACCTAGTTTTCACATAATACCGAATATTGAACGACGAGGCCCCGCTTTCAAGCATCGGCTGAATGGCATCCAGTTCCGAAGGAGTGAGTCGTCTGTTGCGGGAGTGCCACGATCCGGCTTCACCAGTTAGTAATTCATGGTTATGGACCATGTTACTAGTAGTAATCCGAAATTGCACATAATGGCGACCAATGTTGAAAAAAGCTTCGCAATTGGTTGCGGTGGAAGTTCGACGACGAATTCCAAGTGTAGGCCTCTGTACGGATCCTTTTCGTTGACACTCATATTTCATGAATGTCAGCTCGCCCGCTGAATTTCTTTTCGAAGATCGTTTGGAATAGTGGGTTCCGGAAACTCGAGTGAATTCTGCCAGCATGTGGTTCAATTCCTCGAGACTTCCGAACAACCGGTCACAAATAGTATGGTGAAAAAGCTCAGTGATATCGTTAGCGCTCATAATTACCAAAGTAATCCCTGATCACTTTGCGAGAAGTTTTATTTGACCCAGAATGAATAATTTTAGCCAATCAAATAACCGACCAATCAAAGCTGACGAATAATTTTAGCCAATCAAATAACCGATTGATCAGATGTCAGAACGTTTGTGAGAATATCGTTATTCATTTCTTACAAGCTATCAGCTTTTATTACCAAAATAAAACTATTGACTATTGACTATTGGCAATACTGCTGTTGAATCGTTCTTTATTCATCGATGCTGCGAAGAAGGAGCCGAGTCAGTCCAAGTTGGCGAGGGCGATTAGCAATAAATGAGGCGTCGAAGTTAAGAGAACCACCGTGAAGGGCATTCTCAGCAAGAAGGATGCAATTGAAGCTGCAATCAAAGCTGGAGTTCCTTCGAAGCGCATGAAGCTGACGCAGCCTCACGACCCGAAGTTTGAGGAGGAAGTGCTGATGTGGCTGAAGCAAGCAATAGGACTGAATCTGCCTGTCAGCGGCGATCAGATCAAGGAGAAGGCAATAAAACTGGCTGAGCTGATGCACATCCCAGACATCATGGCGAGCGACGGTTGATTAAACAGCTTTGAGAAGCGCAATGGCGTCACGTTTAAGACAGTACAGGGCGAAGCTGGAGCGATAGATTCCCAATTCCTTATTGATTGGCAGCAGCAGGTTCTCCGGTCCTTACTCAGGCAGTTCTCTGCAGATGATGTCTTCAACCTGGACGAAACTGATGCAAGCGTGTGATCGGCTAGACAACGAGATGAACGAGATCCGACGAAAGAAGATGCGTCAGCCGACGATTTCTGAGAGCTTTGGACTGATCGATATAGTTTGCGAACTTCAAACGCTGTTCTCCAACATATGTGCTGCGAACTGCGTTCCGATCCCTTGGAGAGAATCAGTAATTGTTCCGATTTCCGAAAAAGAGACAGCGCGATTCCTGTGAAAATCATCGAGGTATCAGTCTCATTTCAGTAGCTCCTAAAATACTGGTATCCATTTTGCTTCACCGGTTGAGTACCAAACGGGAAAAGCAAACTGGGTTCCGTGCCGGTCGAGGGTGTGTAGATCAAATCTTCACATTCCGTCAATTACTGGAGCAACGCCACGCATTTCGTAGGCCAACTGTCGTGGTATTCCTTGACATCCAAGCGGCATTAGATTCAATCGATCGCCAAAGTCTCTGGAACTACCTGCTGAGACATGGAGTACCCGAGATATATGTTTGGATCTTGAAAGCATTATATTGCCAAACTTCGGGCAGGGTTCGAGCGTACGTCGTCCTCGTTGAATATCTCCAGCTGGGTGCGCCAGTTCTGTTCTATCTCGCTGTTTCTTTTTAACTTCGCGACCGACAATGTCTCAAGGAAAGCTTTAGCTGGTCTGGATGGGCGCAGGTGTTGAACTTCTGCTGGGTGAGCGAGATACCGATCCAGAGGATACGGATGACATCGCACTTCTGGGAGATGACCCTCATATAATGCGACAAGCCTCGAACCGCCTTTTACTTGAATCTTCAAGGTATGGCATATGCCTTGCGCCTAACAAGTGTAAAACACCCAGGACTAGAGCGGCTCTCTTCCAAACCTAACTGTGTGGGATGACAATCTTGAATTCGTGGAAAGCTTTGTTTACGTTGGCAGTTGTATCTCTGCAGGCGGTTGTGTGGAGGACGAGATATCACAACTTGTTCGCAAAGCGGGTGTAGCGTTTGCTAACCTTCGCCACTTGTGCATTCGACGCGATGTTTTACTCCATACTAAAGGCCGAGTGTACAACGCAGTGGTGCGTGCTACACTACTTTATTGCGCGAAAACAGGTCTATCCGAGTGGAAGATGTCCGTTGACTTTCTGTTTTTGACACTCGTTGTCTGCGTAGGATTGCTCGCATTCGGTGGCAGCATCGCGTTACAAATAAAGATGTCTGCAAGCGAGTGTAAGGACTGAGTGGCCACGGACTGAGAAAAATGCAGATGCTTGCTCGTTTGCGATATGTTTTAAGAATGCCTCCTCTGTGTTTACCATATCGTGCCTTATTCGCAAAGCCTGGCAGAAGCTAAGAGAGATGACCGGGTGGCTAGTTCATGACGTGTCGCGTCGGGATGAAGAAACTCACCGTAGAGCTGGGCTCAGTTGGGCGTATTCGTTTGCCTGGGTCCAAAAGCTCCACTGGAAACCTAACCATAATTTTTTAATCCGGTAATATTTGATGAAAAAACCAATCAAAAAATCACATAATCGCATGTATTGAAACTACAAAAACATGTTGCTTTTTGCGCATTTGCTTTTGCATATTCTGCTTGCCTGCTTTTCCTGCTTCATTATGATGATGATGTTGAATGTCCCTTCGGAATACTCAAATTTATTTTTTACGGCGGTAAATCACAAAGGGAGAATGGGATTAATTTTGTACTTATCAAAGACTGTGTGGATGCATAATTATCTCCACTACACTAACTTGTTTGCTTTGTCTGAGAGTTGAATTTGTATGCTTCAACTACCGTGGAAGAAGCCGCATCGATACTGTTTGCGACGTTGCTGCTAACTCGGTTCTTCACCGCACGTCATCCAATTTTGGTTTCACACCGGGATTTAATGCCTAGACCATATTTTTACCTTATGTAGGAGTCTAGACTCTAGAGTATCCTGCAAGGTTTTTGGAGAATACGTTGTTTTTATGTTTGTTACTACTCATCCGTGCCAACCCGTTCGAAATATTCACAAAGTTGATCACGATGGTCCATGATGGAATCACTTGATTCGAGTTTCGCTATTATATGAGCTCATCAGCAATGCATATCCTCCGCCTCCGGTGTGACTCAACCCCCCACCATTGTAGTCCCACGCCTTACGGCCTGTGCCACCGTTCATCGATTGACTGATCGCAATTGAGCGTTTATGAACCTTTCTTCAGATTGGTACATTTGTGTAGCATGTGTCGCCCAACCAGTCGTAAAGGAGCCAGCAACAACTGTCGTGGTCCTCCAACCGATCTGATTTCCGAGACGGGGCTTCCAATCAGCTACGGTGTAACCTAACAATTAGATCTGATGGGCATTGTTGCTTAAGCGTTTTGTGGAGAACACCCTTCATAATATCAACAGTTTCATTAATGCCATCGAAGGCTTGAATCCAAACAAACTTGATATACTCATTACGCATCTCGCTCCTCATGTTTACGATTATATATCTGAATGCCCCTCGTACGAGGATGCCGTTTCGACACTTCAGACTTTTTTGTTAAACCGAAAAATGAAGTTTTCGCACGTCATCTTCTGGTTACTTGCAAACAAGAAAATGCCGACAATTTAGATCAGTTTTTTCAGAAAATCAAATCTCTGGCCAAAGACTGTAATGTTCACGCTGTCTCGGCCGACGAGTATCGTGATGATCTTATGCGAGACGCTTTTATAACCGGCTTAAGCTCAAATCACATCCGTCAACGGTTACTCGAACAATCATCTTTATCTTTTCAATCTGCTTTTGACCACGCTCGGTCTATTGATTTGGCTGAAAAGCAATCTAAATCATTCAATCATACTTTTCCCTCTTGTGCTTTTCTAGACACCAACTCATTTATTGAAAACGATCCATGTACCACTGCTACACCGGAATTTATAGCCGCTGCACCGACTATCAAATGCTTCTTCTGTGGATTTTCGAAGCACCCTCGCATACGTTGTCCAGCTCGAGATGCCTTATGCAAAAACTGTGGGAAAAAAGGACACTTTCAAAAAGTGTGTATGTCCAAAATTAATCATTCTCCGGTCTCCTCAAGCATATTTTCTCGAGTCGCATCGACCACTTCACCCGAAAGTTTATCTAAGACCGTGGTGAAAGTATACGTGAATAATCAAATCCTAGATGCTCTCATTGACACCGGTAGTTCTGACAGCTATATCTCTGCCTCTGTTGTTTACACACATCAATGGATTATTGCGCCGTCTCACAACACTGTAACCTTGGCTTCACTGCTTCTTTCTAGTAACACAATCGGACATTGTAACGTTTCTATCAAGCATCAGGATACAATATACGACAATTTTAAACTGTCGGTCTTACCTGGTTTATGCGCCGATGTGCTTCTCGGCCATGATTTTTTACGTTTACACGAAAAAAGTTGTTATTCCTTTTGGGGGTGCCAAACCACCACTGAACATATGTGGACTTGCTATTACTCGTGTAGAATCTCCATCCTCATTCACACACCTGTCGCCCGATTGCAAACATGTCGTTACCAAGTCCAGAAGACATTCTCCTCGTGACGAAGAGTTCATTCGCTCAGAAATCCAACGTTTGTTGAAGGATGGAATTATAGAAAACTCCGATTCCCCCTGGCGAGCGCAAGTGCTAGTTACCACGAACGAAAAACACAAACGCATAATGGTAGTTGATTACAGTCAAACAATCAATCTCTATACAAATCTTGACGCCTACCCTTTGCCTCGCATAGACAGTTTATTCAATAAAATTGCCGGGTATGATTTTTATTTTGCTCTCGATCTGAAGAGTGCATATCACCAGATACCCATTTCTGTAACAGATCGCCCATATACAGCCTTCGAAGCTAGTGGTAACCTGTACCAATTCTGTCGTATACCATTCGGTGTTACTAACGGAGTAGCATGTTTTCAACGCACAATCGATTCAATCATTCTCCGAGAAAATCTCTCAGACACTTTCGTATGTGTTGACAACGTCACAGTCTGTGGGAAGACTAAAAGTGAATATGATTATAACCTTTCTTGCTGTCGCTAAACAATACATCCTCGAATTCAATGAAAGCAAGAGCATATTTAACTGCAATTGTCTCCAAATTCTGGGTTACGAAGTGTCCAAGGGCGTTATCAAGCCTGATCCAGAAAGGCTCAGACCTTTGAAAGAGCTTGCTCCCCAATGAATCTAAAAGAGCAACAACGTGTTGTGGGAATGTTCGCCTACTACTCGCAATGGATCTCCAAGTTTTATCAATCAAATTTATCCGTTATCACATAATCGTACTTTTCCGCTGCCAGTTGTGGTCCAAGCAAGTTTTGATAAATTGAAGCTGGAGCTCGAACAAGCCGTAATACACACAGTGGATTACAATGTTCCTTTGACTGTCGAAACCGATGCATCGGATGTCGCCGTTGCTGCAACGTTGAACCAAAATGGCAGACCAGTTGCTTTCTTTTCCCGAACGCTAAACCACAGTGAACAGCATTATTCGGCCATCGAAAAAGAAGCTTGTGGTATTGTCGAAGCACTTCGTAAATGGAGACACGATCTACTGGGAAATCATATTAGGTTGGTAACAGATTCTAGATCGGTTGCATTCATGTACGACCATGATTCGAAAGGAAAAATAAAGAATGACAAAATACAGAGATGGAAGGTTGAACTCTCTCCGTTTCACTACGATATAATCTATCGACCTGGCAAAGAGAATCAGGTTGCCGATACGTTATCCCGTAACATATGTTCTACTCTGATGACGCTGGATGATCTTAAAAATCTTCATGAATCTCTGTGCCATCCAGTAATTCATCGGATGAATAATTTTGTCCGTTCAAAAAATCTGCCATATTCACTTGACGATATAAAGACAGTAATTGCTCAGTGCCGCGCCTGCGTCAAAATAAAGCCACAATTTTACAAACCGGAAACGAGAACCCTAATTAAAGCCACGCAACCCTTTGAACGATTGAGCATGGACTTTGATGGCCCGATGCCCTCTTCCTCGCGTAATATATATTTGTTAACCATAGTTGATGAATATTCACGTTTTCCCTTCGCTTTTGCTTGTACAGACACTAGCACAAAAACAGTAATCGATTCTCTTTGTCGTCTGTTTTCCATCTTTGGCATGCCTGCATTTATTCATACTGATCGTGGTTCGTCGTTTATGTTGTCCGAATTACGCAATTTCCTACATGATAAAGGTGTCGCAACTAGTAGAACGACCTCTTATAATCCCTAAGCAAATGGGCAAGTAGAACGTTTAAATGGAACGCTATGGACAGCAATTCAACTCGCTCTAAAATCTCAAAATCTTCCAATCAGCTCGTGGGAAACTGTGCTACTAGACGCTCTCAATTCTATTCGTTCTCTTATATGTACAGCTACCAACTCAACGCCATACGAGCGGTTGTTCAAATACGACAGAAAGTCTCCCACAGGGACCTCACTACTAAGTTGGCTACTTCAACCAGGTCCTGTCCTGTTGAAAAACTATAATCGTAATTCTAAATATGATTCATTGGTGGAAAAAGTGGATTTACTTGAGTGTAATCCTAATTATGCCCATACCCGGTTTCACAATGGGAGAGAGGATACTTTAGCTACACGGCACCTGGCTCCTCGGGGTTGTAGCGGATAAGCCGAGCGTTACGTTATTAGAATTGTTATAAGTGTTGTGAATTATTATAGGCGTATGAAATTATGTATAAATATATATTATATTTATGCAAGAGAAGAATACGCTGTCAACAACAGACTTACGAAATCCTTGTGTGGTCCACTCGGATTATTGCTAACAATGAATTTGACACGTGTTATTTCTTCAGCGGGATAATTGCTCGTCGTAGATGGGACAAGCAGTGAATTACCGAAAAGGGAAGAAATATTCTAGGTCAGTAATCTGAAACAATTAATTAGTGGTTCGGCACCAGGCAAGTTATCAGACGTTCACGCTGTAGGAAGCGCAAGTGTGTGTTCAGTTGATTTAAACAAAACGACACACGGCATCATGATGGAAAACGTTTATGAAAATAAACTTACTTTTGGAATTATTAAGGAATTATATCAATTGGGAATAATTCCTACATAACTCCCCCCCTAGAGCGGTGGCTGTTCAGCCATGCTCGACATCCATCTACGGTGTGTACCGACGAGGTCGTGTCACGGTACGGCCAGTGCGTGTGCGCGGGGTGTCCGTGTCGTCGGTTGTCACCGCTGTCCGTGAATGCAGCGGGGTTTCCATCATGGGTTGTGTTGCTGGCGTGGACGGGGGTGAAATGCTCAAGTCCTCGCGCATCGGCTGCGTATCTGGAGTCGACAAAAAGGGAGACGAGGGAAAAGAAACAAAGGGGACTGGCTGTGAAGGGATAGTCACAGTCGTAGGGGGTCCTCGGTCTGTATTCGATTCCATGTACGCGGGCTTCAATCGGTCGATGCTGACTGAATCCGGGCGGCCGTTGCGTTCAATGACGAAGTACTTGGCACTGCGGGAGATGACTTTGAATGGGCCGTCGTATGGTGCTTCAAGGGGCCGTTTTACACGGTCTACGCGCGTGAATACGTACGGGCACGACAGAAGATTATTGTCTACGTGACTTGTACGAGAAGTTACACTGGTAGGCGAAGCACGTATTTCTCGCATGAAGGCTCGGAGCCGGGAGACATACGGAGCAGTTTCTATCGCAGTCAGGAGTGTGGAGTACGTCAGCAGTTCAGCGAGGAGTCGCAGAGTAGTTCCGCAAACCATATCGGCTGATGTGCAACCGATGTCCTCTTTTGCGGTATTGCGGATGTCGAGCAGAACCAGTGGCAGTTTTTCAACCCAGGATGCGCTGGATTTGGTGGCGACGAGCGCAGCCTTCAATTGACGATGGAATCGTTCAACGAGGCCGTTCGCGGCTGGATGATAAGCCGTCGTCCCAAACTGTTCGCATCCCAGTAGACGATTCAGTTCTGCGAAGAGGTGGGACGTAAACTGGGCTCCGCGGTCTGTTGTGATCTGGGACGGGACACCGTAATTCGCGTTTCAACCAGAGACGAAGGTGCGAGCCACGGTTTCCGCAGATGTATCCACTAGTGGGCACGCTTGAGGCCAGCGTGTGAATCTATCAATGCACGTCAAAAGATGAGTGCACCCACGGGATGAGGGTAATGGTCCGACAAGATCAATATGTACATGCCGAAAGCGTCCATCTGGAAATGGAAATTTTCCACGGATAGAGCGGGTATGGCGATGTACCTTACTACGTTGGCAGGCAAGACACTGTTGTGCCCAACAACGAATGTCGTTCCGCATGCCATGCCAAATATAGCGGTCTGTGATGAGTTTTGTGGTTGCGCGTTTGCTCGGGTGGGATATTCCGTGCAGGTGCTCGAAAATCCGTCGTCTGTAATCCTTTGATACAAAGGGACGTGGATTTCCTGTCGATGTATCACAATGGATACGTATTCGACTGCCTGGCACTGGTAAGAGAGCAAACTGCAGGGAAGCTTCGGAAGTGATTTTTGAAAATTCCGGGTCGTCCTCTTGCAGGGCGGCGATTTCCTCTAAGTCAATCTTCGCGATCTGGGAAATAGATGCGCGTGACAGAGCATCTGCCTCGACGTTGCTGGGTCCCTCGATGTACCTGACGTCAGTGGTGAACTGCGCGAGGTAGTCCAAGTGGCGAGTTTCCCGAGGCGAGTAGCGGTCGGCGGCAGCGCTGAAGGCGTGGATCAAGGGCTTGTGGTCCGTGTAGATGGTGAATTGACGTCCTTCCAGGATGTGTCGAAAGTGCTTTACTGCGAGGTACATCGCAAGTAGTTCTCGGCTGAAGGTAGAATACCTGGTTTGAGCCGGTTGCAGCTTTCGAGAAAAGAAGGAGAGTGGTGCGCACGTCAATGACTTGTTGTAGAACGGCACCGACAGCCACTTGAGAAGCGTCTGTTTTGAGCACAAGCTTCACTCTGCTGTCCGTGGAGAGATGAGCCAGCGAAGTGAGCGTGCTGAGGGATGCTTTGACTAATTGGAACGCGGCGATAGCTTCCGTTGTCATGTTGAACTTCTTTGGATTTCCCCGCAAAAGATCAGTTAACGGTCTGCATTTGTCCGCGCATTTTTGTATGAATCTGCCGTAGAAGTTAATGAATCCAAGGAATCGACGTAGCTGGCGAAGATACGTTGGAGTTGGGTAGTCTTCAATTGCTGAGATTTTCTACGGAATGACAGTGATTCCACGAGAATCTATTGTGTGTCCAAGGATTTCTAGGGCTGGTCGGCCGAATTGGCATTTGGCCGGGTTGATAACGACGTTGTATTCCTGAAGACGTTGAAAAACCAGTCGAAGGTGATCCATATGCTGCTCGTTGCTTTCACTAGCGACAAGAATATCATCGATGTACGTGAAGGTGAATGGTAGACCTCGCATGACTTGATCGATGAAGCGCTGGAAAGTTTGAGCGGGTTTTCTGAGTCCCAACGGCATGCGAAGGAATTCGTAGAGACCGAAAGGTGTAGTGACAGCAGTCTTCGGAACGTCGGCGTCTGCTACTGGGATTTGATGATAGGCGCGAACAAGATCGATTTTGGAAAAAAATCTTCTTGCCGCAGGCGCTCAGAGAGAAATCCTGGATGTGAGGTATGAGATACCTGTCAGGCACTGTGAGCTTGTTGAGTCCTCTGTAATCACCACATGGTCTCCAGTCGCCTGATTTTTTTTAAAACCATATGTAGAGGCGATGACCATGGGCTATTAGAGGGTCTAATTATCCCAAGTTGTAGCAGTTGCTCGAACTCCGCTTTGGCAGCGGTGAGCTTGTCAGGGGACAATCGTCGCGGTCTTGCGTTCGTCGGCGGGCCGGTCGTGAGGATGTGGTGAGCAATCCCGTGTTGGATGTCTGGCGTGCAGCGCGATGGCTGGCTGATAGCCGGGTAGTCTTGAAGCAGCATTGCAAACTTGTCGTCTGGTAGGGCGAGTTTCAGTCCGATCGAATTGATCGATGTCGCTTTTCCTGTGACGCGTACTGCGGATTTGTTGTCCAACAGTTGTTTGCGCTGAACGTCGACTATTAGCCCGAACTCTGTTAAAAGGTCGGCTCCGATGATCGGCTGACGAACGTCGGCGACGATAAATGTCCATGGAAGATTTCTGCCCAAACCGAGGTTTGGCAGAAGGAGACGCTGGTCATACGTTTTGATGCGGGTGCTTGCACTATGAGGTGGAATGACACTCACCTCCGCTCCTGTGTCAATTAGGAAACGTAGACCTGTTGGGGAATCATCAATATAGAATAGGCGACTAACGGTGTGGCCAGCTGCAGCCGTCGTGATTACTGGCTGGCCTGCTCTTTTCCCGCTTTAGCTTGACTGGCGTTGGGGAAGGAACAGGGCTGCACACAGTGCCTGGCGTCAGCACCAAACTGTTTATGGTGCTTGCAGAAACCTGTGTTATCAGCCTGGCGCGAAGCGTTTGCGCGGTTGTTTGGGGACGACGTTTTTGCTGTTGAGGTTTACGCTGTTGATACGTCGTCTGTATTGACAGTGCAAGACGTTCGATTGCGTCCTCGATTCGAGCGAAACGTTGGTGCGTTGGGGTTTGTGGCGTGTCTTCGGTCACCACATGTACTTGGGCATTGCTCGTTTGACACTCATGTACCTTGTCGGCGGCAAGTGCCAATTTCTCCAATGAAGCTTCGCTTTCTTGTATGGCTACGAAAGACCTCGTGTGAGCAGGCAGGCACTTGATCCAAAAGTGCATTAGCACATCGTCACTGACATTGTTGCCGCCAGCGAGCGTGCGCATATGCCGCAACAGTTGCGAAGGTTTTCGATCGCCCAACTCCGTTATCTGGAGAAGTTGTTGCATGCGAGCTGCGTTGGACGTGCCGAAGCGTTGTAGAATGGCAGCCTTCAGTTTGTCGTAGGGATGATCTAACGGTTTCGGATCCAAGACGTCGATCACTTCGGATGCAACCTCCGTAGGAAGGTTGGCGGTGACCTTAGCGAACTTCATGTCTTGTGATTTGATGCGATAGCTCTCGAACTGAGCTTCGACCAAAACAAACCACACTCTCGGGTTTGACATCCCGAAAGGGGGCAATCTGACGTTAGAGTTAATGGCGGCTTCGTCGCCGGACGACATAATGAATATAAAATGAAGGGAAAAAATTTGAAAACGGGCTCACCAGTTTGTAGCGGATAAGCCGAGCGTTACGTTAATAGAATTGTTATAAGTGTTGTGAATTATTATAAGCGTATGAAATTATGTATAAATATATATAATTATATTTATGCAAGAGAAGAATACACTATGTCAACAACAGACTTACGAAATCCTTGTGTGGTCCACTCGGATTATTGCTAACAATGAATTTGACCCGTGTTATTTCTTCAGCGGGATAATTGCTCGTCGTAGATGGAACAAGCAGTGAATTACCGAAAAGGAAGAAATATTCTAGGTCAGTAATCTGAAACAATTAATTAGTGGTTCGGCACCAGGCAAGTTATCAGACGTTCACGCTGTAGGAAGCGCAAGTGTGTGTTCAGTTGATTTAAACAAAACGACACACGGCATCATGATGGAAAACGTTTATGGAAATAAACTTACTTTTGGAATTATTAAGGAATTTTATCAATTGGGAATAATTCCTACAGGGTAATCTAGATCACATTCCGGTCGAATACATGACGATATCGAATTCAACTGATGATGTCCCATCCGAACTTACATCAAGATTCAAGATTCAAGATTTATGGTTAAAAAAAGCAAATTGCTGTACAGTACCATAGGATATACGTATAAAAAATTTATAAAAAAATCGTTATTTGTATGATCATCTCCGTTTTCTTCATAGGTGGAGCACAAATAATCCTCAATGGCGACACAGACTGAGGGAAAAGAATCTTTGGATGGACGGTAGTTCCGTGCGTTAAAAAATATAGACATCAATATGTAGGGGCCAACGCAGTAGTTCTCAACTTAAGGTTTCGTAACCTTTGTTTAAAGATGTGCTCGTTCGCTGAGGTAACAATATCTGTCGGCAAGCTATTCCACAAGAAGCATACACGAACAGCGAAGAAGTGACGACGACAATTCAATCGTGAGTGTGGGATTTGAAGGGTCAAAGGGTGGCTGCGTGTGGGGACAACCGAACCAAACTTGAAGAGGTGTTTGAGAGGGTGGGATTTCGCATAGATGATTCGATATGTCAGAGTGAGGTCGTGTAGGATACGCCTGCGCTCGAGGGTGCACAGTCCAAGTCTGGTCAGTCGCTGCTCAAAGGGTAAATTATTCAATCCGGTAACCATTTTGGTTGCCTTGTGATAAATTCGTTCGAGGAGCGAGATGTTTTTTTCCATCCATGGCGTCCAAGCTTGTACAGCGTAGTCAACGACAGGATGTATGTAAGTGTTTAGTAATTTCGCGAGTGAGTGTGGTGGGAAACGTCCGAAAATGCGTTTCAGTAAACCTAGCAAGCTGCACGCACGCTTGTAGACGGCGTCGCACTGTAGGCTGTTCTTCAAAGTGCCAGACACCAAGATTCCGAGATCTTTTTGTGATGTACTCCATTCAAGCGGGTGGCTGCCAAGTTCGTAGGTAAAGGGAAAGGGTTTTCCGACTTGCAACATTTTGCACTTGCGGAAATTAAATGGCAGTTTGTTCTGTCACCCACATCTCCTTCATCAAATTCACCCTATACAGATTTAACATCCAATCCGAATGCCGATAATGTTCAAACTTTGATAGACAAACAACAACATCAATAGATCAATAGTTTATTACGGTATAAAAGCGGGGAGCTTGTACACCCCTATAATCTAAGAAATCGGCAAGTTTACCATTGTACACGCTATTCTTTCAAGCACTCTATGGTCCTTAAATCTACCGGGGGAGAATGTCGTGTATTTTGTCTGTGATTAATTCATCGCTAATCGCATTCTTTGCTCTATTAAAGCTGTACTCTGATAGAGACGAATAAAGCCCGGCTTTATCCACGATTACTCTTTTCACTTTGTGATTGCTCTACTCACGACAAGTGTGTTGTATCGATTTATGCGCTGCCTGCGACTCCCTAGATCATGGTTGTTTATCGGACATCATGTTATCGGATTGGTTCCCCTCATCGACTTAAATTAAACCTCTTACAACTCTAATAAGTCTAAGGTTGGCATCTACGGTGAAAACTCCTGTGAGTTTAATTTTCACAAGGGTCAGAAAAGACTGTCCGTTAACGCTAGTTCTACTCAACCATGTCATCGACTGGATTATGAATTAGGCATTGACGGGGTTCCAGTTTCGACTGATCTTTGAATCTCCGAGGACTTTGTTGTTCTCGGAGAAATGGTCAAAATGCTGCATACGATTGTAGATCGCATCTGCTTCTACTGACGCCTGAAAAACAGTTTGCTTCGGGCAGATGGAGCTCGTTAGGCCTGGATGGCAGTCCATCTAAGGGAAGGTAAACCCTGATTTTAAACCTCCGCTTCCTTGCGGGATACCCGATCGTGGGAAAGGCTCGAGAGAAAACCCCGAGGAAACACACGAAGCAAAGTCCCGTAGGCGGTTAGTTTGTGCACAGCACCTATCTCCGGCAACTCCCTGCTGCCTTGCAGGTCGCACGTAGTTATACAAAGGCTAGAGAAGCTGACTCGAACAAACGCTGAGTAGTGCTAGGAACGCCGTGTTGTACCCGAATTCCCTGGCCCTGGGCAACCTGACAGTATCTTAACCCACGTGCAGTCTCTGAATGTGCGGTACTTTGCCTGGATCAGGCTTGTGCTTTCATACCATACCATATACCCGAATTCCCAAGACTCTTCATCTCTCACGGATTACTACAAAATATCGTTAATGCTACGGCGTGCCAGGTAGGCGACGCGCCTCCTGCTCTCCCAGCGGCTAAGGTGAAAAGTAAACAACCTGGGTCACTTAATACCCACTCCCCCTGTTTATCTCATACTGAAACGTCAGAACGCTCCTTGATCCCGGTAGCCAATGCATCACGATGCGCAATCTTTGCGACTAGGGCGTGAGTATAGGCTGCTTGTCAGAAGTAAAAATCCTGTGCACTGGCTGTAGTCGTATTAAGATTCCTGGAAGGGATATCACTTACTGGTTGTACCACAGTTGACCCACTGACAACTCCGGGCTAAATGGCGTTGCGATTGCGCTTGGTGCGAAGTCCCACGATGCCCTAACGACAGGAAGCCATTTCACCTCGTATTTTGGTTATACGTTTCCATGGAAAACCGGTTAATTTGACTGTTTTGTCTGTTTACGCGCCTACCGTGCCCTCTGACAACCGATGTCTCCGCAACATTCTAGGAGTTAGCTGTTATTATCGCATACGCACCGATGCTCTCCGAAATAAGTTGTTCGGTAGTAAAGTTGATATAGAGAAGCAGATCAACCTGCATATGTTACGCTGGTTGGGTCACGTTTTACGGATGCTAGACCACCGACTTCCGAAACGAATTCTTTTTGCAACGCCACATCCTGATTGGCTAAATATCGGGGCGGCCAAACCGTCACATGGCATAGGCAGTTAAAAACCCTTACTAGTAACCTTTCCAAAGTCGGCGCAGCGCGTCTTCCAGACTGGTGTCGCCGCGATCAGATATCGCAATGGCTAGTTACGCTTCAGAATATGTCCCGAAACCGTGTTCAATGGCGGTCTTGCACTAAACATCTTGGAGTGTTTGCTTAACCTTGTATGTTGTCAAGCGGAGTGACGAGAAAAGCTTGTTATGATGCATGACAGTAAAAGCCACAAGGAAGCTGCGATGCTTATGTCGCTCTACTCGTACACAAAACTTGTTTGAATGCATGTTCCATTCGTGGCGTGGTCGCCTCTTCCCAGTTTGTTTGTGCTTACTCTTCTATAGAATTCGTAGCTATTTAAGTCCCACCCTTCCCCATCTTTTCGGTACGTGCTACCGGTGTAATGCTATCTGCGATGGTGATGCCCTCTGACGCTGCGTCCAATGATGCATTTTACAAAAAATTGCAACATATTATCGATAGAATCCCTCGGCGTGTCATGCTGATCATTGCTGGTGACTGGAACGCCCGGAAGGGCGCACCGGATGCTAATACTTAGCGGATTATGGCAAGTTGCGAAAATGGTGAGTGATGTTTAATTTCGCTAGCTTTAACCGTTTTGCGGTTACGAGCACGCGCTTTCAGCTTCCCCGTAGGTACTTACTGTCATGGTAGTCTAACGACGGACGCACTGCACACCAGCTGGATCAGATTTTGATCCGTTCGCGCTAGAGCTCCTCTGTTGATGACTCTAGGGCTTATCGTGGTGCAAAGACTGGCAACACCAGCGGTACAGATCACGTCTTGTTGCGCGCGAGAATCAAACTCCACATCAGTTCTCGTCCTAGGCCCCATGCGTCTCTGAATGACAGTGGAAAACGCCTCGCTCTGTCCAATTATATGACTTCAGAGCTATCTAACTTTGAGGTTTCCGAAGAATCCGATGCTATAGTCAAAACTCAGTAGAATCGTCTGAAATCAGCATTACAACGAGCCTCACTACCGAAGCTCGGGACGACTTACCGAAAACAGAAGGGCTAGTTATAAGAGGAAACCCTGAATTTTTCTGACAAAGCTCGAGAAGCGCGACTGGCGGGATCGTCGGGGCATCGCAGCCTACGGTGACAAGCTAAGCATTTTGCTAAGAACAATCGCAACAAGTAGCTCAATGAAACGAAGAATGCTTCTAGTAGCGACCAATTTGGCACGCTCTTTCGACTGATCCGTATATTTTCGGGCAGACGAAATTCTACCTAACACCCACTTTGCGATTTGACCGGTTAACTGCGCTGCGAACCGGACAGGAAAGTGGAACGCTGGGCTGAACATTTCAGCATGTTGCTAAATCGGCAGGCGCCGCTGACGGCACTACGAACGGCTGTAACATGCGAGGCATGTCTAGGCATGGGCGACCTGGCAGTATCTCAGCCCGCATACAACCATGATCATGACTATTACTACGAAACCCATCTCCATAGTGCATCGGCCGTCGCGCACGATAAAAAGGGTCGCCTTACCTGCTGCATACAGCAGGGCGGGTAAGCGAAAACAATCTACTGCTGGCCCTACTCTTCAACCTGTTTCTGACCCTTCCCCTCCCCCATCCATTCTTAACAACTCTCCGTCTGTCAATCCCAGCTTTAGAAAAGACCGCGCTGAACATGTTGGAACATTTTCTGTTCGCGAATTCACAGACCACTTTCTGAACCACGGACTTCAGCTCACATCGGTGCCATGAATGTCAGGACTCTGAGACAAATAGGTCAGCAAGCTGCACTGGCTCTTACCTTAGATAGTCTATCTATTGATGTTTGCTGTTTATCGGAAACGCGCTTATATGATCCGTCCATAATTACTGAACTTACTGCCCCAAACCTTTCAACTCGCTACTTTTTGCGCTGCTCTGGTGATTCTGTAGCTGCCATCTCAGGACAGGCGGGTGTTGGTATAGTGCTGAATTCACGTGCCGAATCATGTCTAATCGATTGGATTCCTTGGAATAGCAGGATGTGCGCAGTTAGACTAGCCACTAATATTAGACCAAACTCAAAATCTTCTGATCAGAGATGCTTGTTTATTGTAGCAACTTACGCTCCGACTAACACCAACTCTGATGATGAGAAGAACGCCTTCTACGACAATCTTTATGCTCTTTTGCGACGTGCGAAAAGCTCAGATATCGCTGTCTTAGCGGGAGATATGAATGCCAGACTGGGTCGCTTAGATGCATCTGAATCACAATTAGGTGGCATGTTTGGTCTTGAAGGCCAGCGCACAGATAACGGTGAACGGTTTATACAATTCTGTGCACAATCTCGTTTATTCATTAGCAGCACCTCCTTTCGCCATAAAAGATGTCAATGTGCCACATGGCGCTCGCCGGATGGAAGCCAACCTTCGGCCCAAATCGACCACATCGCCATAAGTACTCGCTGGAGAGGTTGCATTGAGGACTGCCGCTCCTTCTGGAATACCTACATGGATTCAGATCATGCTCTTGTGTGATGTAGGTTCTCGTTAAAGTTCTCCGGTACGAAGCCTTCGAATGGGAAACGCATTGTGGTCGAAAAGTTATCTCTGCATGCAGTTCAAGACATTTATACGACCACCTTGAGTAACTCACTCCCAGTTGCTCCGTGTGCAACTGTCGATGAGAGGTGGAACAAAATAGCTGGGATTATGCGAGCCTCCGCAATAACAGCCTGTGAGACTACACAATCAAACCAAAGTCCCACTGGATTTCACAACGCTCCATAGAAATTCTTCACCAGCGATGCCAAATACCGCACGGTCCTGGGCACAATACAGAGCGTAGACGCGTGAGGAATGAACATAAACGGAGCCTAAGACTAGACAGAGAAAGTTGGTGGCTAAATAAGTTCGAAGAAATGGAAATAGCAAATAATGCGGGTAACGTGCAAAAACTCTTCCAACTTATTCGCTCGACCGGGCCTATGAAAAAAGGAGTGAGTGAGACTATCGCTGAAATAGACGGTACTCTTATCACTAATAAGAATCGCCGCCTCTCACGTTGGGCCGAACATTTTGAAGAACAATTCAGCTGGTCGCCTGCAACAGAATCTTTCCCTCATTTGGAGCAGTGTGATCCTTGGTCTGTTAGCGTAGATCCCCCTGATGATTTAGAAATTAAAGAATGTATCAAATCCATGAAACGATTCAAAGCTGCTGGCCCCGATGACATACCACCTGTCTTGTTCAAAGAAGGTGGCCAAGTCCTAATCAGCACACTAGGCGATCTCCTCCGTGAAGTGTGGTTATCAGAATCCGCCCCTCTGAGTTGGGGCGAATCGGTTATCATACCTTTATTTAAAAAAGGTGTACGAAGCTCATGCTCTAATCGTCGTGGGATAAGTCTCACTCCCATCATTACGAGATTATTAGCGTCCATGTCTTCGAAGATTAACATTGCATTGGGAATCACAGATCCGAGAGCAGCAAGCTGGCTTCCGGCCTGGTAGAGGCTGTGTCGATCACATTTTTACTCTTCTACGGATCTTAGAACTGCGGCACACTTATCGACAGCCGACAATAGCCATCTTTTTAGAATTCAAAGGAGCATTTGATTCAGTCGATCGAAATGTCCTGTTTAACACCTTGCTGAGCAAAGGCGTTCCGCAAAAGTATGTCAACATACTACGAGCACTTTATGCTCATACATCCGGATGCGTTAGGGTTTACAACGAAGTCTCACCCAAATTCCACACCACAAGTGGCTCCGACAAGAATGCCCGATTTCTCCGTTTTTGTTCAATTTTGTAATTGATGCAATTATGGAGTTGTGCAACGATGGTGCCCCAGCTTTCGGAGTTCACATAATGCCAGGCGTCAAGCTTCTCGACTTGGATTATGCTGATGATATAGTTCTGCTCTTCGACTCGTACACAGATGCACAGGCGATACTGAACAAGCTATTGAGTATTGTGCCCGCATTTGGAATGCGTTTTGCACCCTCTAAGTGCAGTGTTCTGCTGCAGGACATCGAAATATTACTTGACAATCAGGCTCTTGAAATTGTAGATCGTTTTACGTATCTCGGTAGTTGTATCAATAATTCTGCATCGTTAGATGACGAGGTCTCGGCACGCATTTCTAAAGCGACCGTAGCATTCCGAAACCTAGGTCACCTCTGGCGTCAGAAAGGACTATCTCTGGTACTCAAGGGTCGAGTCTATAAAGCGACAGTTCGGGCTGTGTTACTATATGGGTGCGAAACCTGGACCTTACGTAAACAACACATTCAGCGTCTCCAAGTATTTGACAACCGGTGTCTCCGCAGCATTCTAGGAGTTAGCAGTTACAATCGTATGCGCACCGATGCTCTCCGAAATAAGTTGTTGGGTAGTAATGTCGATATAGAGAAGCAGATCAACCTGCATAGGTTACGCTGGCTGGGTCACGTTTTACGGATGCCGGAGCACCGACTTCCGAAACAGATTCTTTTTGCGACACCACATCCTGATTGGCGTAAATCTCGGGGTGGCCAAACCGTCACATGGCATAGGCAGTTAAAAACCCTTACTAGTAACCTTTCCAAAGTCGGCGCAGCGCGTCTTCCACGCTGGTGTCCCCGCGATCAGATATCGCAGTGGTTAGTTACGCTTCAGGATATGTCCCGAAACCGTGTTCAATGGCGGTCTTGCAGTAAGCATCTTCTTGGAGTGTTTGCTTAACCTTGTATGTTGTCAAGCGGAGTGACGAGAAAAGCTTTTTATGATGCATGTCAGTGAAAGCCGCAAGGAAGCTGCCGTGCTGATGTCGCTCTACTCGTTCACGAAACTTGTTTGAATATATGTTCCATTCGAGTTGTAGGCACCTCTCCCCAGTTTGTTTGTGCTTACTCTTCTATAGAAGCCGTAGCAAGTTAAGTCCCACCTATTCCCATTTTTTAGGATTTTACTTTTTCATGGTTGTATGGCAGTTAAGCATTCGGTACGTGCTACCGGTGTATTGCTGTCTTTGATGATGATGAGGCATATAATGTTTTCTGCGATCATCCAACGCTTGAAGAAATCATCGGAGCCATCGTCAAGCTAAGAAGCAACAAGTCCTCTGGCGAACACGGCATCCCTCCGACATGTACAGGGCCTGTTCTTCTGTTGATTGAACCATTGCATGAGTTGTATCGTAAGATATGGAAACTAGAGGATGTCCCACGAGATTGGGCTCTTCACTCTTGAAGAAAGTTAATGGCTTATTCTGTGTAAACTACCGTGGCATGAGTCTTCTCGGCATCGTCGAGAAGGTTTTTGTAGAGATTTTCTTAGGCCACTTTACGGAGGAGAGGGTTATATGTACGAGCGCCAACCAAGGCGGGTTTCGTTGAGGTAAGGACTGCGTCGACCAGCTGTTCACATTGAGTCGGATTCTGGAACGTCGATACCGATATCCGCAGGCAACGACTGCTTGTTCCATCGACTTCCAAGCTGCCTTGGACTCCGTTGACCGATATTCGCTGCGGATGGTATGCCAGATAAACTTGTGCGCATGATCCAAGCGTACTACTCATTTACTCATATTATATTGCCAAACCTCGGGCAGGGTTCGAGCGTACGGACAATTGTCGTCCTCGTTCAATATCTCCAGCGGGGTGCGGCAGGGCTGTCCCATCTCGCCGTTCCTTTTTAACTTCGCGATCGACGATGTTCTGAGAAAAGCTTTAGCTGGCCTGGTGGGCACAGGTGTTGAACTTCTGCCGGGTGAGCGAGCGACCGATCTAGAGTATGCCGATGACATCGCACTTCTGGGAGATGACCCTCATATAATGCAACAAGCCCTGGACCGCCTGGCACTTGAAGCTTCAGGTATGGCATGTGCTTTGCGCCTAACAAGTGTAAAACACTTACCCAGGATTGGAGCGGCTCTCTTCCAAACCTAACTGTGTGCGATGTCAATCTTGAATTGGTCGACAGCTTTGTTTACCTTGGCAGTTGCATCTCCGCTGGAGGTTGTGTCGAGGACGCGATCTCACATCGTGTTCGCAAAGCGGGTGCAGTGTTTGCTAACCTTCGCCACCGGTGGCGTCGACGCGATGTTTCACTCCATACTAAAGGCCGAGTGTACAACGCAGTGGTGCGTGCTACACTCCTTTATGGCTGCGAAACCTGGTCTATCCGAGCGGAAGATGTCCGTCGGCTTTCTGTTTTTGATACCCGTTGCCTGCGTAGAATTGCTCGCATTCGGTGGCAGCATCTTGTTACAAATATAGATGTCTGCAAGCGGGTGTTAGGACCAGGTGGCCACGGACTGAGAGAAATGCTGATGCGTGCTCGCTTGCGATGGTTGGGACATGTTTTAAGAATGCCTACTCACCGTTTACCGTACCGCGCCTTATTCGCAGAGCCTGACAGAAGCTGGGAGAAAAGATCGGGTTGCCAGTCCATGACGTGGCGCGTTAGGATGAAGAAACTCACCGTAGCGCTAGGCTCAGTTGGGCTTATTCGTTTGCCTGGGTCGGGTCCAAAAGCTCCACCTAATAGTTGGCTAGAAACCTTACGCAATATGGCTACAAACCGAAGTCAGTGGCGCTAGTGTATTTTATTATGTGTCATAATTTTTATCGGGTATTATTTTACATAAAAACAAAAACAAAACAAACAAAAAACCAAAAAATCACATGCAGTGAAACTACAAAAACAAGCTGCTTTTTGTGCATTTGCTTTTGCGTATTCTGCTTGCCTGCTTTTCCTTTTCCACGCGCTTGCTTATCTGCTTTTCCTGCTTCATATTGCTTGGCACTTTGTCTGGCTCCAGACTTGTGCTCCATGATGATGACTCACAGCCGCGTACGCACATATGGAATGGTGTCGCGACGTTCCCCATTAGGACTGGTGTCCGGCAAGGGTTCCCTTTGTTCTTTGTGCTATTCAACTTCGTGATCGATTGGACAATGAAACACACGTTTGCAGACTACGCCGATCTGATACTGAGTCCGAGCGTTTCGATTTGGAGTATGCAGACGACATCGTAATCTTAGGAAATGATCCTGGAACGCTTCGCCAATTCTCGAACGCCTCGGCTCATTTGCTTCTATGCTAAAGCTACGAATCAACATTCGGAAAAAGAAATATTTCACCATTACCGTCAGGCCTTACCTACCTCTGAAAATTGACGGAGAGTTCTCCGAGGTTGTGAACACCTTTCGTTACCTTGGTCCGTCCATGCTACTTTTATGCCAAGCCGAGAATGAAATATCGACCCGTATACAAACTGCGCGCGCGGCCTTTTCGCGACTGCGTTGTGTTCTCTTTACCCGTATAGAAATTAGTCGGCATACAAAGGTGCGCGTTTACAGAGTGGCGATTCACCCAGTTCTGACCTATGGATGCGAGACGTGGCCTGTTCGGGTGGAGGGTGTGCGGAAACTAGAGGTTTTTGATGGGATGAGCGAGTACTGAATGAGGTTCGCCACTGTTGTTTCAATATCCCTCTCTCTCTTTGCACGGATGTGCAATCCTGCAGTACTTCTGTGCTGTGTGGCTAACACCGTGCTAAATTGATTGGCCGCCGGTAGTGAGCTGCATGCGAATACACGCTGGAGTCTCACTACCATTTCTATTTCTTTTGTCATATCTGTCTAGGCCTGGGCAACCTGACAGCATCTCAGCCCACGTGCAGTCTCTGACTGTACGGCACTTTGCCTGGATCAGGCTTGTGCTTTAATACATAATACATACATCCCTCTCTTGAGTTCAATTTCGTGACAACACCGACTAAAATGGTTTGAACACAACCTGAGACGCTCTGTCGCTGAACTAACCAGGGTGACCTTATCACCTACACCCTGCGCGGAATGGCTTTGTTGTCGCGGAGGACAAGTGAAGACTTAGCTCGCTACCGTGTGGTCGAATGTGGAGCTGCTGGGTCTACGATCGGTATATGGTTGGCGCGCTTGGGACCGTACCGGGCTTAGAATCTGCACGGATCTCGCCTCTGAACATCGAGTGTGGGCGGCTGCAATCCATGACATCAAAGAAGCCGACTCATCCTCCAGCTGGAGATAGTCGCACAAAAGTCAAGTAAGTATGTAAGCAGCGATCTGCCGTATATTACTTAGTTGGGGCGATGTGGCCGCTATGGTCAGAGATATATGTGTGTGTGCGTGTGTGTGTGTGTGAAAGCACAAGCCTGATCCAGGCAAAGTGCCGCACAGTCAGAGACTGCACGTGAGCTGAGATATACGGTCCTTAGAGTTGTTCCACCACCGGTGCCTTAGGATAATCTTGGACATCGGATATAGTTAACGCTGATGTTTGAACTACACTTTTACTTTTCTGCGACTAGCTTCGTGGGTAGATTGGTCGGCTTCATGGATACCTCGTGTCACTCCAGCCAACGCAGGTTGTCGGAAGCGAGATCGTTGCTGATTATTATCCAGTCATTCTCTCACCTTCAAACGCCATACACGACGCACAGTTCCGGGGCATTAACATCCTCCACAGTTGACGCGAGGTCTTCAGTTGGCCGACTTGACGCCGTCGCCATTACGGGATCCAGAGCAAGTTTCATAAGAACCTAGTTTGTCTTTATGAGGGCATGGCCAAACCACTGCACGGATCTGCAATTGTACAGACTGATTGATTAGAATTCGAACCAGAAGTTGTACCGCTGAAGTTTGGAGTATAATTGTATGATTGTTTCAAGCGCATGCGGATCCTGATCTTACTGTCCCTACCTGATGAGTGCAAACAGCACGAAACCGGTCGTGGGGTGTGAATGACGGAAAAGCATGCAAATGAATATTTTGTATGATTGATACTTTTTGAGCGTGCTTAAGTGCTCTAACAAGTTTATGAGCTTCTAAGCTCAGCGTGCTGAGCAACTAGTTTCTTTCAAATTGTTCTTTATTGCAGACCGGAAATCAAGGTGTCTCGTACTGATTCATCTCAATGTTCTAAATCGGTAACTGGTTTGAACTCACAATTTTTTGCTAGTGCAACATCTTCGCCAGCCTTTTGTTTTCAAGTAGCCAGAAGATGGCCTTCAAAAACAATACTTTTGGGTAGGATATTTATCTTTTCCAAAATGTTTAAAGCTGTTTCCTAGTGGGTACAATCAGCGATGTAATCATAAACATAATGATTAAAAAATGTACTAGCGCTTCTGGCTTAGCCGAACTACCGGCATGTACGAACTTCAAGTAGGTATTGAATGTTCTTAACCAATGATGCCATTGTTTATCAACATCGGGTTGATTCGTGTCGCCGTAGAACTGTTGTGGTTTGAGTATTAAATCCTTCTAAAATAGGATTTGTTGTTCCGTAGTTACCACCCCAGACTATGTTGATTGCTTTGAAGATTAGATAATTCTGACATAACTGACCGCAACTGCGACTCGACCTATGATAGCCGATTCTGTAACAATGAAGACGACGAGGAAGTCGGATAGTTATGCGGTTTGGATATGGCATTGAGAGACGTCTCAAACGATACAGCACACATGGAACAAGTTTTTGAACTCGGATTACGCACTCACGAACTATTGGGCAGACGAGCTGAAGGACGAATTCTACGAAGAGCTTCGTTCTCTCTTAACGAAAACACGCAGGGGAGGTATAGTAATACTTGCCGGGTGTATAGTGCAAACTGAGCGCTTCTTTGGAGGGAAGTATGGGATGTCATACGACCGAACAGACAATGGAGAGAGATTGTTGTCTATCTGTGAGGACCACCGCCTCTTCCTCGTCTCACGACTGCACGGATGTGCAATCGTGCAGTATTTTAGTGCTGTGCGGCTAACGTCGTGCTAAATTGATTGGCCACCGGTAGTGGGCTGCATACTGAAACACACTGGAGTCTCACTACCATTTCGTGCACGGATGTGCAATCATGCAGCGTTTCTGTGCTGTGTGGCTAACATCGTGCAAAATTGATTGACGACCGGTAGTGAGCTGCATGCTGAAACAGGATGGAGTCTCACTATCGTTTCTATTTCTCGTTTTTCTCATATCTGTCTAGGCCTGGGCAACCTGACAGTATCTCAGCCCACGTGCAGTCTCTGACTGTGCGGCACTTTGCCTGAATCAGGCTTGTGCTTTCATACCATACCCCAGACTAGTTACTTGTAACGCATGTAAATAATCGCAATAAAAGTTAGAACGATACGAACGAGTTGTATAGCGCTTTACTCGTATGGTATGAAAGCACAAGCCTGATCCAGGCAAAGTGCCGCACAGACAGAGACTGCACGTGGGCGATATTACTGTCAGGTTACCCAGGCCTAGACAGATATGAAGAAAACAGAACAGGAAATGGTAGTGAGACTCCACCTTGTATCAGCATGCAGCTCACTACATCTGGCCAATTAATTTAGCACGGTGTTAGCCGCACAGCACAAAGTACTGCACGATTGCACATCCGTGCACACTTTACTCGTATAGAGTCAGAGTAGGTGTAGTCAATATTGTTCAGAATTATGTATTGTATATTCACAGTGCTTCTTTACTGCATAGATAATCGCGTGTTAAATTGATTTACTAGCGGTATTGAGCTGTGTACGGAAACACGCTTGGGTCTCTACTATTTTCTCTTATATCTGTCTAGGCCTGAGCAACCTGACAGTCATTGTCATCATAAACAGCATTACACCGGTAACGAGTACCAAGTGCTTAACCGCCATACAACCATGACGTATTAAAAATCGAAAAACATTGTAAACATGTGAACCTTAAGTGCTGCTGAACCAAGTAGAGCGACATCAGCATGACAGCTTCCTGTGGCTTTCACTTTCACGAATCATCGCAAGCTTTCCTCACCACTTTACTTAACACCATACAAGATTAATCAAGCACTCTAATAAGATGTCTACAACAAGACCTCCATTGAACACGATGTTGAGTCATGCCACTAAGTGTAAGAAGCCATCCCGAATTCTGATCTCTTGGACCGCAACCTTGGAAACAGGTCACTACAACTGCAGCTAGTTTAACAGTGAATGCCTTCCTCTGCTTGAGCCATGTCTGAGTCTTTCTACCCTTATAACGATGCCATTCCGAGTTAAGAGTTGCAGACAAAACCTCTTTCGTAAAACGGTCATTCTCCATTCACAATACGTGACTTAACCAGCGAAGTCTATGCATATCGATAGCTGACCGTGGCGAGACGGCACCTTATTGACTGGGGGCTGCCCAGCTTGAGGCGGGCGGTAGCCGTCCAATGAGACCTGAAAGTCTCTCCCACCGTCGAAAGCAGCCCCAGGCGCTTAGCTCTACGCCAGTCGAGCCAGAGCTTTTAACCGGTATCTGCTGCTTCCCGTGTTATTTTCCGTAGAAGCGGAATTGAGTGTCCTCTCCCTTGGTGCGTTGTGATGTACGCCAGGGAAGTTCAATATAGAGAACTAGCTGTTGCCCATGCAGCAAGTACTCCCTCTCCACGGCACCACTGGAACCAAAGGAACAGCTAGGCTGATACGTTTGGACAACGATGCTGTCGCAGAAGTTGGCAGGACGAAGTTGAATAAACTTCGGACTACCTAACGGGACTCCGGCTCCGGATTTTTCCTCGAGGTTGACTCCTGAAGCCTTTTCCATGATTGGATGTAGGCACAAGGCAGTGGAGGTTTCAGATAAGGGTTTTCCTTCTCCTAGGTGGACCGCCTTCATGGACTTACGAGCTCCACCTACCCGAAGCATGCTGGTTTTAGATGCCAGTCAGCCGCCTTCGCCCTTTCTCCTGTCAGTAGAAGCAGTTCCGCCGGGTCACACAGGACCACGCGTGCTGGCTAGGAGCTGGACTTGGTTGTCAGAGTCTATATGAGACGCGTGCCATTGGAGCATTTTCGGAATTGGGAGCTTATCCACAAAACCGCCCCGGCCATGACAACCTTGGAACCAAAAATATGGAACGCTTCACGATTTTGCGTGACTTACATCGCCAACCTTTTGGAATTCTATATTCCACACCGTTTCAAATCACAGTGCAAACTGATTCTGTCATAACACTATTCCAAAACGTCCGCACTAATATCCAGGATTTTTCATACTGGCTGACTGTGCGGCACTTTGCCTGGATCAGGCTTGTGCTTTCATACATCATACATGCATACTGGCAGACTTCCAGTTAACGAAAGCCGCTGGTAAGTCAAATAACTAGTCGCTCCTTTTAATCGCTTGAGATGAGTTTTTGGACGTTCATAGAAATTATTTACAGCTATTCCTGGAACCGCTCATGACCGATCTGGGAATCATGATCATGAAAAAAATAGTTTGTATCGGTGAGAGCAGTTTTTTGGTAACGTTTCGCCTCCTGGGATGTTTTCGAGGTTCATCTCCTATACACATTTTTTCATGAATACATACGATTGCATTTTAGTCTAATGCTGCTAAATATGGATCTTTTTTCGTTTATCGATAATATTGCTAACTCTCCTTAGCTGAGTGCTTTCATCATTCCATTTTGTCTTCATTTGCAGTGCACCAGCCATCTCTTTTTGTATATTTCACATATTTCTAACTCATTGAAGGTAAATGAGTGGTAAGTTTTTCTTATCTATATTTCTTTAGACGAAGTTGGTGCGCTTGTTTTTGATTTTGGCTCCCATTCACTGCGAGCTGGATTTGCAGGAGAGGACTCACCAAAAGTAATGTTATCTATCTAGTGTGCATTTAGTGTTTCAGTTGGACATTCCTTCAATCACTGGATTTTTACCTGCTACAAAGGATGCACCTCATCGCAGAATTGTTGGTCAAAGTGTGATTGTGCCACGTGCCGGCGTGGAATTGTCTCCCTTTCTTAAAGATGGCTTGGGTATACATTCTGTGGAATTAATTTTTTTGTAGTTGACGACTGGGATGCATTTGAAGATGTTGTGCAACACATGTTGGATTTTCTAGTTCCGGATGAGAGTACTCATCATCCATTTCTTTTTTCTGAACCACCTTGGAACACAAAAGAGAACCGCGAAAAACTGATGGAGGTGCTGTTCGAGAAGTTCAAGGTTGCAGACATTCTATTTAGATTACATTTTAGATCCCAGCTTTTTATTTGGCTAAAAACGCTGTTCTTAGTTGTTTTGCGAACGGTCGACATACGGGATTAGTTTTGGATAGCGGTGCTATTCACACTTCGGCTATCCCAGTTTATGATGGACTTGTCCTTAAGCAAGAACTCATTCGATCTCCTCTTGCTGGTGATTTTCTGATACAACAAACGCAACGTTTCATGGATGATATGAACGTGGAACTGGTACCATACTATAAAATAGCATCGAAGGTGAGCTGTCACCACGATTATTTCCGATTAATTAGTTGGTGGTTTTTATGAAATGAAATTTGAATTGCTAGAAATTTGACTTAGTTTTTCCAGATGTGGCTCCGATTACTTTCATTCCATACACGTGACTTGCTTTTTTCTACACTTACTTACATGTTGCAGCGTTGATTTTTAGATTTCGTTTTCAAACATCGTCATTCACGTCACCGTAGAAGCCCAATAATATTATAATTACAGTGTTTCTAACTGTTAGTCTAATTATTCCACCTTAATTGGTGATTGACACTTGTACATCACTTCATTTATTTCTGGCTCATTCATTATAAATTGAATGCCTGCATGACTACTCTATCATTCTGGTGCACCAACCCGATGTCATGCGTTGCTCATAGCAACTCCGGTTTCTTTTTGTTGTTGCTGGCAGTGCAAAAGCTCGATCACCCTAGTGTTTGTAGCTCCCGTCTCGCCGAGATAAAATTTCAACAATGGTTAGTGAACTCGTATATCCCTTTGGCCTATATTTGTGGTGTTCTTCGGATACCGGTAAAACCACTCACACTAGAAACGTCAAGGGATTAAAATCAGCTAAAATCGGTCTCAACCCATTGCCTTATGGGTCATATTGGATAGGTTCTCTTAATTCGGCCTGGATACCCGTGTAGTTTCCTGCTCACACAATGGTCAACAAAACGTTAGTCATAAATCTAAATCGATAAAAATCCGTGTATTGTCATTAAATGCTTAACGCCACTCCCCAAAATTGCTGTAATCTGCGCAGATTATCTGCAACGGGCACGGGAAATACTTGTAGCTCAAGTCGTAGATCGAGTAACTAAACACATTTCTGCCGTTAGTATAAATGCCCTATGGTGCGTTCCTTAGTTTCGCCTGACCACATGACTCAAGTTAAACACAACATTTTAGTTACTGGATGAAGCTTGTAATTTTAATATTCAAACTTAAGTTTTTGTCTTGTTGGTGCGCCGAGTGAGCCTTCACTCTCCATTGCCATCATTTTCTACCTTGTACCTGCAGGAAGCTGTAAACGAGCGTGAGCCTGCTAAATGGACGCCAAAGAAATGCCTTCCACTCACCGCATCGTCTTACGAGAATTACATGAAAAAAGTAAACAAAAATATGATTTTTTGCACCATCGCCTATCCCTTGATAGTATTTCTTAATCTTCTGTGTACTTATTTTTCTATATCAGTATTGTTATCTTATCATATGTCATTCATGGTGTATTATTTTTCATTGTATAATATGCTTACATAGGTTGCGGTAACACAGCGGGTAATACATGCACCTTTCAGTTGACAATCCTAAGTTCGAATCACAACGCAGCTGCACTTACTGGGGAAATGCGCTTGCCCTATTTCCATCGCACCCGGGTGTAAAATGAAGACAGACAATAGTCGAAAAATAACCATGGCAGTCTAGCACTCTGTCCAAACAACAATACACGCGGTCTTATTTTATAAACAAATCTCATGACCCTAAAATGGTCCTTGGTGTTTCTCACCCGGGTTTTCGATTCGATCTGATTTGTCACTCGATTTCGTGCGAACCGGTTCGCTTCAAGCTCATTTAACCGACCATTACGAATTGCATATCGTTCACTAGTGGCTGACGTTCTCTAGCTTCTCCTATTTTCGATCTATCCCATTTTCGCGAAATTCTTCGGAAACCGGAATTCTTGCGAATTGGCTATTGTTTTCGCTGGTCTTCTCAGCACTACCTGCTCTTGAGTTGTGTCGAAGGGTGGTGCTCTTCATATCATCTGAGAGCTCATGGTTACCACTCGTTTATATAACTTGATTAACGAACTTCACACAATATTTATCCTAACGAATATGTTGTCATCATACCGAGGCAATACATGACGTTTTTCAACCTACAAAAACTGTCGATCTTCCCCTGTGTCCTTATACGAATATCCTATGATGTTTTACAGCTATAAGCTTTCTTATACCAAAAGTTTTAAATCTCTTCGCGCCCTCTAAAATTTCATCCATGCTACTTTGGATCTAAGAACCGGTCCTATGAGCAACAGTGACCTGATGAATATATATATATATATATTCATTTAAAGCTACTTTGTTAAATCGGTAACGTAATGACATCGTTGAAATACGGTCTAAAACCGGTGGTTCTTAATTGCGCCGTCATCTCTTCTACACATTTTAGTTTTATCCCTATCTAAACAGTATTTTAATAATCTTCTGATTGTATTCCTAATCAATTACATTAGCCTTTTCATTTTTCAGCTTTTACTACATGATTTTGTTTCTTCTGTGCTTCAAGTTTCGGATGAGCGGTATGATAAAAGGTTTGTTCCTTTGTCGTAATTGATATCGATTTACAAATATGTAACTGTCGGTGTTATACTACTTAAATGTAAGATTTTCTATTTAATCATGTTAGCTTCTTTGAACCTGTCTGGGTTCCATACATGTTACCGATCGCAAACGTCATGGTAATCTTGATATTGATTGCTTTCAATGTTAATGCTTATTTCATTCTTTAAAAGAAGTTTGTGAATCGTGATCACAATGAATTCGAAAATTATGTGCTATATTCTTAAGACGCGCTGTTTCGCTCATTTTATTGATTCTTATAACTGGCTCGCGTGCACTTACCATTCTACTTCGTAAGGTTATTTCACTTAATATTACTGCTAAAAAGTATTCCTGGGAAAATTGAATGAGTTCCTGTGAATTTTGAATTTTTTTACAACCGTCAGAGATAAAATCACGCAAAATGTTACCCTTAATAGCTATTTCGAGGAAACGACCCAATTTTCAGTTTAAACACGCTTCGTTTTGCGATGTGATCGCACAACAAACTTCATTGACCACCTTGTTTGCCCGTTTTGTGTATATGCTAGAAACACCAAATCATCTTTTTGGGTAATTAAACATGTACCTCAAGTGTAGGTGCTAGATGTGTTCGAAAAATACATTTGTCACTTGCATGCGTCTCGAGCGTTCGTTCGCTTTGTGATTCTGTATTTGAAAACCCAAGTTCGCAGAACAAGTGTATTTAACAGTTGCCACGGCTGTGCAATCGTGCAGTACTTTGTGCTGTTCGGCTAACCGTGCTAAATTGATTGGTCAGAGGTAGTGAGCTGCATGCTGAAACAGGCCGGAGTCTCACTACCATTTCCTGTTGCTTTTTCTTCATCATATCTGTCTAGGCCTGGGCAACCTGACAGTTACTTAGCCCACGTGCAGTCTCTGGCTGTGCGGCACTTTGCCTGGATCAGGCTTGTGCTTTCATTCATTCATTCAACAGTAGCTTCGATGTGTATCATTATTTACTTTTGTTTTTCCCTCGACGTAGACTTGGCGCCGTCTGATGATGGCAGAACCACCCGAAATGGGCGAAGCCAAGCAACATGACGTGGAAAAAGCAAATAAGCACCACGGTTAAAAACGTGGGCAAGGGAAATAGATTCAAATCCATATAAGTGCGGTGTGTGTAATTGTGAAACTACTTGTGCCCTATTTTTAAAACGAGAAATTCAAATGATGTAGAGTTCTTTTGCGCCCGAGTTTATTAGTTTCACTGTTATGAGAAGAATAAGAATGCAAAAGCCTTATGTTGAATGAAAAAATGGTGCACAAACACGTAAACAAAACAACAAAATCTAACACCCAAAATATCAACGAAATTAATGTTTCCTTAATTGTTCCATCACAGCAGCGTTTTGATAGATGTATCTTAGAGCCAATACGCGGTATGTTCGCCAATATAGTGACTAAAATGTTTCGATCGAGTAGTAGATAAAGATTGAGCTTTAGCTTGTTCGTTGTGAAGTGAGTGTGGAATTGTTGATGATTATTTTATTATTAAGTCGATCACAAAAAATCGTTCTTTAAAAATTATTTCCTAGATGCTTTCATAGGAGATGAAACTTGCGCGAGAAATAATTTTGATGCAATGTCTTATCGCGAAGTCGATTGAAAGCAGTGTGGAAAAATTGCAGATGTTTAAGAAAGATGAGCTAAGATACATGTGGGTAAAGTGTGAAAACAGTTTAAGCTGAACATCAAGAGAACAAAGACGAGACGCATATTGTGATTCTCTATTTGAACATCATGGTTCTTTGTAGAACCTCATTCAACTGTACTATACATTGGTTTTTAAAAGTGCCGCGAGCTCTTGCCGGAATAACTTTTTTTGTTCTTTGTAAGAGCCCTATTTAACTGGCATATAAGTATAACTTCGAGATCTTATGTACTTTAGTTAGTATAGATGTAGGATGTGGACTCTAGTTAAGTTATCGGACGCTCTTCGTTTGCCAATAGGTTGTGATTGAGTCTTTTTTTACCGTGTTCCCAATGGCTTTGACACATGATTTCTGTTTATGAACTTCGTGATATTGCGTGTATGTGAGAGAGGCAACGATTGCGTTTGCACAATCGAATGGAAGGCCGAATCACCTTCCCTGCTTAACGTCTATTACGTTGTAAAGTGTTGTTCACATCCCCGCACTTACAACAACATTATGTTTGTCATCCGTCAGCTCCTCGAGCCCTTGATCAGGTACCACTTTGTGGTTCGTTGTACGAACCCTTAAAACATGGCTTCAAAGTTTAACTTTGTCTATTACGTTGTTTGCAAGGGCTTTGAGCACACTCGATGCAACATTACTCACATCAGTCCCACGTTTAACACCCGCTTATCGATTGCGGCTCAATTCATCCCTGGTATGAATTTTTCCCACGCTAATCACATTCACCATAAAATCCTATGATCCACGAGAACGCTAATTGTTCAAAGGCCTTTATTACGCACATAGCAAAGAATAAAACACAAACCCATCTTATAGAAGAAAATAACTTTATTCGTTTAAACAAATTTTCAGCGAATAAGATTAATTTATCCACACAAATTTTAGGACAAATAACGAATACCAGATGAACGTTATTATTTTATGGACAAAATGAGTTCTTTGTCGCATATTTAAGTTGTGATAGAAATTGACGAAATTTCAGCTCGCAAAATTTTTTAAATCTTGCTGTCAGTATTCATTTTCATTTTCTAGTACCGGTGCAAAAAAATCTCATAGTTTAAAAAATAAATAGTATTCGTAGCTTTTTACATGTCAAAAATTTAAACTCAAAAGGGTTATTTAATGACTAAAAAAGAAACGTGTGCAAAAATTAACTTTGAGCAGATTTGAAGTCCGTGTAAAAAAGAGCCAAACACGTTATCACAACTGTTGTCAACATATCTGTACCGGTTGTTACTTTGATCGGATTTGTCAATACATTTCGTACCAACCGATTAGCCGCGTTGGGCTCCCTTGACGAATTGCGTATTGTTCAATATCGGCTGAGTCCATCTGCTCCAGTTTCGGAGGGTGTTGTCGCTCGAACCGTTCTCATGCAATTTTCCCGAAACCCAAACTATACATTTGCAATTGTTGTTTCCAGCGCTTCTTGCTCTTACTCGTTGCACAAGTATTAACTTTTTAACCATAAATCCTTGAATCCTTGCGCTTCACAACTCTATTTATTACAGACCTTCGTAATGAAACTTTCCATCCCGCATGATGTTTTCTTCGTTTGTCACTACGTGTCAAGTGAATCTTTTACACTCTTCCTAATGGCTTTGACAAATGATTTCATTTTCGGAAATTCGTGATATGTTTGATGCTTCAACAGTTTTTTTCATAAAACGCGCGTCATATTTTATGTTATCGTTCATCTTAGTGAGATATTAAAACACGTTATATACAAGCGCAACTTGTTTACCATTCTTCCATTGTTTCAAGCGCATGCGGATCCTGATCCTACTGTCTATATCTGATAAGTACAAACATCAGGAAACCGGTCGTGAGGTGTGTGTGTTTGATGGAAATGCATGCAAATGAGATTTTTTAATAAACCACGGCCAATTCGAGTGCTCCCCCGTTTATTTTGTTATGTGATTGCTGATTTTCACGTCATTAATATCGCTTAATGTTTCTGCTCAACTTTTTCGTCAACAGTCAAGCAGAGACTTTTCCGATGGTTGGCTATGAGTTCCCCAATGGCTTTAACATTGATGTTGGACACGAGCGTTTCAAAATTCCCGAGGCACTGTTTGACCCATCTATTCTACAGGTAAGCTTCTTCTTTGTTTAACTTCTCGAATCATGTAGGAATCCGGAGGCAATTCAATGCTGTCAATGAGCCACATTGTTGCCAGCAGTATCAGCATGTGTGACATAGACATTCGTCCAGTGAGTTTTTCGTATTTTCAACTTCCGATAGAGCTTATATAGCAATGTGATTGTGGTTGGGGGAACAAGTCTTATCACCGGTTTCACTGATAGGCTTCAACGAGATTTGAATGTCAAAACTCCACCCGTAAGTTCAATGCGATTTCATTTTTGAAGAGTATGCGTTTGAAAGTAAATTATTCGAACTCCGTGGCAGAGCGACGTTATTCAAGTTGGATCGGAGGCTCTATTCTGGGATCTCTGGTAATGTGGATAAACATTCTTCATTATTTCCTCAGGGAACATTCCAACAGATGTGGATTTCGAATCATGAGTATGCTGAACTGGGGCATTGCTGTATCGATAAAAAATGTTCTTGAATTCGTATATCCTACTAACAATTGTTGTACCGCCATTTTTTACTATCATTGTACTAAATACATTCTTCTCCAACTTTCCGTCGTTGAGTTTGACTTGGAATTCGACTTCGTTCCTGCATTAAGCTTGCAAGCGTCCTCATTTAATTCAATTTTATTATAGAATGTTATCCGCAAGTGTATTGTGCTGGGGATGTGAGCACCGCAATTCATTAATTATTCGTTTCTATTTCTGTCTCTTGCGGGGCCTTAAAATCGTCCGTGCATAAAATTAATTTCTCCACGTTTTTATCCGGTTTTTTCGTTAAATTTTGACGCTATCTGTGGGCCAAATGCATCAAATGTTTTCGTATCAAGTGAGGTCAATTTTGGAAGCGCACTTGTGAACGAATAACGAGATACCCTGAATTGCAGTGAAACTTTTGTCCCAAAATTGTTTGGTTGCGGCATTTGTTAAATTGGATCATCGGAAGTTACCAATCAAGACGGACAGAAAACATCGTTCAGTTGACAAATTGTAACTTAATGTCGGGACATGTTCGTCATTGATTATCAATTATGTGGTGAAATTATTGCAATTGCTGAAAATTCGTGTAAACGAACAATGCCAATTTCTTCTTCAGTGCTTTCTTCACACTTAATTGGGATCAAAACAAACATTCACTTATAATTGCTCTAGTGCCGTACAAACCTCTATTGGACAGTATTGATTGGAATTTTAGTTCAATTATCTGCTTGAAATACACCGACCCACACAGTTTACTTGATACGCTGTCAAGGAACTCCAACCACCACGTGTAATTGGTCGTATCACTAAACAGCCTCTTGAAACTAGGGGTGGCAAGTCAAGAACAATTTACATATGAAAATGAAATTTAAGATCATTTCGGGCAACGTTTCGCCTCTGACACAGAAAGGTCGTCAGACCAAGGGGGAAAGTCTGAACGGGGAACGTAATGAAATATCACTCCATCCATCACCTCTAATTGGTCTTATCACTAAACAGCCTGTTGAAGTCCTATGGATGTCAACGCACAAACAATCACCGGAACGCTTGGCCTATGTACCCAAATATTTTTCACCACAATAATTTCCATCAAGGTTAATTGACACTAGCTAAAGTGCAATGTATGGTTGTGACAAGTGTGCCTATAACACCGGGTCTGACTATGTCAGAAGTGAAACGCTACCCAAAACCTGCTCTAATCCCTTTGGATTATAAACAACCACGTTAGCAAACAATACTATACCTGCAACCTATTGCTAATTGAGTTGACATGGACAACCCTTGGGTGACCGATCCACGCTGTGGATTTATGTCATCCGATCAAATCAATGAAAATGACCAGTTTTAGGAGTGCTCACATCCCTTGCACTTACAGACCACCACCAGTTTGAAGCTATTTGCCCTCGTTCGGAGGAGACACTAAGATAAGGTTCAGTGGGCCTCGAAGCAGTAGGAAACATTCAAAAGTTGGCTGGACCAAACTAATTAATAGTGGTTTAATAAGTTGACTAAAATACGCTGTGGATTGTTCATCCAAAGGTAACTCAATTAGTTTTTTACTGCCGGACAATATTTCTGGTTTATTGGGTTTGATTTAACCAGGGTAGCATACCTGTTGCGCTGAAAAATAAATGCATCAACGTGTGGTGTTGGCTATTAAAATAAACAATTTCACTTCTTAGTTAACTTATTTAGATTTATGCACATTTGTCATACGTGCACATGCGAACCTAATTTACGCTGTGCTGGTTAGGTGTACTAGTTGACCTTCTATTTGCCTGGTTGGAGTGCCACTTAATCACTTCTCTGTTGTGACTTGTAGCCTTGGTCTGACGAAGCCTGTCAGAATTGAAACCTTGTCCAAAGACGTCCCAAACATCTTTCAACTTAAGCCTTTGTCTACTGACGGCAACTCTGGTTACCACCTCAAACAAGCAGTCGATTGCTAGGTAGCTCCCATCGGTACCTTCAGTCACAATCGGAATGCACTTGTCAGGCGGCGTCTGGCATCTGATCCATAAAAATTAATCGTGTGTTTTATTTATGCCATAATTAAGCACAAAAATATCATAAAATACGTATATCCAATTACCGTAGACAAAGGGTTAAAAGCCTTTAAGGAGCAAATGCTATTGAATACGTTGACAGAGCAGCTAAAATGGTGGGATGTGTTCGCGATCTCCCATATAAAGATCGACTGATGCATCTTAATTTGGATTCACTGGCTCGTAGACGAGTTCCATTGAATTTAATCATCACCTTCAAAATATTGAACTCGAAGAGTCATCTATTTCACCTCCGGTCAAGCCATACCACACGTTGCATTGGATATACCACATTCTCACCGGAACTGCCGTCGGTTCTTCTTTTCGGTGCACGCTTGTTTCCTAAGGAACTCCTTACCGTCAGATGTTATACTATCATCTATTGAAAGGATTTTCAGAAACAAACTGCACATATTTATACCCACCCTGCAACCCACTTATATAACTTAATTAAGCAACTTCACACGTTATTTATCCCAACGAATATTTTTCAAAAATACTGAGACAATGCATAACTTTTTTCTAACTACAAAAACTGTCGATCTTCCCAACGCTTTATATTTTTATATTTTGTGTCCTTATATGAATATAATATGGTGTTGTATATCTATAAGCTTTTTATACCATACATTCTTGAATCTTGATTCATTTACACAACACACATTTTACCTGAACATATATTTAATAACAATAAATGCATTTTAGTAACGAAACCTTTGTCGGATGCCTAATTAATGCGTGCGTATTTCATGATATGCGATATCTCATCACCTCCACTCATCCATAGTTGACATGCGCCATACAGACTGGTCTCTCTACTCCCAGCTGTTGTGAGACCCATTTCACTAAGAATATTGTAGGTGCTTTCCAGCGGAGGCATACCACTGTAGGTGGGGTATTGCATCACATGCGCACCCCTGATCTGCCCATAATATGTAAATTGTAGAAACGCTCGAATAAGGGCTTCTTTTTGATCAGGGGCCAGTGATTCAAACAGGGGCCTTGTATCTTCGCCACATTCGAAGTCTTCATCGATAAGGAAAAACGGAATATCGCATCTTGAACCGTTTTCTGCAATATATGGTTGATTCCGGACGCGATTCAGAATTCTGTAGATCGGGCCTGACAACACCTTTCCATTTAGCTGTAAATATTTGCTGTATACATTATAAGCACAGATGCTTCGCAAGTCATCTTTTATAATATCATATATTGCTTTGTAATTGATATCACTTGGAGCTTGGTCTTCCCTTCTCCAGCTGATAAAATTTTGTAAGAATGGCTGGTAGGCATTCCAAATTGCGTTCGCATAAGCATGCTGAGAAAATGGTTGTTGGAAAGTATTCAGTGCTTCCTTTACTCTGTGCTCAGTTTGGCTAAGTGTCCAATGCCCTTGTGAATCCACCGTAGTCGTCGAATTGAAGGGTGGATTTGTGTTGGAATATATAACGATTGGTATATCGCGGTTGGTTGTCACTGAAGATGCCGATAAAAGTAGGGCCATTGGATTTTCAACGCGGGATTCGTATTTGTCGTATTTGATAATTGGTTCCCTAGCTTCATCTATATGAGGCATCAACTCGTGATCAATAATTTTAGATTGAATCCAAGCTTGTGGAGTTTTTTCTATCCATTGACGGACACTCATACCAGACAAGCACTGAAGCTTTATTCCTAAGGGATGATTTCTGTCGATTGGCAGTTCACTGTTATTTGCTGCCCATCTCTTGCATTCGGCTTCTAAATGGGGATCGTTTAATAGCAAATCATGAAAAGCGTCCTTGGACTCAACGACCTCTGGAATGACAACAGATCCATCGGCCAACCACAGGTGACTAAACAGTGGTTTACGTCTGAAAGCATTCAAAAGCTTGTTTAGTGATGAGTAAAATCAATAAGAATAAACTGAAAATTAACTATATTGCTTTTCTTACTTATGGTCGTAAATAATTTTGGTTTTATTGGTTTTGCATAACATACCTCTTGTGATGAAAAATAAACGAACCAACATAAGGTATTAGCTATCAAAATAAGCACTTTTCGTGTAATACTCTCACCACAAATTATTCATGGCTTACAATTTCGCACTCAGCGTTGATTGATGTGATACGGTCCTCAACCACATTAATCATCTGTAAACTCGTTCACACATTTGAGTAATGAGAAACACCTATTACGATGAAATTTCTGACTGCTTTCTTCGTTCATCAGATACTGGCTACGTGTAATCACGTAGTAATTTCAGGTATTGTTTGCTTCATTATTCAAGGTCTGATACATAATATAATTGAATAGAATTTTGGTAGACCAATCGTCAGTTTTCATCTAAATGTAGGACTATCGTGTGGAGGCTCGCGCCAGTTGATCCATTCTTAGCAAACTTGGAATACCAATTTGGTATCTTTGTCAACCGCTTTATATTGATGTTTCACGATTAAATGGCTAATGGGTCACGTCACTGATGGTTTCTTGTACTGCTAAAATCACTAGATGCCAGCATGCGACGCTAATAGCGATAAACCTCATTTTTGAGTGGTCATTGCGGATCATGCTTGCATCATCATCATCATCGTTTGCATTCAGTTGGGTTGTTCTGGGCCGATCAAACAAAGGTTTGAGCAGTTTCATGGTATGATAAAACATGTTATCCCAAGACTGTTTTGACGGGTTATTCGTATTTTAATCCGAAACCTCTTTTTACTGTTAAGCTGAAAATGCAGTTACGTTTTTAATCTCTTCAATGTAGTATGAGTTATTTTGAAAAAAATTATTTGCTTTGGTAGGCATCGATGTCTCTGATCAACACTCACGATGCTATTCACTTGCACTAAATATTCAATGTTTGGGCGCTGTTATGACTTGTGCAGATCTACATAATCACCAGTCACATTGAATGAAACATGCGCTAGAATATTTGTAAATCCACTTATCATTGCCCATTGTGTCAATAAAGCAAGTAATTTCCCAGAACAATAACAATATCTGATCCAATGTGCCTAAGAATCGTTAGGTAGATTATTAACGAGAAAAAATAGTGAGATCGATTGGGAATCTTTAGTCGTGGATAAAATGTTTGCAATAAATCTGTTAGAGCACCTTGGTAAAGGTACATATGAGAGCATTTACACTTTTCGTACTGTCGTCTTTGGTCTGATGACCTTACAAGCAAAGCTTAGCAATGGTGATCATGTGTGCCAAATGTGTTGGAAGGCGGTAAGTCACAAAACCCAACACGTTAGCTGCTGATAAATTTCACGTGAAGTGCGATGCTACTCTGGCTGCTGATTCTCTTACAATTATTAATAAAGACGAAATGTCAGGAGTTCGCTATATCTGTCATTTATGCAGAACTGAACATTGAAACTGTATAAAGACAACCGCAAGCTCACAGACTGAGACTAATATGAGAATATGGTGTTTGGAGGATAGTATACAGAGAATTGAAGTTTTATTGAATGACTTATTGATCAGTAAACTAAAGCCTAGGCTTGAGCGTGAAGCTCGTGTTTCATCCCCAGCTCTAGAGAGGCTGCAGGGCGAAAAACGCAATAAACCACATTGACCTAGAAATTCGGAACAACTGAGTTGTTCCCATGATTCGCGTGCGTTGAAGTGGTCTGAAACAAATTCAAATCAATCTGTGAATAAAAAGATAGCTTTAGAGAAACCAGCTGATATCATACCGGATATTAATTCGGAGAAACTAAATAAAATTTCCACCAATTGTAAGTCACTGGGCGAACTGAGCATGTTTACAGGCAATGGAGTTTTTTTAACGATAATATTTTTGTAGAGAAAGCCGTCGTAGTTCATAATATCAGGCTGCCTTTCTCGGTTAATTACAAAGGTAATAGGTCATGTCTTCTAAAAAAGCGTCCTGATGAGTACTATGTTTAACATTGTACGTTCCGACTGGAAATGCTAGAAACGCAAACTCTCAAAAGGTGTTATTCTTAATGGTAACAGAAATACGGATATAAACGTCGTCCGCTCTGCATTTAATATTGTCCTTACCGTTGAAGCTTTATCATTTAAACCAAGAAACGAAACTTCAGCTGGGATGCACCATCAGCAATCTAGTGGAAAGCCTCCCCAAATGACTCCAGAGTGTAGCTGAAACCAGACGGGATGAGCTATTTTGGTCAAAAATATAAATCGATTTGCTTCTCACAACCTGGAAAGACCGGTATGACCAATATGCCGCTGAACTCGCCAAAGCAGAGAAGTACCGACTTTTCTGGGCTTATCGAGACAATGACGCATCTATTACATTCTGTCCCCACACTTCTTGGCTGCCTCTAAATCATTGTCTGATCAACAAATCTGCCGAACTTGTCAAAAGATGTGAGACGAAACGACCTCAGCTGATTGCCATTACCGAAACCTGGCTCAACAAGGAACTCCATGACTATGAGTTACAGATTGATCGCTTGTCACTGCTAAGCCGAGACGGTGCATCATGGGGAGGAGGTGTGATACTCTACTATGATCGGAAACTCACATGAAGAGAACCCTTTTATTCTAACTTAGCGCTTCAGGATACGCTATGGTGCTTGCTGACAACGACTAATTGCAAATACTGCGTCATCGATGTAAGTTGTCATCCACCAGTAGCCCTGGAACTCGATAATACGACTCCACTCGACAAGCTATGCTTGGTTGCCTCGAGATACTATACCGGAATCTCGATCATAGGATACTTAAATCTGCCTGACCTACTGAAGACCAGCACAATTTCTCAGACCTTCGTTGATGCCATCTTCCAGCAGCTCTTTGAAGATATTCCCTTTTATAATTACGTGAAAATCAATACAAGATACAGAGGAACAGATATGCACTCAAAGCTGATCTAATCTTGGAAACCAGAGAATATTCCGACGAAAACATTGCACACGATAGCCCATTAGAATTAAGCGAACATTTGGTTTTTAATTTCGACTACATGTGTCGAGCAGAGCAGAGAAAGGATAAAACAAACATCATCAAAATCGCCATAACTCTGCTAAACAACTGACAAATAGAAGGCATCGGAGTACACGAGCACTTGTCCAGCATTATGACGAAGCTCAACGGGAAATTCAGTTCCAAATCTGAACTCGTACCTCAACGGTATAGAAAAGCATTCAAATTCAAAATCGCACCTGCACTCGGAAATGGATTGAAATACGGAATATAGCTTGGAGAAACCATTGCCATTTACCCGAAGAAACCATGTGGGTGAAATTTTAAACATTAAGAAACCATCCCATTAAACCTATTGCTGGGAACTGTACTATCCTGGAATCTCAGAAAACCCCCGGGTTCTGAAAAAATTAACCAAAACATACTTAAGCATTGTGGTCAATTTCTATGCGGACCTCTGACTGAGTTATTCTCTGAATCACGGTTCCAAAGTTTCATACCGATTGACTGGAGATCTGGTATAATCTCTCTGATTTTCAAAGACAGGGCCAGCTAATTACATGCTTGATACCCTGCTGTCCCCCGTCTCTAAGATGCTCGAAAGGATGGTGACGAATAAACTGAGCACATACCTTGAAGAAAATAGGCTATTTTCGGGCGCACAACATGACTTTATGAAGGGGTATTTCTGCCTTACTAACCTCTTCATTACCCTTAATGATTCGACTCGAGCGGTAGATGTTGGCGATACCATCCATGTATGCTACCAGGATATGTCGAAAGTCTTTGACCGCGTAAACCACAGTATTCTCTTGCAGAAGTTGGAACATTATGGTAGGTAGCAGACTATTAGTCTTCGTAGAAAATTATCTGACTGATATACTTGTTAAAGTCTCTGTGGATGATGCTTTGTCGTGATGGGCAGTCGTGACAAGTAGAGTGCCTCAGGGATCCGTTATCGGACCGATTCGCTTCGCACTTTATGCCAATGACCAACCGGCCTTTATCAAGTGTAAGATCGTACTGTTTGCGGACGATATAAAAATGTGGCCGAGGATCAATAAGCCGTGTGATTGCTAACTACTCCAGAAGGATCTGGACAACCTCCGCGTTTGATCCTCAAATAATCGCCTATTTTTCATTTTCCAAATATGTCATATGTTAAACCTTGGAAAATATGTGGAGTTCCAAACTTATCCAACAGTAGCTCGTCTAATACTTTTTCAATGTCCTTGAGTGTAGATATTCACCATCTCTCATCACTTGGTCGTCCGTTAGTCGATACAATGAGTGATTACCACATCCTGGAATACAGTGACTTTTCGTATCTTTGACTGCGTCGTTGCGCGCACTTTTCGCATTACTTTTTGTACTGCGTGACATCTACCAGCCCCGGCTGTGCATCGTACCATACACCTTTGTATTCCGACTTCCGGAGTTCTCATTTGGTGTGTGTGCTATCATTGTGCTTGTTGTAAACTGCAGCTTTACCTCAATCGCTATAGATTAAATAACGAAGGGCACTACGCGTGTTTTCAAAGATCGAATATCAGATTTAACATCAGTGTCAGAAATGAAATGGAATTATTTTCTTAAGCGCTGTAAATGCTTGACGAACGGTTTGTGGTGGCACAATTTTGTGGCAATGCATAGTGTACCAGCCTGTATATAATAGCAATTTCATCACTTACATGTCATCAACAGAAATTGAGTCTGTTGCACTAGACGCAAATAAGGCTGCCGCGATAGTTCCGCCACTATTTTCTCCATAAAGCATAATACGTTCTCTGTCAGCTCCAAAAAACTTCGCATTTTCATGAATCCATATCAAAGCTTTCCGAACATCGGAAACTCCTTGATTCGGTCCAACATCCTCGTTTCCGAAATCCGCAAATCCAAATACACCCAAACGATAATTTATTGCAACATATAAAATATGTAATTCTGATGCCATTTTAGGCGATATCAATTGCGGTCGATGCTGCAAAAGGTAGCTTCCTCCAATGTATGCAACAACAGGCATAAGGGAATCTAAGTTCGATGTGTGATCATCTCCTTTATACCATGGAAAATGAAAGCTTAATGATAAGCATGACTGTGGTTTCCCAACCGGAATTTGAGAAGTAAAATTATCCTTCATCTGAGCACACTCAGAATCCGCGTCAAACGCTTGTTTTCCAAAAAAGCGTAACTGTCCGTTGACGAACGTTCGTTTATGCTTTGAAATTCCATGCCAATATGCAAGATAACATTCTTTGAATGAATATGGATAGGTAGCCTCCGAGAAATAAGAATGCTGCTGTGGTAAAGAAGCGTATGGTACGTTATACAATGTATACCAATCACGTACCCTTGATGGCTCGGGACACAGTGCTGCACAGTTTGTTACAATGCAACTAGCCGGTAAAGGTTGTCCAATACCTGGCCTTTCTGATAAAAGCCGCCGAAGTTCCGCATTATGGGAAAGAGACCAGGCTTTAAAGATGGCCACTGGAGCGTGAGAGAACCAAACCAGTAAATTTAACACAACCACAGTCATCAGAAATCGAATTCGGCCTTTTCGGTTATGTCGCTGTAGTTTATTCCACACATCCGGCGATAACAGAAGTGATTCCAACAACACGTAGTTTTGGACTTCTAATAAGTCTTTACCAACTTCATTTTCCAACTTAGGCTCTTCCTGCTGCATATCCTTTCTCGTACGAAAGCTTAGACTTCGCAAAGTGCAATCATCTATAAATTCAAAATCGCTGGTCGAAAATAAATCGATCTCAGTTGGTTCAATATTCCGAATGGCGTTTTCACAAACTAATTTTCAGAACTCAGAACTCAGAAAGTTTTATGGTAGAAAAAGCAGTAAGCTTAACAATAACTATAGGATGACAGGTATATGGAGTAAAATTACGAAATCTCTCAAAAAATCAATAGGGACAGTCACATACAGCATAGTTCGTCATATACTCAATCAGTTTCCCAGCGTGTGATTTCTTCAGACAAAAAGCTCCAAGTGAAACAAATTTTTACCTAGAAAAAATTTCATCGAATATCCAATCGAGATTGCGGAATGCTTAAAGCCTTTGGATGTTTTCGTGTTTAAGTAAGGCCATTTGGTTTTAGCGAGTGTTTAAGGGAATGGTTCTCAGTATGCAAGATTTTTAATGCCAACAGGAGGTCGCCCCGTATCCCTAGTTGGGTAAAATCATGTAGATTTAGTTTTAACATTCTTCCTCATCTTTCCTCAGCCATGGTGCCTAGGATTCAAGGATTCAAGGATTTATGGTTAAAAAAAGTTAATACTTTACAACACCACAGGATTACGGCATGAATAAAACATGAAAATTACAATAGTATAAAAGCAGAACTCTGAACTCAGAACTCAGAAGATTGTATGGTAGAAAAGCATTAAGCTTAACAATAACCATAGGATGACAAGGTATATGGAACATATAAAAAATATATAAAAAATATAAAATATCTCAAAAATCAATAGGGACACTCGCATACCGCATGGTTCGTCATAAACTCATCGAGTTTGGAAGCGAAAACCTCAACAGATTCTGATCGTGTGATTTCTTCAGGCAAATAGTTCCAAGTGAAACAAATTCTTACGGAGAAAAAATTACGACGTATATCCAATCGAGAATGCGGAATGCTTAAAGCCTTTGACTGTGTTCGTGTTCTAGTAAGGTCATTGGGCTTTAGCAAGTGTTTAAGGGGATGGTTTACAGAATGCAGGATTTTGAAGGTCAACATAAGGTCACTACGTATCCGCCGTTGGGTAAAATCTTGTAGGTTCAGTTTTAACATTCGCTCTGTGAAAGGCAAATTTCTGTACCGGGAGACCAACTTTGTAGCGCGATGATAAATCCTGTCGAGTAGTTCGATATCCTTCCTCAGCCATGGTGCCCAGGCTTGGATGGAATATTCTATAACAGGACGTATATACGTGTTAATTACCCGGGGTAGGGTTTCGGGCGTAAAAATCCGGAATATTCTTTTGAGAAGACTCAATATACGGCAAGCTTTATTGTACACCATCCGGCAATGCTGTCCAGGCTTCAGGTTAAACGAAACCCAGATACCCAGATCTTTTTCTGCTGTGGTCCAGACGGGATCTTGCGTGCCAAGCTGATACGTGTGGTGCAGAGATTTCCCAAGCTGCAGCATTTTACATTTCGCAGGGTTAAATGGTAACTCATTTAACTGGGACCAACGAAATAAGATGCTTAGATCCCGTTGCAAAGCCATACAGTCATTAACAGACCTGATACGTTTCCATATTTTATTATCATCGGCAAATAGTATCAAGTTGCATCCAATATCCTCTACTATATCGTTCATATACACCAAGAATAGAAGAGGTCCAAGCACCGAGCCTTGCGGAACTCCACTCGTGACGTCTATTTTTCTAGATAAGGTTCTGCCAACGCGAACTTGGACGTGTCTATCAGTAAGATAGTCCCTTATCCAATTCAGCAAGCAATATTCCCGTTATTCCATATGCTTTCAAGCCCATGTGTGTACAGAGCTTAGTCCATTCATTGAGCTCATGTGCTTTTCTTGCTGAGAAAAGTGAATCTGTCGATTCCGGGATATTTGTGCAGACTACACTGAGAGCGATATCTGTCTTAGTAGAATGAGCGGTAACATTGCTTTTTTGGGAGGCTCGGATCTAGCAACTAGACGACGGGGAGTCCTGGACAAGTGTTCACAATTTTACCAGATGAGGACCTAGGTAAACAGGGTTCAGTAGGTCCATCTTTATTACTTTCGGATGAGCTATCGACACAATCATTTAAGGGAGCAGTTATTGGTGTAATTTCCTTTTCCTTTTTGTCTTGAGCAACATTTTTTTCGGGTCGAATTGCGTTGGTAAGTGTATCTACCAAAAGCGGTTTAAATGTTTCCTCAAGTTTTCGATAGCAATTTTCCAAAATCTCTATTCGAGATTCCAGCTTTGCCTCGTGGGGAGGATTTGTAGTCGTATCGATAGGCTGTTTACTTCGACATGCACAGCATACGTAGCAAACACCGGGTAAATCAACGTTGTTAATAAAACATATCACTTCTTTCGTTAGGGCTTTATCACATTTAGTATGTATTTTACTCAAACAGCCAAAACATTTAACAACGTTGGATTTGGCGCTTACCCCTTTGTTACAAATTTGACACACATCACGTGCTGCCTTCTTTATCTGGGTCATCGAGGTCATCCTTCGCGTCATTGTTGCAATCCAACGAGTGATGAGTCAGTGCACTTAGCGGTGCAGTTGTTTATCGATCGGTAGGTACTGGTGGAGTGAATGCGATCCAAGCGGTAAAATACGAACGAGTTGAATAAAAGTGGTGCGGTTGAACGAGTTTCAATCTGATAGTGTTGAAAAAAACTATCAGTCAATTCGAAATGATGTGATCCTCTCAACAGTATTCGAACAGGAACAATACTCTGAATCGCCAAGGATATTGCACGCGTCGGTAAAATTGGGTTAAAACTTGAAAATTTGAATTTTCAAGAATTCACTTTGCTCGAAGTTGAAATGGATATATTCCGAAAGAGTAAATTGAGACGAGTTCAATGATATATGAACCGTCCAGTTCAGGCAAAAATGTGAGGAAATAAATCCAAACGTATGAGAGCACAAATATATGCGTCCGCACAGCAGGTCGTGTTGTTTCCTATCAAATAAAAGGCTCACAAATGATGTGCGTTTGCAAGTGCAAGTCCAATTTCGCTTTAAAAATCGCCAAGCAAGGAGAGTCCACCACATGTTGGGGTAGGGAATTCCAAAGAAATATAGCTCGTACGGCGAAAAAATGTCGCCGACAATCAATACGGGAACTTGGAACGTAAAGGGATAAGGTATGTCCGCGTGTTACTTTTCCATCACATACATCAAGCAAGTGTTTTAGTGGATGTCCTTCGGTAGACACAATTCTATAGGTCAGAATAATATCGCGTCGTATCCTCCTTTGGATAAAGTCACATAGACCCAGACTTTCGGCATACGGCACATTGCGAAGACCCATCACTAACTTTGTTGCTCTATGATAGATTTTATCGAAGAGAGCAATATCTTTTCGCAGCCAAGGAGCCCAGACCTCGACTGCATACTCCATCGTAGGGCGAAGGTAGACATTCATTATCCTTGGTAACGTTACCAGGGAGAATCTTCCAAATATTCTTCGAACGATACCTAACAATCTGTTGGCCCGTCGATATATATTCTGGCAGTGCACTGTGCTTTTCAGGTTACCGCTAATCCACACTCCAATATCTTTTTCTAACGAGCTCCATGCTAGGTTTTCAGTTCCCAATCGATATGTCCAAGGAACATTCTTGCCAAGATGGAGCATCTTACATTTCTGTATGTTGAAAGGTATGTCATTCATGGCCGCCCAATTCGACACGCTGTCCAAATCCATTTGTAGTTTCTCACAATCCTCTGCACAACTAATCGGCGTCCAAATTTTCATATCATCCGCGGACAGGACCATTTTAGAAGATATGAGGGGGGGGTAAAACGTTTATGTATAACAGAAAGAGGAGCGGGCCTAATACAGATCCTTGTGGGACTCCACTCGTGGTTTTGAACGTTTGTGATAGCACTCCGTTAACTTTAACTCTGGCGTCTCGATGTGACAAATAGTCGCACAACCATGAGAGAAGTGGTTCACATATTCCTGAACGCATCAGTTTTTGGAAAAGCAGATGATGATTGACTCTGTCAAAAGCTTTCGAAATGTCTAGGTATGTATGAAGGCACAAGCCTGATCCAGGCAAAGTGCCGCACAGTCAGAGACTGCACGTGGGCTAACAAGTGGACGTGGATGCAAGAACTTCTATCCAACTCTTTCGTCCAGTCGTCTAATGCTATGAGAAGATTTGTGAGACAGGATCAGTGAGATCGAAATTTATGCTGTGCTGGCAAAAACAAATTAAGCGATTCAAAGTGCGCAACCATTCTTTCGAGACTATACGTTCCCTGACCTTGGCAAAAACAGGTAAAAGTGTGACGGGACGATAATTTGCAACGTCAGATCGGCAACTGCATTTGAAGATTGGTGTTATCACGCCGGACTTCCAATCTTTCGGTACAACTCCCTTAAGCAACGAATAGTTAAACAGCCTGGAGAGCGGTTCACAAAGCTGACGGTGACAGAACCTGAGCACATCCGGTGTGATGACATCCACTCCTGGGGATTTTCTTACGTTTAGTTTGAGAAAATGACTTGCAACAATCATTGGATTTATCGAAATATCGCACAATGTTTGGAATCCTGTTTCCATTGAATACTCAAAACGTTCCACTAAAACCTTTGGCACGAACACTTTGGAGTAGTAAATTGCTAGAGCATTTGTGGTGTCCAACGATGTTTCGGTGAGTTTTTCACCGTTCTGGATGGGAAAAATACCTGGTTTGACTTTCGCTTTCACGTTAATGATCTTGTATGGAATATTCCATACCAGAACGTACATACGTATTAATTATCCGGGGTAAAGTTTCTGGCGTGAAAATCCTGAATATCACTTTTAGACGACTGAAGATAGGGCAGACTTTATTGTACACTGTCCGGCAATGTTGTCTATGTTTAAGGTTAAACGACACCCAGATACCGAGATCTTTTTCTGCGGTGGACCAGAGGAGATCTTGCGCGCCGAGGTGATACGTATGTTGCAGAGATTTTCCAAGCCGCAACATTTTATATTTCGCGGGGTTACATGGTAACTCATTTGACTCACCAACGAAGTAAGGTGCCCATATCCCGTTGTAATGCCATACAGTCATTAACAGACCTGACACGTTTCCATAATTTAATGTCATCGGCAAACAGTATCAAATTACATCCAATTTCCTCTACTATATCTATCATATACACCAAGAATAGAAGAGGTCAAAACACCGAGCCTTGCGGAACTCCACCTGTGACGTATATTCTTCTAGATAAGTTGCTGCCAACGCAAACTTGCACGTGTGTATCAGTATGATAGTCCCTTATCCAATTAAACAACATTTCCGTTATTCCATAAGCTTCGAGCCTTTTATTAAAATGTCATGGTTGACTCTATCGAAAGCTTTGGATATGTTGATGTAACAAGCATGTACAGCCTCACCTTCGCCTAGTGCCTTGGTTCAATCCTCGACATTCAAATCGAACTCGGACAACTTCATGTCGACCAATCCAAACATTGAACCTATATATTCTACACCATAAAAGCTTTGAACCCATGATTCAAGATTCAAGATTCAAAATTTATGGTTAAAAAAGCAAATTGCTGTTCAGTACCATAGGATATACGTATAAAAATTAAAAAAATCGTTACTTGTATGATCATATCCATGTTCTTCATAGGTGGAGCTAAAATAATCCTCAATGGCAACACAGACTGAGGGAAAAGAATCTTTGGATGGACGGTAGTTCCGTGCGTTAAAATAATATAGACATCAATAGGTAGGGGCCAACGCAGTAGTTCTCAACATAAGGTTTCGTAACCTTTGTTTAAAGATGTGCTCGTTCGCTGAGGTAACAATATCTGTCGGCAAGCTATTCCACAAGAAGCATACACGAACAGCGAAGAAGTGACGACGACAATTCAATCGTGAGTGTGGATTTGAAGGGTCAAAGGGTGGCTGCGTGTGGGGACAACGGAACCGAAACTTGAAGAGGTGTTTGAGAGGGTGGGATTTCGCGTAGATGATTCGATATGTCAGAGTGAGGTCGTGTAGGATACGTCTGCGCTCGAGGGTGCACAGTCCAAGTCTGGTCAGTCGCTGCTCAAAGGGTAAATTATTCAATCCGGTAACCATTTTGGTTGCCTTGTGATAAATTCGTTCGAGGAGCGAGATGTTTTTTTCCATCCATGGCGTCCAAGCTTGTACAGCGTAGTCAACGACAGGATGTATGTAAGTGTTTAGTAATTTCGCGAGTGAGTGTGGTGGGAAACGTCCGAAAATGCGTTTCAGTAAACCTAGCAAGCTGCACGCACGCTTGTAGACGGCTTCGCACTGTAGGCTGTTCTTCAAAGTGCCAGACACCAAGATTCCGAGATCTTTTTGTGATGTACTCCATTCAAGCGGGTGGCTGCCAAGTGTATAGGTAAAGGGAAAGGGTTTTCCGACTTGCAAAATTTTGCACTTGCGGAAATTAAATGGCAGTTTGTTTTGGATTGACCACTGGTGCAGCTTATTCAAATCTCCTTGCAGAACTTGACAGTCCTCGATAGAGTTGACCTTCGTCCAGATTTTTACATCGTCTGCGAATAAAACAAGCTTACATGCTAGTAAGTTCGGTAGATCGTTTATAAATATGAGAAACAGTATCGGACCGAGAACCGAACCCTGAGGGACTCCGCTCGTGGCTTCAATTGTTCGAGAAGTTTCACCATCTATTCTGACTTTTACTTTGCGTCCAGACAGGTAACTTGTGAACCATGTTAGTAGGTTTCCGATGACGCCAACATTCTGCAGCTTCTGAAGCAGTAAGGAGTGATTCACTCTGTCGAATGCTTTAGATATATCTAAGTAACCGGCATGGACGGAACCCCTTGGTCTAGTGCTTGCGTCCAGTCATTTAGAGTCGTGAGCAAGTTAGACAGGCATGAATATGTTTTCCTAAATCCGTGTTGTGTGAAAGTTATTAGCTGATGGTTCTCGAGATGTTCAACAAGTCGTTCACACACCAGGCGTTCCAAAATTTTAGAAACCGCTGAAAGAAGCGTTACGGGGCGGTAATTCGTCGGATCAGAACGACTGCCCCCTTTGTAGATTGGTGTGATAACACCGGTTTTCCATTGAGTTGGTACGGTTCCCGTATTCAATGAGTGCCTGAATAGACCACTTAGTGGGCCACAAAGCTCCAGCTCGCATGACTTCAGAAGAGCGGGTGTTATTCCATCCTCTCCTGATGATTTGAGAACGTTCAGCCCGCGTAAATGCTTCCGCACAACCGTAGGATTTACCTCGATGTTGCTAAGGCATTCGACTTGTAGTGGGTGCGGCAAAGACGTCAGCGTTGACACGTTCTTTGGACAAAATACTTGCGCATAAAATGATATTAGGGCATCAGCTGTATCCTTGACATTATCAGTCAGTCCGTTCTCTGTCTGGATAGGAAATACCCCTGGCTTAACCTTGGTCGCGGTGTTTACGATGGTGTACAGCAACTTAGGATGTCGTTCCATCTGGTCGATCAGCTTAAAATGGTGATATTGCTTGTCTTCTCGAATTAAGGACGTCACCTTGTTACGAAAACTACGAAAGTGTTCCCAAGATGCGTCTGTTCGTGTTATTTTGTGTGCAGCACATGCGGAATTTCGCATGGCTATCCACTTCCGAGTGCGGCTTCGGAGTTTGAAGCAAAATGTTCTTGATTTCCTTTTGGGAACACAGGTAGAATTTTCGTCTAGTTTTGTACCGATATAACTTAACAGACTAGAACAATGAGTATCTGCATTCGTAAGATCGAGATGTTTTTCCTCCATAATCGTAATGGCAACGCGAAGGCCGAAGTAATCGACTCTCCTGATGAACTTAACGTCGCCCGACGCCCTTCTGGGCGTTGCACACGAATTCGAAGGACAACACAAGATGGTCACTTAGCCCCAAAGGACTATGATACTGCACTGACTCCACTGCTGTTGCTTCGGAGGTTAAAACCAGATCTAGAATTGATGGTTCATTGAGGCCCCTTTGTCGAGTGAATGAACGGACATGGTTGTATAGGGGAGTGAAAGTGATAATCTCACGGAATTTGTACTCAAGGGATTGCTGAGTATGCACACTTTTGGAGTAGAGATGTGGGAGGTTAAAATCACCCATTATTAACAATTGGCATCCTCTAAGGTTTCCAGCGTTGCGCATCATTTGTAACAATGTTTCATTGTGGGCATCGGAAGAGTTGGGCGAGCGGTAGATCACACCAAGTATACAGTTCTCTCCAGTTTCCAAGCGAAAGCTACACCACATGGTGTCCTCTAGCTCAAACCTTGTGTCATGTACAGCTGTGCATTGAAGACGCTCGTTATAATACAAAGCAACTCACCACCTGATCTTGAACTGTCTCGTCGAAGTAGGATCATGTTGGGAAGTGCCAGCTCGCAATCGTTCACCGGGTCGTAAAACCATGTTTCGGTAATAGCAATGATGTCAGCAGAAAACTGAGCGTTAAAATGGGATAATTCGGCGATTTTGTTCCGCAAGCACTGTGCATTTGTGTATAGGCATTTAAAAGTGGTTTTCGTGTGTAGCGAGCCTACGCGGATGATGTTTGTATGTCCGACCCCCTGAGAGCCGGACCATTGCAGTTTTTTGAAACAACTTCCGAGTTCAGTCTGTCCGTGTCTTTGCACGGCGTCGCTGCAGCTTGTGTTTCGGAGGCAACCTTCGGTATGCTGAGTCTGAGCTCATTTGGTATATTTTTTCTGTGTATTTTCCAATTTTGTCTGACAAAGGCTGTCATAACAGGAGTTAGGAAAGTGAGTTTTAAAGGGGGTGGTCCATCGCCTTTGTAGTTTGATGACCTCGGTATCCTGAATGTATTTGCGACAACACTTTCGCGTGCTCCAATCGCTTCTGCAACGTATAACCACTGTTTATAGTCGTGTTGTTGTTGTTTCGCGGCCTCTGTTGTACTGGTAGCCTCTGGAACGCCTAAAAGGATCAGAATACGCTCATTGATTTTCTTACGAACGTCTCCGCCTCCTTTTCTTTCCCAACAGGGTATATCGGCGTAGATTCGAGTATTGCACGTAGGTATGTCACGTAACAAGTAAGAATTCAAAAGAATAATCTCCATATCCCTCTCACTGCATTGAAGTAAACTATACATATTTACCCAATCGAACCGGTTGAAAGCAATTTCTGCCCTATGTATTTTTACGTGATTCCTGAACTGATCAGTAAGCAAACAAATCCCGTTTTTACTACCCATGTTATTCGTAATTAGCATATTATTCTGTGGTTTTTGTAAAGCCAAGTGCTTTTTAGACCATTAAATTGAATTGAACGTTGTAAGAAGGTTAGATTAACAGCAGCGATGTCTTCGAAAACCGTGTTGTGCTGCGGTCAAGATATTTTGGTTTTCAAAATGTTCTATTATGCGCGCAGTCCCAATGCCTTCCATGAATTTAGAGATCATTGGGAGTAGCGTTGCCGGTCTATAGTTTGCTGTGTCTGAACGGCCACTACCTTTGTATATATGGGTTATCTTCCCGGATTTCCAATGCGGCGGTATTTTTCCTTCATGTAGGCTGAGATTGAAAAAGCGCGTGAGAGGATCAGTCAAAGCAATTCAACACTTAAAAAGTATGGCGGGGGTAATTTTTTCAAGAATTAAGATTTTATGGTGAAAAAAGCAATTGCTTTACATGTACCAATGGATGACAACTATTACAAAAAATAAAATGTTAGCAAAAACACATTGTTGCATGTTTGTCTGGGTTCATGTTGATTCAATACACAGGGCCGATTATGGGATGTTGTTTGATATATGCATCCAGTTTTGCTTTAAAAAAATCAAATGTTGTTGCATTCACAACGTCTTGCGGTAGTACATTCCATAGAAAGCAGATACACACAGAGAATAAATTGCGCCGACTGTCAAGTCTTGAGTGCGGTATTGCGAAGCAACTTGAGTGACTACGTGTGTTCCGAGGGGAAATTATTTTTATTAGATCTCAGAGCTGGTTGTTTTCGATTCGCTAGAATAACGTCGCTCCTCATTCGCCTCTGTGTAAAATCAGACAAACCTAGTATAACCATTCGCTCTTGATATGGGACGTGTTGTATCCCATCAACTAGCTTTGTAGCTCGGTGGTAAATTCTATCCAAGAGGTCCATGTCTTTGCGCAGCCACGGTGCCCAGGCTGGGATCAAATACTCCACCTTGGATGAATGTAAGTATTTATAATGCGAGGAAGTGTTTTGGGAGTGAACCGCCCGATAATTCTCCTCAGGATTCCTAATATACCACATACCCGATCAAGCACTTTTCCTCAATGCATATTCGGTTTCAGGTTATTAGTGATCCAAATCCCCAGATCCCTTTCAGAGGTGGTCCAAGTTAGGTTTTCGTGGCCTAGATGATATGCGTGGTCGTGATTTCGGCCAAGCTGTAACATAGTACATTTACGTGAGTTGAACGGCATTTGATTTAATAGGGACCAGTGATAAAGAGCAACCAAGTCCTGTTTTAGCATCAAACAATCTTCAGTAGATCGGATTTGCTTCCATATTTTAATGTCGTCATCAAAAAGAACTAGCTTACACCGCATTATTTCAGTAATATCATTGATGTATAACAGGAAAAGGATAGGCCCGAGTACTGAACCTTGAGGTACCCCGCTCGTGGCATCGATATTTTTTGATAGCACACCGTCAATGCGAACTCGCACATGCCGATCGGTAAGATAATCTGTTAACGACGATAGTAGGTTACCCCTTATTCCATAATGCGCTAGCTTTTGCAGAAGCAGGCTGTGATTGACCTTGTTAAAAGCCTTTGATATAACAATATAACAAGCGTGAACCGTGTAGCCTTGGTCGAGCGACATAGTCCAGTCGTTTCTTGTGACAGACAAGATCTGGTCCGGCGAAACCTCTGAACGCCTGAGGCAACCGCAGTAGGGGGTATACAATACCTGGCACCACTGGGGAAGAGTGATCATGTTGTGCTTTTGTTTGATTATGTATGTAGTGCGGAACGATTGTGGGAACAGACGAAAGTCATAAGGAAAATACAATTTGAATCCTTAAATATCAGTCTCCGGGATGCATACACTCATGAGTTTGATTCAATGGATCCTGGCTCATATTACAATTCGTTTCTAAATTATCTCAATTCGAAGATTTACGAAAACTCGATTTTTTTACCACACAAATGCAGCTACAACAACCAGTTTGTTATTCGGAGTAGAACGAAGAAATGGTTAGCTGTTAAGCGAGAGTCTTGGGTAACTCATAAGAAGTTTGGTACGGAAGAAACTTGGAAACGATTCTGTAAGATACGGAATCAAGTCACTACTCTTGTAAGAGAAGATCGCATGCAATTCCAATGGAACTTGCTTAAGAGAATGGAAAAGAATCCTAAGCTTCTCTACAAGATAGTAAATGAACGATCAAAGATCAAACCAGGTGTATTCTCTGTACTAACACCTCATGGATTGACCCACACTGCCCAAGATACCGCCGACGCTTTAGCAACGTTTTACTCATTTGTCTTCAATCCCAAGCGTTGTATACCATATCAACTTTCATCAAGTTCACCACATTTCGAATTATTAAGTGAAATGACTATCAACGAATACATGGTTGGGCGGGAACTTTGTCGACTAAACGACAAAATTACCCCCGCCGTACTTCGCAGGTGTCGCGTTGCTTTGACTGCTCCTCTCACTCGCATATTCAATCTCAGCTTAAATGAAGGAAAAATACCACCGCAATGGAAAGCAGGGATGATAACTCCTATTTATAAAGGCGGTAGCCGTTCAGACACAGCAAACTATAGACCGGTAACGTTACTTCCGGTGATCTCCAAATTAATGGAACGCATTGTGACTGCGCGCATGAGAGAACATTTTGAAAACCAAAATATTTTGACTGCAGCACAACACGGTTTTCGAAGAGGTCGTTGCTGTTTATCTAACCTTCTTACCACGTTCGAGGATTGGACCAAGGCACTAGACGAAGGTGAGGCTGTACATGCTTGCTACATCGATATTTCCAAAGCTTTCGACAGAGTCAACCATGACATCTTAATTAAAAAGCTCGAATCCTATGGAATAACGGGAATGTTGTTTGAATTGGATAAGGGACTATCTTACTGATAGACACGTCCAAGTTCGCGTTGGCAGAACCTTATCTAGAAAAATAGACGTCACGAGTGGAGTTCCGCAAGGCTCGGTGCTTGGACCTCTTCTATTCTTGGTGTATATGAACGATATAGTAGAGGATATTGGATGCAACTTGATACTATTTGCCGATTATATTAAAATTTGGAAACGTGTCAGGTCTGTTAATGACTGTATGGCATTACAACGGGATCTAAGCATCTTATTTCGTTGGTCCCAGTTAAATGAGTTACCATTTAACCCTGCGAAATGTAAAATGCTGCAGCTTGGGAAATCTCTGCACCACACGTATCAGCTTGGCACGCAAGATCTCGTCTGGACCACAGCAGAAAAAGATCTGGGTATCTGGGTTTCGTTTAACCTGAAGCCTGGACAGCATTGCCGGATGGTGTACAATAAAGCTTGCCGTATCTTGAGTCTTCTCAAAAGAATATTCCGGATTTTTACGCCCGAAACCCTACCCCGGGTAATTAACACGTATATACGTCCTGTTATGGAATATTCCATCCAAGCCTGGGCACCATGGCTGAGGAAGGATATCGAACTACTCGACAGGATTTATCATCGTGCTACAAAGTTGGTCTCCCGGTACAGAAATTTGCCTTTCACAGAGCGAATGTTAAAACTGAACCTACAAGATTTTACCCAACGGCGGATACGTAGTGACCTTATGTTGACCTTCAAAATCCTGCATTCTGTAAACCATCCCCTTAAACACTTGCTAAAGCCCAATGACCTTACTAGAACACGAACACATTCAAAGGCTTTAATCATTCCGCATTCTCGATTGGATATACGTCGAAATTTTTTCTCCGTAAGAATTTGTTTCACTTGGAACTATTTGCCTGAAGAAATCACACGATCAGAATCTGTTGAGGTTTTCGCTTCCAAACTCGATGAGTTTATGACGAACCATGCGGTATGCGAGTGTCCCTATTGATTTTTGAGATATTTTATATTTTTTATATATTTTTTATATGTTCCATATACCTTGTCATTCTATGGTTATTGTTAAGCTTAATGCTATTTCTACCATACAATTTTCTGAGTTCTGAGTTCTGTTGTGCTGCTGACAAAAGACCTCTTGCTTCAAGGTGACCCACAATACATTCACTAATGATGCGCTCCACGATCTTTGAAATACAGGGTAGCAGCGTTACAGGTCTGTAATTTGCTGCTTCAGAACGACAGCCACCCTTGTAAATTGGTGTTATCACACCCGCTTTCGCGAAGACTCGGGATGAAAACCGCAGCTTAGCAATGTGAAAGCTCTCTATAACACACATGAAGAATTGCTGGGGTAATATTGTCCTTTATAAATAATTGGCGTTTCCGAAATTGCAGTGAAAATAACAATGAACACAATGGCAGGTAAGTTTCCAAAAATCGCTTTCGAAAATAAATTTAGGGGTAAACGAAGACAAAGTGATGCGACTTACACGGGATATACCTTTTCCTCATATACAAAAGAAGAAGGCGGATCGAATAAACTTTGTAGTAGTAGTTGATATGACACAATTAATCTTAAGCTTTCCTTGTAAATTAAGCTTGTTATCCGACGTCTTTATAAAGTATATTCGAATACAAATCTGTTAACTAGAATCATTCGTCGCTTACGACGAGCGCTTAGGCAAAAGAAAAGATAGTAAGGAAGCTCCACTCATCTCTGACATCAATGATTGCAAACATTTGTAATTGGTCTGTACTTAACTTATATTAGATTCACGAGAAGTGTGACGAAATGATACTTTCCAACATGACTGGTTATCGATGTCAAGCTCGGCAACACAACATTCCTTGGTTTGAAAGATGCAGTAGCTTCAAATATCTCGACGTTACAATGCCCGATATTTTTAACTGAACAAGTAATGTAAACACTTACTTCTTAAAATTTCGACGACTGTAATTCTATGCTCTTCGCCTCGAATCTCTATCCGATCCATCTAATGTAATGAAACTTTTCCTCTTTTGCAGTGTTCCACACCTGCTCTACACATCCCCATATTTTTTCTGATCTTCTGGATAAGCATTTTCCATGTGGCAGCAGAAATATTTGAGTTATATCAAGATTGAGCGGATTTAATCCAAGGCATGATCGTCGATCTTCACCTCTGTGAATGCAACAGACTGATCACAATCATTTCTGATTGAAGCCAGATTTTCATTAATAACCGGTTTCGCGGTTGTTGCCGCTCATCAGGTATGCGTATCCGTGACCTGACATTCGAACGACGATCTGACTATGTACTAAACCCAATTATTTCCGAATTCGAGGATAAATCCTCATTTGCAAATTGAAATTTAGCTTTGCAAATAAGGATTTATCCTCGAATTCGGAAATAATTGGGTTTAGTACATAGTCAGATCGTCGTTCGAATGTCAGGTCACGGATACGCATACCTGATGAGCGGCAACAACCGCGAAACCGGTAATTCAAGGATTTTAATGGTCTAAAAAGCAAGAAGGTTAACAACCATAGGCTGGTAAAAATTGAGAGGTAAGTGTATAAACAGAATAAAGAATTAGATTAAGCAGTATATAAGTTTTCGGGAAACGAATAATTCAGTAAAATTCGTCTAATCGTCATGCAAGCTAGTGGAGTGAGCAACGGTAGAAGGAAAACTGTTCCAAGTAAAACAGACAAGGACAAAATAAAATACCTTATTCAGTTCAGGCGGGAATGGGGTACCACCAGCACATATTCATGGGTCCGATAATTTCTCGTATCCCTTTGCGTGAATAAATACTGTAAGGAATTGTTTGGGATATGGAATATTTCCTTTGATTCGTCGATAGGGAAAGTCGAACGGATTCAGTTGAGCTATCCTTTCTTTATAAGGCTTGTTTCGGATGCTGAGAACTAGTTTCGTTGAGCGGTGATAGATTCGCTGCATATGTTCAACATCCTTCTTGAACCACGGAGACGATGACTGCACACCGTATTCCGTGACAGGTCTCAAATATGTATTCATGATCCTTGGGAATATCTTGGTCGAAAATTTCCCAAATACCCGTTTGAGTAGATTTAGGACACGTGTTGGTTTTTAAAGTCAGTGTTAGTTTGAAGTGAGGTTTTTAAACTGGAGCATATCCAAACACTCAAATCTTTTTATTCACTACAATTTTCAAGGACGTGAACCTATACGGTATGTGAAATCTACTCGATTCCCCACATTCATGGTCCTGCATTTGTTGAAGTTAAACGGCAGTTTGTTCTTCAACGACCAGCTGTGAAGCTTATGAAGATCTTTATTAACAGCAGACAGTCTTCTTGGCCACGGATGAATCGCCATAACTTTATGACGTCCGCAATTAACTAAATGTTACATCGGACAATTTCCGGTACTTCATTGACATAAACTAGAAAGAAGATCGGACCAAGGTTGGAAACACTATCTGGCGGGCGCCTAATTTTGTGCTCTGAATATCTAGAATATCTAGAACTCAATAGGGCAATCGACCCCACATTCACGATCCTGCATTTGTTGAAGTTAAACGGCAGTTTGTTCTTCAACGACCAGTTGTGAAGCCTATCAGACAGTTTCTGGGCTACGGATACATCGACACCAATTGCCTTCCCATTCGCTAAGCGGTCGATTGCCCTATTGAGTTCATCAAGAGTTAGGGGGGTATCTAGATATTCAATGGTCGGAAACCGCTCGACATTTTCAAGTACATGGGGTAAAGTCATACTGTCCCTAGAGTAGCGAGAGGAGAAGTGCTCTACCCATATTTCCATCTGTTGAGTTTTGTCGACATTCGGGTTACCAGACGCAGACTTAATGGGAGCCGTTGTAAGTTTGTTTGGACCAGTTGCTCTCTTGATCCCATCATACATACCGTAAAAAATTTCAGTATCTGCAGCATTTTGTATACTGAGGCTAATTTCAATCCAATAGTTATTTGCACATCGTGTTGCAGTCTGTTGGACCTTATTTCTAGCTGCTCTTCGAAGTCGTAAGTTTTCATCTGTTGGCATACTTTTGAACCTCATGAATGCTGACCGATTCTCATCCAAAACAGCAGTCATCTCAGAAGCTTTTGCTTCAAACCATTCGCTCGTTCGAGCTTTCTCTTAACCGTAAGTGGAAAGTGCGACTCGGCATATCCAACTTTTTATCGATTCCCAGTTTTCTAAAGCCGATCCGAGTGAAGTTGTCTCGTTGAACTCAGCTGTGAAGGCTCTTGTAAATCGTACAGTTAGATAGTTTCGCACATGCGAGTGACGTCTATCCTAGGTTTAGCAGACAATTTAGTGCGGTGAAATCTCGTGTGGGGAAGCTTCAGCTTTGCACAGACCAGTGAATGATCAGTGTCGCACTCTGCGCTTTGATATGATCTGCTGAGGAGTACGCTTCATATATTAGTGCGCCTAACAAGAATAATGCAGGTATAAATGGGGTAGAACCCTCCGATCCTTATTAACGCATCTCAGGTATGATGTAACTTCAGGCTGGCCACGAATTGTGTATATCATATCAAATGTAAGGGTTTCTTGGTGGTATATATCGGGCAAATTTCGAGATAACTCAGTGCTAGAGTAAAACGAAAACAAAAAGCGAATCGGTAAGTAGCGACGTAATTCCAACTAATATCAGTCACTGATCAGACATATTGGATGCAAATTATCGAGTAAAACATTCGTGTCGAGCGTTGATTTGATCTCACATAGGAAAAACGGCTTGTTGAATTCAGCGGAAGATCTTCCGCATGAGAGCGGTCCCGAGAATGTCAAAACAGCGACAACAAATTTTGCAGGCGCACAAAATTTCCACGGTAATGTGGAAAATCCAAACTTCCGGAATATTGATCACAAGACACTAAAAGATTGTGTCCAATAGATCTCTTCGAGCGAAATCGAATGGTGTAAGAATGATCTAGATAGAATCAGCGAGTGACGAGTAATGTTCAAAAGTATCAGAGCATAAAATTAGGCGCCCGCCAGATAGTGTTTCCAACCTTGGTCCGATCTTCTTTCTAGTTTATGTCAATGAAGTACCGGAAATTGTCCGATGTAACATTTCGTTAATTGCGGACGTCATAAAGTTATGGCGATTCATCCGTGGCCCAGAAGACTGTCTGCTGTTAAAAAAGATCTTGATAAGCTTCACAGCTGGTCGTTGAAGAACAAACTGCCGTTTAACTTCAACAAATGCAGGACCATGAATGTGGGGAATCGAGTAGATTTCACATACCGTATAGGTTCACGTCCTTGAAAATTGTAGTGAATAAAAAGATTTGAGTGTTTGGATATGCTCCAGTTTAAAAACCTCACTTCAAACTAACACTGACTTTAAAAACCAACACGTGTCCTTAATCTACTCAAACGGGTATTTGGGAAATTTTCGACCAAGATATTCCCAAGGATCATGAATACATATTTGAGACCAGTCATGGTTTCTGTCGCCCAAGATGTTGAACTTATGCAGCGAATGTATCACTGCTCAACAAAACTAGTTATCAACATCAGAAACAAGCCTTATATAGGATAGCTCAACTGAATCTGTTCGACTTTCCCTATCGACAAATCAAACGAAAATTTATCCTACTTTACAAAATATTCCATACCCCGAACTTACAGGATTTATTCACGCAAAGGGATACGATAAATTATCGGACCCATGATTATGTGCTGGTGGTACCCCATTCCCGCCTGAACTGTATAAGGTATTTTTATTTTGTCCGTATCTGTTTTACTTAGAACAGTTTACTTTCTACCCGTAATCACTACACTCGCTTGCATGACTTTAAAATGAAATTAGACGAATTTTATTGAATTATTCGTTTCACGAGACGATTGTGATAGCATCTCAGCTAAAGTGCATTCAATAAATGTGAGGAACTTCTCCTGGATATAGGTTTGTGATTTCATACATACACTATGATAAGTAATTGTAAGTTTAATCTTTAATTGAGATACTACTCATGTTTCCAGGTTCCATTAAAATGATTTTGCAATCTCCATCTGTTGCGTGCAGACAAAACGAAATGAAACGTGAGATAGAGAACTATCAACGGGGACGGAATATTGAGTATTTCATGTTTCGTATAACATTACTTAAAATGGCCGGCTTATCGCATGTAACCTTGTTATCTTAACATTTCTGGTGTAAAAAGTGCTAAATTGGTCTGAATGTGAAAAACAACAGTGATATTGTGAGCATTTTCATTCACATGTTTCACCAAATTGTGAAATACGTAGTCAAAATCATCCGCAAACTTAAAAGAGTTCGCAATCAGCCTAAGTCACAAATCACCGATGTCATTGGGCAAATATTCATCGCAACAAGATGAACTCGTCACGTTAATTTTAGAAGCATATTTGAGAGGTTCAGACAAGCACAACAACGTTGCAATGGATACTCGATACAGATCATCTACGTCTAAACACAACAAGTTCAACTATTGTTTTAAGCTTGAGAAGGTTTATTCGAAAAACTTGAAAATTTAAGATCAAGAGATCAATGATCAAAAAGTAAAAAATAAGTACAAAAAGTAAGCATTTGCATGCATTTCCATCCAACACACCCCATGACAGGTTTCGCGCTATCTGCACTCATCAGACAGGAACAGTACGATCAGGATCCGCACACAGACGCACACTAAGGTTTCGTTGTTATTATTCTTTCTTTTATATGCATAAACATGAGCAAATTGAGAGATTCCTCGCACATGTGCATTATAGGAATGTTTGGCACATTGTTTGGCTTCAGGATTGTGAATTCACTCACACATTTGAGAAAGCGGCATGCATATGTGAACCAATCATTAAGCCAACCGATTCCAAACTATATCAGAAGAGGATGGTCTGATTATGTAGTCTACCATGATCACGAAGAATATGCAACTACGTCTAGAAGTTCAATAAAAGCAAAGGATCATCATCCATTGTTTGAATCAAATCAAATAAAACGAACCCACACTACGAGGTCGATCGTAAGAAATGAACAGACTTGAGCGATATTGATTTTTAATGAAAATAGTTACAAGACTACAAGTAGACTGCATAACCTCCTGCAGTATTAAACAAACATTTCAAAGATTCCGATCGAGAAGTCATTTCGAAATTGTTGAGTTCATGGACTAATTGCTGCCTCGTGCTTCGCTTTGCGTAGAGGGAGGGACAATGATCAAGCTTGCGTCGTTCACCGTATTTAGTTTGGAGTGACTGTGAAAGCAGAGAACGTTCACCGGTGGCAATGTCAATCACATCCAATAATTCGAAAATCGGAGGAAGGTTCGCGTGCATCAGCGATCGGTAGACGAAGATTATATTTTCAGCCTCGGGCGAAACAAAAACAAAGAGTTGACAAACAGCCGAAGGATCAGTTGCGCAAAGCTCGGTAGGAATCTAGAAGACAAAATCGTGTCAGAGAAGTCAGCATAAATTTTAGAAAGCACAGCAGATGGACCGATAGCGGTGTGGGGCACCCACAAAAACTTACACTAAAAGCAAGAGCGTTGGACGGAATAAACGTTTGCTCATCAGTTAAGCAATTAATGAAGGCCTACGTTCAAGCTCATGAAATTCGTAGTACATCAAGCACCTTGGCTTGTTATCGCTGTAGATTGAGGTATTTTATGTCGCATTACTGCGGTTACCGACCATTGAATATCTAGATACTCCCCTACTCTTGAAGAAAAAGAAAAAATGGCTTTATTCGAGTACACGAATTTTCAGCGATTGATGAACTCAAAAGGGCAATCGACCGCTTAGCGAATAGGAAGATCCCTGGTGACGACGGAATTCCACCTGAGCTCATCAAATACTGTAGAGCAGCATTATTACAACCTCTTCACCATTTGTTTCTTCAGTGCTGGCAGGAGGAGTGTGTCCCACAAGAGATGCGAGGCACAAAGTTCATCAGGATATTTAAGAATAAGGGTGATAGAAGCGACTGCAAAACTTACAGAGGAATCTCCCTTAATGAATGTTGTAGGCAAATTGTTTGCTAAAGTCTTACAGATCCGGCTACAAGTTTTAGCTGACAGAATTTACTCCGAATCTCAATGTGGCTTCCGCGGGGGAGATCAATCGCTGACATGATCTTCTCCTTGAGACAACTTCAAGAAAAAGTGTCGGAAACAGCGTATGCCATTATACGCTGTTTTTTTATTAATTTAACGAAGACATTCGACTACGTCAACAGGGACGGTCTTTTCAAATGCTGAATCTGATAGGCTGTCGCCCAAGACTCCTCAAACTCGTTATTTTGTTCCACTCAGGCATGAAGGGCTGTCCATTTTAACAGTTTCAGTTCAGAAGGCTTTGAAATTCACCAATGCGTCAAACAAGGGTGTGTTCTTGCTCCCACGCTGTTCAGCATTTTCTTTGCTCTGCTTCTGAAGCACGCTTTCAGGACGAGGACAGAAGGAATTTACCTACGCACGCAAAGTGATGGCAAGCTTTTCAACCTGAGAGCACAAATCAAGGCACGGGATGTGCTAATCCGTGACCTACTGTTTGCCGACTATGCAGCCGTTATTGCTCACTCCCGAGAGAACCTCCAATTGCTAATGGACTGTTTTTCGTCTGCACGAATAAGACCAGTCATTGGTCAAGGGATTGTATCGCCTCCAATCATCACTGTCGGAAACTGTCAGCTTGAACCAGTACATCATTTCACATATCTTGGGTCAACCATTGCGGATAACCTCTCGATAGACACGGAGACAAGTCTACAGAATGGAAAATGGTCGTATCCCGAAAGATCTACTCTATAGTGAGTTACAAACAGAAAGTCGACCATTGGACAGACCGCACTTGCGGTACAAGGACGTTTGCGAAAGAGATATGAAAGCTCTTGGCATTGACCCCGCGAGTTGGGAAGAACTTGCTCTGTGGAAGATATTGTTCCGTAGAAGCTGTAGAACATGAAATTTCATGCGACTGTGATGTGAATCCATGGTCAACATCGAACGAAGGAGGCCAACAGCACTGCGTAAGGCGAACCAAAATCTCTGCTAAGTAATGCAGTGAAACCGGCGGGGAGATTGCATGTGTCATCTATGCGTTAGGCTCATTAAAAATGACCGACAACAAAAGGCTATAATCGTTTAACGCGGCCCTAAAGATAATTTGAAACAAACAAAAGTGCTTCGTTATCTGATAACGAGCAAACGGTTACCTGACTCCAGGTAGTTAAATCGCTAACGGAATGGGTAACAATAAGTAAACCACAATATTAACCGCTATTTCGAAGAGGCAAACATTGGTAAAGTTGGATTATGTTGATGTGCAAGTGAAAATAAATTTTGATAACGAAGTAGCATCAATAAACATACATCGAAAACAATTTCTTCTAGATGAGCAATAACAGGCGGTGTTGAAGCTGGTGTTTTGTTGGAATATAGTTCCCATTCGTGAGAATCAAATGAAGTATGGCACTCTCCAGAAAGACGATGAACAAAAGCGATTCCCGGAGCCTGGTTGGCTGACGATTGAGATTCAATGGTCATACGTGCTAGGCCTGTTAGTGAAGATTGACAGTGGCGATTATCGCTTGGAGGTATGGTCTGCACGTGTTCTGTTGAAGCAGGTGGGGTAAACTGTTGTTTTGAGCGAGGAGCCAAAGTCTAAAATATTTTTAACGGTAGAAACGAAAACCTAAGTAAATAGCTGAAATAAGATACAAATTAAATTTCAAGGGAAAGCGTCTACTTTGAGCATAATGCGAAAACCACAAAATGAAGAAAAAACCTATCATGAATTCAATCAATGTAACCCAGATGAGTAAAAAATTGTCGCGATCCATGTTAACAAAAAATATAACGATTACGTTACCCCATAAATTATTAGTTTCCTTAAAAGTTAAAGTTAATAATCCAATTGAGAGCATGCCGTCAGTCAAATTCCATGGTACGACACCATAATCCTTTAAGATGTGCAAGTGTACCAGACTTTGTCTTTCCATAGAGAATTTCTCGGTTAAAGATGCATTCAGCTAGCACGAAAAAAGTAGTGGTGACTTGGCGCTTGGTAACGGAAACTTTGTGAAATCAATGGGAAGATCATGTGGAGAATAATAGTCGAAAAGCCAAACTGACTCGTTTATATAACGCGGTGTGTGTGCAACATTTCCCCTCACACTGCTTGGATTTTTACCACGTTAATCCCAACAATTCAGGTATGCTTTCTATATATTCTAATTGTGTGGATCAGTATCACATTTATTGACAGATCCTAATTTGTTTCTGATTTAGTTATGGATTAAGCACTTTGAGTTGCTTTTGATTTGTGTATGAAACAAGATACGTATTCCAATTTACTCTTAACATTGACCGGTTTACCCCAATAGTTGGGTGTGGTGATATCGCATGTTAACTGCACAAATACAGTAACGCATTTGTTGACAAATTCTCGGTTGGTTCTGGCTGACGTCGGAATTTTGCACGTCACTCTTCTGGGGACTTTTCTTCATTGTCAATTACAATCAACGCCGAGCCTGTCGCCGATCTTATGCCTAATGGATCTAAGTTCGGTACCGAGAATTTAGTGTACGCATTCGGGACACATAAAACGCGATGAAGCGACTGACCGCGTATACGCGCGGACAGGACTGTGAATGATTAATATGGAATTTGTTTTACGGTTCTGATAAAGCAGACTCATGCTTCACGCAGTCAATAAGAGAAATCTCACCCAATGTATGAAAGAAGCGCGAAGCTGTTGAAGCATTGCCAGATATATGACATAGAAACAGCACAAAAAGGAAGGACGCTTGGATAATAAAACAGTTTGATAGGTTTCGGTGGACTGGCCGACAAATTGGGAGGTCCTCGGGCAACTTTTATGCGTCAACTTAAGGTTTTCTTTCTAAAGAAGGCAAAAAGGTATGGAACATGTGAGTATGCAAATTACAGAATCAGTTCGAATTATCTATACTAAAAAGCGGGCAACACGAAACGCTAATTGAATTGGGAACATGATCACATAAAAATATTGGCACCATTTTTTCACATAAACAGCTCTAGTAAACCACGCATACGTGGATTGAACTCATGTGTGCATGTCTGAATTTCAGGATAACTACAAATGTAAAGCAGAACGATGGACCAACGAAATATAGTCTCGTAAATACAGATATGATCTAAGTTGACATCGATTTATAACACAATAGCGTAAGAGCATTCTAGTTATTTATATTAATTTTACACTTAAGATCAGAAGTATTCAGGGCATGCATTTTCGACTGTTTTCTAGAGTATTTCTAGCAAGGTTTCCGTCCAACAAATTGTTAGTGAACAAACGAAAAATGACGCAGGCAAGCGACGTCGAGTTTAAGTTTCATTGATTTATATTCACGTTATCCGAATAGTCGTTTCGATTACATCGAACGGTCTTTCTCTATTTCCTTAATCGATGGAAGCCGATTTGAAGTAACCAGAGTAATAAATGAACAGGTGACGAGAAAAGCAGTGGGGAATATCGAACACAAAGCAAAATCAATACCTGGATAGAAGAATGTTTATCTGGCCAGTTGTCTATACTAGCTAGATGTTGAATATGAAATGCATGCTGCGAGAAGATACATCTTTTTTCATCTAGAAAATACTGTAGAGTACTTTTTGACGAATCTGTGCAGGTAGTTTTTGGATGTGAAGGCCAAGAGTAACAATCAGAACAATAACCGTGGGTCAGAAGAGGAAACTTGTAAATGAACGGAGAGGATCCAGATCCCTGAAAAATCAAGCGAGACGAGTCAAATGTTTACATAAACAAATAGTATGGTATGAGGCAATATCAGATAACGTGATGCGAAGAAAAAATCCAAGCATTAAAACCCACTTAATTAGAATAATATTCCTTTAGCATTAAATAAACTAGAACGTGTGACAGCAATAGTAACAATTCGTAACACTAACCATCTGCTCATCTCTTGATAATCACTGTATGAAATCACAAACCCCGATACTGGTAAAGCTCCGCATAGTCTCGGAATGTATGTGGGCTAAGATATTGTCAGATTGACATGGTCTGGATAGATATACCAGAATCGCGAATTCGTGGTGACAAAAAGCATTTCGCCACACAATTGCCGCAGGCTTACGAATTTTAGTTGATGTAAAATAGCTCGCCTATAAAGATACATATTTGCATGAGCGAGGTCCAAAGAAAGCAGGCACGTACAGAGTAAAATTATTGTTAGTGGTAAAGGCGGAAATGGATAATTCGTAATGTAGCTGAGCAGTGGCTACGGGTTTTCCTTAAGATTCACGATATTCGAATAAATGTTGATGCGAGCGGTTTGGGGCATGTAATATGTTGCAGGTAATATGATACTGAATGATTCCACAAAATGAGATGGAAAGACTAATCGGTTACATTCGATCTTCGTAGTTTTGAACAGCTGACGTGTTTCGTTGCCTAACGGTATCTCTATCTCAATGATAAACGACTTCACAATGCAATTTATTCTTTAGGCCACCGGATACACTGATTCAAGATACTTTTCTTAGGTTGAGATATAAGGGATAATGTGGCAGTGAGATTCCAGCCTGTTTCCGCATACAGCTCGGAACGAACACACGATGAAATGGTACATTAAGCTTTTTTAAAATTGATTGACATAGAGCATCAACAAACCTGTGGTAGACGTAACGGTAATTGTTTCCAGTCGGGATTCCTGACCGGAGAATCGAGCAAACAACACAAAACTTTGATTTGTTTGCCTTCACTGGGCCAGACAATTATGAGGCGACCTGATGTTGGACATACTGTAACGCGGACTAAACCAATTGGGAGGAGAGTTGATGAAAAACAGTTGCAAATTCGAGGCTTGATGTTAGGTTCAATACCGTCACAAACATTACGTGAGAACAAGAGTCTCAAGCACGGGGGAATTTCAGCCTCTGGAATAGTTGACACGTTTTCCAAATCATTTTCAAAGAAAGTGCATTCGGAATCAATCTCTGATTCAATTACGACAGGAAGATCCAGATTCAGATGTAAGACTTGTGAATGTTTGCAATACGAGTGAACATTTCCGTTCCGACATAATCGGCAAAAATCGCAATCCAGGTAAGGCATTGTACCAAAGGCGCATAGCAAGTTAGTACCGTCACTCTGCAAGAAAACGTGAATCAGTAAAACTATTAGCGTACTGATTTCAGTGTCACAAGCGATGGCTTGTGATTGTTCTAACAAATGGCAGATTGGGAACTCTCATCATATTTGTTTGGACAAGAAAGGCACATCCAGGGAGTGACAGTGAGAATCACTTGTGTTGATGGCGCGATGTTTCGTTTTATACAAAATGTTGAATGCAAAACGCAGTCTTGCGCGCTACGTTTCTCTATGGTTACGAAACTTGGTCGAACCGAGCCAAAGAATCCCGCTGAGTTTCTGTGTTTAGGACACAGTATCTGTGGAGAGATGCTCGTATTTGATGGCAACATATTAGTAATAGAGGGTTAGAACCGGGACTAACTAAAAGAAACGCTAATACTAGCATGTTTGCAATAGTTGGGACATGTTTTAAGGATGCACCCGTACTGATTATTATACCGCGTCTAGTTTACAGTCTGTAAGAAGCAGCTGACTGGGCAGACAATAACACGGCACACTGGGATGAGGAAACGTAGTGCAGAGCTTAGCTCAGTTGGAAATATTCGTTTGCTCGGATGGGGTACAAAAGATTCGCCTGAAAGGTGATCGTAAATATTACGTTGTATGGCGGCAACCGCAAACTAGTGGCGACAATTTAGTTTATTGTGTGTATTTCTTGTACTATATCATTGTCATATCGTTTGGCAAAAACAAAATGGCATGCGAGGAAACTACAAAAAGCGGTTAATTATACAACATTGAATATTTAGATCGCCCTTTTTCGTAGTACATGTTATCTGCATATCTGTGCTGCCCTGAAGTACTTACGCAAGAAATGCCGCGCAAAATTGTTGTAGCGACGAAACTGCTTTGTGTACGGAAACATGAGGGAGTTTTATCACATTATTTTAATGGTTAAAATGTTTATTAATAGATCCATCGAAATATCCACAAAGTTAATAACAACGGTCTACGATAAAAGTACTGGATTCGGTTTCTGCTCTCAGTTGAGCTCATTCGCAGGGCATATTCTCTGCCCAAGGTGAGACTCTAAAACCACGACTATCGCTACCGTAGTCCCACAAATTACAATATTTACTAATTTATGAAATTACAAGCCTGATCTAGGCAAAGTGCCACACAGTCAAGGGCTGCACGTGGGCTAATATACTGTCAGGTTTCCCAGGCCTAGACAGGTGAGGAAAAGAAAAATAGCAATGGCAGTGAGACTCCAGCGTGTACTCGCATGCGGGTCATTACCGGTGGCAAATCAATTCAGCTGCACAGCACGGAAGTACTACACGATTACACATCCATGCACCACTGAGTTGTGATTCAGTAACATCTAGGCGACCAAATTGAGCAGTCATATCCAAATATAAGAACTGCTTGCGCGTCGCAAGAGTTAACTGTGGTGGTCATAGAAGATATCTTTGCTGTCATCAGCACTACAATTAGTCGGAGCACAAGTGGCTATTACGGACAAGTAGCGCTTTGAGTTCAGGAAGTTCTGTTCATAAGTCGGATGGCATAAATCCTGTCCATAAGTGAGCTTTCTGCACGTGAACTCTGGACTATATTCACACCCAATTGGTCTTATGAAGCGGAAGATTCGATTGAGCAGCGCAAAAAGTATTTGTTGGAAAGCTTTGTAGTTAATGTAGTTATTGTAGAGCATCATAAAGTCCTGTCTCTGAAAAGAAGAAGGCATCGACGGAAAACGAAGCTAGTCGGAGAGCCAGAACCGCTTGCTGCCTGATTGATGCAGGGTTCGTGCATTCATGGCACTGTGTATGCAAACGTGCGCGTTTTTATAAGAATGAGTTTTGTGTTTAGGATATGCTATGCTTCGAATAAAATTTCAGGTCCGCCGCTTATCACACCAAATGCTGAATGATAAGGGTCAATAAGTGGGGATGGGAAAGGGCCAGACAAAAGTTTGAAGAATAGGACTAGCAGTAGCTTACCCGCCCCGCTGTATGCAGTTGGTAAACCAACCGGATTTATTGTAAGTGACGGCCGATGCACTATGGATTTTGATTTGATTGTGATTTTGATGCTGGTATGTGGGTTAGGATACTGCCAGGTCACCCATGCCTAAGCAGGAGACCAATTAGGGTTCTCTGCCACCGTCTCTGGCTAAAAAGTCTTATCCACAAGGCAGTAGGCTCAGACCGTGTTCGTCTGGCCTATATCTGTCGACTTTCCAGGTATCGGTTGCACCTGTTGTGTCCGAAAGACGCAACCCAGTATAGATCGATGTGTCACAGAGGTAAAAAATAATCGCACCAAGTAAAGACACTCTCTGCGCGACGGATAGAAACATTTTTGAAAGTTTATCACAACTGTGTTCTGAAGCGATCTTGCAGTAAGCCGTGAGGAATCTGTCTTGTTGATGTCGATCTACCCAGTTATACTACTTGATTGCTGTTTGTCTGTGTCAAAGACGTAGACGTCTAAGCGCAGTTTGTTGAGTAACAACCCTTCTGCTTTTTTACATGAGCAGGATTCCATCGTGCCTGTATGGTGGCGAATCACTAGTGATGATGATGACGATCAGAATCACAGAAAATTAAAGAAATACTTGGAATGTGACTGCGGAGTGTTCTTGCAAACAATTATTTATCGGTAAGAATCAATTTAGCACGGTACTGCAATACATTGGTATTGTATTGGTCTTGCACACCCATGTATGAATTTGACGATCAAAAATGTCTCGAAAGGGTTAGATGCGGTTTCATATAAAATAGTGAGCAACAAAGTGACTTACATTACAAGCCAAGATGAGGTAAGATGACGGGTCTAACATCGACTGTATGAATCGAACACACACGTTAGATGCGTAAGTAGATTCAGGAGTCACACGGTCGAAAATAGTTTCAGCACACAACTGCAGAGATTCGCTGCTTGACGAAACAGATTTAATTGGTGGGAACAGCCAAAAGCGCAACGCCAGTGAATTAAACCTGGAGTTGTACGATATAAGGAATTGTCCACAAACGGAGAACCCCAAAAAGACGTCGTTGACGGCTTCTGTTGGAAGGATGTTGAGTAAACGGTAGTGTCGAAAAGTATGATCGCGAAGCCTGAAGGCTTTGCTGCCGTTAGTCTCTCGAGAGCGCAAGTCAGTAAGAATATTATCAATCTGAAAGAAAAAATTGTAAAGTGTAGTACAGACCGAAGCGAGGGGGAGTGAACTAAACATCATCATTAAGCACAGGTGTGAAGCGAGGGGTGGAAGAGGGGATAAGCTCCCATGGTCTATAAAATGCTTCCATATGGCGCGCGTCTCAAGTAGCCTCTGATAAACGAAGCCCAACTTCTGGCCTGCACGAGTAGCTCCCCGAGCCCGGCGGAACTGCTTCTACCAATGGGAGAAGGGACGAGGGCGAGTGACTTGCGCATGAAAACCAGTTTGCTTCGGGCAGATGGAGCTCGTTAGCTTGGGAGGACATTTCATTTAACGGAAGGAAAACCCTGATTTTAAACCTCCGCTACCTTGCGGGATAACCGATCGCGGGAAAGGCTTCGGGAGAAAACCCTGAGGAAAAATCTGGAGCAGTCTCGTAGACGGTTAGTTGGTGCACACCACCTTTCTGGCACTGCACGGATGGGCAATCGTGCAGCATTTCTGTGCAGTACGTGATAAATTGATTGGCCAACGGTAGTGAGCTGCATGCTGAAACACGCTGGAGTCTCACTACTATTTCTATTTCCCCCTTCATATCTGTCTGTATGATGTATGTATGTATGTATCATATCTGTCTAGGCATGGGCAACCTGACAGTATCTTAGCCCACGTGCAGTCTTTGACTTTGCCTGGATCAGGCTTGTGCTTTCATACCATACCTCTTTCTGGCAACTCCTTGCTGCCTTGCAGGTCGCACTTGGTTGTGCAAAGGCTAGAGACGCTGACTCGAACAAATGCCGAGTGGTGCTCAGGACGCCGCTTTGTACCCAAATTCCCGACTCTTCATTGAAGCCGACTTATCTTCCAGGAGGAGATAGTCGCACAAAAGTAAAGTACAGGTCTGAAGCCAAGCGAATGGCCAACCAACATGAAGGCCGATTTCGCAACCAATCCCGCGACCTGTTTGTGGTTGCTGCCTATGCACCGACTAATTGTAGCTCTGAACGTGACAAGGATGAGTTTTATGGAAGATTACAAGAACTCATTAGACTTGCATCGAGGAGTGACATCGTTGTCCTAGCTGGAGACATGAATGCACGTGTTGGCCGTCTATCCTTAAACGAGCATTTCGTGGGTGGACGGTTTGGTCTCGATTGTCATCGTAATGACAACGGCGAAAGATTGCTTGACTTGTGCTCAGAGCACAGATTGTACCTTGCCAGCACTAACTTCCGCCATTCGAAGCGCCACTGCTCCACTTGGAGATCTCCATCGGCGGCCTTGTTCACGCAAATTGACCATATTGCTATCAGCTACTCCTGGCGAGGGAGTGTGCAAGATTGCCGCTCCTACTGGGGCACCTGTCTAGAGTCCGATCATGCGTTAGTCTGTGCTAAGCTCTCGATGCGTTTTGGTGGGAAACGTAGAAATGTTGCAAGGCAGTTGAATGTTGCTAGGCTTAACGATCTCCCGGTTCTCCGAGGGTTTCAGGCCAATTTGAGTCTGCATCTGTCTACAGTTCCCCAAAATAGTATCGATGACCAATGGAGTGGGATTCAAACCTCCTTGGAAACAGCCGCGTTGGATAGTTGTGGGTTGACTTCCCGTGTAGCTCAGCACTGGGTTTCTGCGAATTCTCTCCAATTAATGGACCAACGTCGGTTGCTTTCTGCTGATAGCATACATGATGCGTCACGAAGGCTTATTAAACGTAAACTGGTTGCCAGTTTGAGAACCGACAGGGAAAGTTGGTGGAGTTCTAAGGCTACGGAAATGGAATCTGCGGCAGCTGTAGGCAATTTCAGAAAATTGTTCCAACTCATCAGAACAACTGGAAGCGGGCGACCAGGCATCAGTGAGTTGATACGTGAAGCAGATGGTTTGCCAGTTTTTAACATGCACAGACGCATGGAGCGATGGGCAGAACATTTTGAAGCACAGTTTAACTGGCCTTCTGCACCCACTGATTTCGAGAATACGGAACACTGTACCCCATGGTCGATTTCTCTTGAGGCTCCGACTCAATCAGAGATTTACAGTGTAGTCCGGAGCCTTAAGCGCCATCGGGCATCAGGTGCTGATGCTTTGCTTCCGTCATTGTTCAAAGATGGCGGTTTCGCTTTAGTTCGCGAACTTCAAACGCTGTTCGCCAACATATGGGCTGAGGAACGCGTTCCGATCCCTTGGAGAGAATCAATAATTGCTCCTATTTTCAAAAAGGGACGGCGCGATTCCTGTGAAAATCATCGGGGTATCAGTCTCATTTCAGTAGCTCCTAAAATACTGGCGTCCATTCTGCTTCACCGATTGAGTACCAAACGGGAAGAGCAAATCCGTGAGGAGCAAACTGGGTTTCGTGCCGGCCGAGGGTGCATAGATCAAATTTTCACACTCCGTCAGTTACTGGAGCAACGCCACACTTTTCGTAAACCAACTATCGTGGTATTCCTTGACATCCGAGCGGCATTCGATTCAATCGATCGTGAAAGACTTTGGAACTGTCTACTGAGACATGGAGTGCCCGAGAAGTATGTTTGGATCTTGAAAGCATTATATTGCCAAACTTCGGGCAGGGTTCGAGCGTACGGACAATTGTCGTCCTCGTTCAATATCTCCAGCGGGGTGCGGCAGGGCTGCCCTATCTCGCCGTTCCTTTTTAACTTCGCGATCGACGATGTCCTGAGAAAAGCTTTAGCTGGCCTGGTGGGCACAGGTGTTGAACTTCTGCCGGGTGAGCGAGCGACCGATCTAGAGTATGCCGATGACATCGCACTTCTGGGAGATGACCCTCATATAATGCAACAAGCCCTGGACCGCCTGGCACTTGAAGCTTCAAGGTATGGCATGTGCTTTGCGCCTAACAAGTGTAAAACACTTACCCAGGATTGGAGCGGCTCTCTTCCAAACCTAACTGTGTGCGATGTCAATCTTGAATTGGTCGACAGCTTTGTTTACCTTGGCAGTTGTATCTCCGCTGGAGGTTGTGTCGAGGACGAGATCTCACATCGTGTTCGCAAAGCGGGTGCAGCGTTTGCTAACCTTCGCCACCTGTGGCGTCGACGCGATGTTTCACTCCATACTAAAGGCCGAGTGTACAACGCAGTGGTGCGTGCTACACTCCTTTATGGCTGCGAAACCTGGTCTATCCGAGCGGAAGATGTCCGTCGGCTTTCTGTTTTTGATACCCGTTGCCTGCGTAGAATTGCTCGCATTCGGTGGCAGCATCGTGTTACAAATATAGATGTCTGCAAGCGGGTGTTAGGACCAGGTGGCCACGGACTGAGAGAAATGCTGATGCTTGCTCGCTTGCGATGGTTGGGACATGTATTAAGAATGCCTACTCACCGTTTACCGTACCGCGCCTTATTCGCAGAGCCTGACAGAAGCTGGGAGAAAAGATCGGGTGGCCAGTCCATGACGTGGCGCGTTGGGATGAAGAAACTCACCGTAGCGCTAGGCTCAGTTGGGCGTATTCGTTTGCCTGGGTGGGGTCCAAAAGCTCCACCTAATAGTTGGCTGGAAACCTTACGCGATATGGCTACAAACCGAAGTCAGTGGCGCCAGTGTATTTTATTATGTGTGTCATAATTTTTTATTCGGTATTATTTTACATAAAAAAAACAAAAAACAAAAACAAAACAAAAAAACCCGAAAAATCGCATGCAGTGAAACTACAAAAACAAGCTGCTTTTTGTGCATTTGCTTTTGCGTATTCCGCTTGCCTGCTTTCCCTTTTCCACGCGCTTGCTTATCTGCTTTTCCTGCTTCATATTGCTTGGCACTTTGTCTGGCTCCAGACTTGTGCTTCATGATGATGATGATGAACCAACATGAAGCAGAAAAAGCAAACGCAAAAAATAAGACCGCAGCCAAAGGGAATACGAAAAAGTAAATGTGCAAAAAGCAGCTTGTTTTTTTCACTAAATTCGATTTTGTGATATTTTGTTTTTTTGTCGCAAATATACCACAAAGATATCGAATATAAAAAATTATGACACAATAAAATACAGGGGTGCTGGAGTCTCACTACCATCTTTATTCTCTATTTCTTATATCTGTCTAGGTTTGGGCAACCTGGCAGTAATATCGCCCACGTGCAGTCTGTGACTGTGCGGCACTTTGCCTGGATCAGGCTTGTGCATTCATACCATATATACCATACAGGGGTGCCAATAACTTCGGTTCACAGCCCAACCTTCATCTATTAGGTGGACCTTATGGACACAACCAGGCAAACCAATACGCCCCATTGCGCGTAGCGCTACGGCGAGTTCGTTCATTACAGCTCGGCACGTCATCTAATGGCCACCGGTTATTTCTCTCAGCTTTCACGATGCTCTGCAAGTAAGTTGCATTCTGGTAAACAGTGCTGAGGCATGGGTTCCAAGGTTGTCACGGTGAAGCGGTTTTGGGGATAAGCCCCTAATTAGAAAATGATCTAATGGCGCGCGTCTAATATAGCTTCTGAAAACCAAGTCCAGCTCCTGGCCTGCACGCATGATCTTGTGTGATTTGGAGGAACTGTTTCTACGGACAGGAGAAGGGGAAAAGGCGGCTGACTGGCGTCTCAAAAACAGTTCGCTTTGGGCAGGTGGAGCTCGTAAGTCCATGAAGGCGGGAAAAAGAAAAATCTTTATTTCAAACCTTAACTGCCTCGAGGCTACATCCAGTCATGGATTAGACTTCAGGAGTCAACCTCGAGGAAAAACCAGCAGCCGGAGTCCTGTTAGCCAGTTCGAAGTTACGAAGTGCTCTTCCTGTGGTTCCAGTGGTGTCCACGAGCATTTCAGCATGTTGCTAAATCGGCAGGCGCCACTGACGGCACTACCAACGGCTTTAGCAAGCGAGACATAGAATGTTTCCTGAGATCAACCAACGCGCGAAGAAATCATCGGAGCCATCGGCCGACTAAGAAACAACAAGTCCCCTGGCGAAGACGGCGTCCCCCCTGAAGTGTACAAGGGCTGTTCCTCCGTTCTGATTGAACCACTGCATGATTTGTATCGTAAGATATGGGAACTAGAGGAGATTTCACGCGACTGGGGCATTTCACTCTTGATCCCCATCTTGAAGAAAGGTAATGCCTCATTGTGACAACTACCGGATTCAACATCTGCTAACGATTTTAACACGATGCGCAACAATCTTGGCTCACCAGCGTGTGCCGATTTTTGGTGTCTTGACAAGCGGACCATGCTAGCCGGTTCTATGTTAAGGCTTAGCTCATGACACAACTTTTTCCATTGTTCCACATCTTCAGATTGACGCGCTATGAAGCTGGATGAATCAGTCTCGGGGACATTGGAGCAAATCACGGTAAGTGCCTCCGCTCGTGCTACCGAAACCTTCGACGTCATTGCCATGGGACTAGAAGCTCGCGCGGTCAGAGCATTTTTGATGCTTGTGCCGTTTAGCGGTTTGGGTCTGCCAGCGACAACACTAGATTGCTTTGTGCTGATCTTTTGTTGTACATGGATGGGACGGGCCTGCGTGACGGGGGGTTTGACTACTGACTTCTGTGCTGGTGGAAGTGATGTAACAACAACGAGGCTAGAAGTAGTATGCTGTTCGTTGAACATATTTGCAAGTTTATAAAGACGGCCTTCGAGGGTAATGATAGTCTTGGACTGTTGATTTATCATATGCAGCAGACTTCGAGCCATAGGGAGATTAGTGCACGCGCTACAAAACCAAGGTTTGGTGGAATTAGAGCTATGTTCAGCCAAAACCGTTGCGGTTATTTATTATTATTATTACAAAACCGTTGCGGTTAGACCTGAGCAGCGTGAATGATACCATACGGAGCAGTTTGTGCATTCTCTACCTTCGAGAACAATGGTTTATTGCAGTAAAAAAGCGTACATGCTTAAAATAACCGCAGGATGGTATGGTGTTTAATAAAGCAAGCAAAAGTGAAAAATATGAAGCGAGTGTCATAAGAGGATAATAGAGCAATAGTTTTTGTGGCGTAAAAGCATAACTTAAAAAACCCACAGGGTGTTATATACAGTGCGGTGAAAATAAAACAGGGAGTATCATCTAGTACGGGGGCGGGAAGGCCATATAGCGGGCCACACTCGCTTGGAAATTGCGTCTTCCCGAATTTGCGAGGCGGTAGCAGGGGAAACGGAGGCATCGTGGTTGCGTTAGACCTGTAAACAAGTGAAACAGAAAGTTAAATGTAGTAATGTAGTAATCAAGAGATTTTGTAATGGAGTTCTTGGAGGAAGGAGTCGATTCTGTGTTTAAACACGGTTAAGGAAGGAGCCGATACCACATCCTCTGGTAATTTGTTCCAAAGAGCAGAAACACGCACAGAGAAAAAGTACTTTCGGCAGTTGATACGGGACTGTTTCAAGCAAAGTCTGTGGGAGTGACCGCGCAAATGCGTTGTCTCTGTATTGCGGGAGAATAGGGAAAAGCACGGGTGGGTGGGTGAGGACATGATTTGAAAGAGGTAGATAAGATCACCACGGGTCCGGCGACACTGCACAGAAAACATTTTCAATATTTCCAATCGTTGGGGGTATGGAATGAAGAACAATCCTCTGACAAGTTTCGTCGCACGCCGTTGAGGTGCCTCCAACAACTTTTGGTCTTTGATCAACCACGGCTCCAGGCCTGGATAGCATATTCCAAATGTGGCAGAAGAAACGCTTTCAAAAGAATAGGAAAACATCGTGGCTCCAAGTGATTGAATGCGCTGCGCAGGAGACCTAACATACTATTGGCAGTGCAGGCCAATTTTCTACAGGTGGCTGAGACGGATAACCTAGACTCAACAATGATTCCCAAGTCACGTTCAGCGTTGCTAACCTGGAGCGACTGACTACCAAGATGATAGTGTAGAGTACTGCCAGCGCGAGTAGAAAGGACACGGCATTTCGATACGTTAAAGGGGAGATTATTCGTGACTGACCATAAGTGGTGTGTTGAGGTCCGCTTGCAGTAGATCCATGTCAGTACGGCTGTAAATCGTTCGCCATATTTTGACATCATCTGCATACAGCAAGACAGGGGAATGAAGGGAACGTGTCAGATCGTCCACAAAGATGAGGAAAAGATTCGGTCCTAAAACAGAACCCTGCGGAACGCCACTAGGGGTAGCAAACGGGGTTGAGAGAGAGCCGTTAACACGCACACGTGCCGATCGTTCATGGAGGTGACTTTCTAACCATGACAAGAGCTTGCCGGAAATTCCCAGCGAAACAAGCTTCTGCAGAAGTATCCGGTGGTCGACCCTGTCAAAGGCCTTGGAGAAATCCAAATAAATCACATGGACTTCCCGACCTTTATCGACTGCGGTCGTCCACTGATCGCGAGCAAGCATAAGATTTGTAAGGCACGATCTACGACGGCGGAAGCCATGTTGATTATCGGATAAGAGTTGAAATGTGTCAACGTGATGCCGTAATGCGTCCACAATAATAGATTCCATTATTTTGGATACCACGGACAATAGGGTGATGGGGCGATAGTTACTGACATCAGAGCGTGAACCACCCTTGTAGATAGGAGAAACGGATCCACATCTCCACTGGACGGGAACACAACCAAGAGAATAAAGATGCTGAAAAAGGTCCGTCAAAGGGTAGCATAAAGAAGCAGCCCATTCGCGCAGAACTCTAGGGTGAAGCGTATCAGGACCAGCAGAACTAGAAGGGCGCAGGGATATGAGCTTGCCGAAAATAGCGGCAGGTGTAAAAGTGATGTCTGAAAGTTTGAAAAGTGATGGGGTTGGGTGGACAGGTACGGAAACCGATGTACTGGAGGGATCAAAAATCGAGGCCGTAGTGCTTCTGTTGTTTCACTGGATGTCTGGGTAGGGCCCAACGGTGTTTCTAAAGTTGTAATGCCAGGTTTGACATGACGTAAACGATTGACAAAGCTAAAGAGCCGTTTTGGGTTATCAGCAAAGGCACAAGAAAGTTTGTACTGGTGGTTCAAACGATCTTCGCGGATGAGAGCCGTGGATTGGTTTCGATACATTTGATAGCGTTCCCACTGTTGATAGGAAGGGGAGTGGACATAAATGGTCCATTCTCTATTCCGTTCGCTAATGAACGTAGTGGAGTTCTCCTGTGCTTCCGTAGCGGAACAGCTTTAGTTACCGTGCATGAAGCAGTTAGCTGTAGTAGTCGGGAGGAAAAACTCAACCATGCATCGTCAGCTGATAGGTCGGTACTGAAATACCAGTCCTGATTCAGAATAAGAGTGTTTAACCTGTTGTAGTCGGTTTACCTCCGTGTGAACACTGAGCTATCTGCAATCTTGTCAGCCCAGTAGACTAGCTGGAAATGTAAGAATACATGATTACTGCGCCCAAGCGGTGCACGACGTTCGACATATTCAATCATCAGTTCATCGTCTGTCAAAATTAGATCCTGTAAAGATGGCGTATCATTAGAACGGAAACGGGTGGTAGTAGAACACTTAGGATTTCCACAGGAACTATTCGATTCAACCGTAGGACGGCTTTTACCGGTTGTTTTGCACTCACCAGATCCTCGAGTATCCTTAGCGTTAGAAGAAAGTTTTGTTTTTGATTTAACAACAATCATGATGACAAAAGCAGAATAAAAAATAGAAATCTGTCACGAGCGATGATATTCAACTTGCACTGGGGAAAGTTTCCGTGTTTCAATAGTCAATAGTATATTGTGGTAAAAAAGCGACAAGCTTAAAAGAAAACCACAGGATGTTGTACACATGGATCCGAAAGTTCAGGGTTAAAATTAAGGTCAGAATGAAGAAAAACGTTGATACTGTAAGGGATGGGAATGCGAGCACCACAAAACGTTGGTTGATACTTCCAGTTGAAAGCAGTTTGTGCGCTGAAAATCGGAAAAAAGTGTAGTATCATAGAGTATAGAAAGTTATAGCTTTTCAAACGTTATGAAGCAAATGAAACAAGTGCATATCTAAACGGTCTTTAAAAATAGAAAGGGAAGGGGCAGACACAACAAAAAGTGGTAGATTGTTACAGGTTTGTGCAACACGAACGGCAAAAAAGTGTTTACGACAGTCCAACCTGCTTTGTTGATGGGTAATTTTTAAATGATGCCCACGCGTACGATTGCCGGTAGCAAGCACAAGCAGTTCTTTACAGGGATGGCATTCTTCAGTGAGTATCCTGTATGCCAGTATCAAGTCGCCACGGATTCGACGGTACTTGGATGAAAATAGGTTTAGTGCAGTGAGACGATCTTCGTAAGTATAACACTCAAGCCCCTTTACCAGTCTCGTGGCATGGCGTTGAGGCCGCTCAAGTACAACTTCGTCACGCTTCAGCCACGGATGCCAGACGGAAACCGCATACTCCAAATGAGGGCGAACGTACGAATTTAGGAGGGCTGGAAAGAAGCGTATGTCAAACCGACCGAGAGCTCGCTTCAGTAGACCAACGTTTCGATTCGCCACACGTGATGCCTTGATACATTGAGCCGAACATCCGAGGTCGTTCTGAACTAACACACCAAGGTCTCTCTCTTGTCGACTAGCGAGGAGCTGGACATCACCCAGGGTATAAATGGGGTTACCCTCTTTTCGGATGCGAAGTACACGACATTTTTCAGCATTGAACGGTAAATGGTTCGCTACCGACCAGGCGTGAAGGGAATTTAAATCAGACTGCAACTCGCTAATATCGTTTGGGCAAGAAAGCTCGCGCCATATTTTGATGTCATCAGCAAACATTAGAAATGGGGATGTCACTTGTTTGCCGATGTCATTGACGAATAAAAGAAAAAGTCTTTGTCCAAGAACCGATCCTTGGGGTGCTCCACATCCAGTAGAGAAGGTCTCGGAAAGCGTCTCACGCACCCGCACACGAAGAGTCCTGGAGGACAGAAATGCAGCTATCCATGTCAAGAGTGGAGGGCCAATTCCAAGAGTACGTAACTTATGAATAAGTACCGCGTGGTGAACTCTGTCAAAAGCCTTCGAAAAATCAAGGTAGATAACGTCCACTCCGTATCCATGGTTGACTGATCTGGTCCAACTGTCTCTAGCTAGGAGTAAATTTGAAGTGCATGAAGGACCACGGCGAAATCCATGCTGCTCACTAGTGATCAGACCCGAGAATTCGAATGCGCTCATTATATCTTCTGCAATGATCGACTCCATAATTTTGGACAGCATCGGAGTTAATGTAACTGGCCGATAATTCCCTGCGTCACTGCGGTTACCTCCTTTGAATATTGGAGTTATTATTTCTTCCTTCCAACCGTCTGGCACTGCAACCGTGTCTAATAAGCGCTGAAAATACAACGCAAGAAGTTCAGAAATGGCATCAGCGACTGCTTGTACCGCCTTTGGCGTGATTTGATCGATTCCTGCAGAAGAATTTGCACGAAGCAGCAATATCTGCTTTCTTACTCGGGTAGCAGTAAATGTAAACGATGAAATATGGAAGGGAAGATCAGGCTGCCAAAATAGCGGGAACTTTTTTGCCGAATTGCGGAAGATTCGCATGAAATGCGCTCTCAAGGCATTTGCGGCCTCCTTCATACTTGTGGTCGGACCTCCATCAGTTTGTAGTGGCGGGATACCAGAGCGAACCTGTTGCTGCTCGTTGACATACTTATATAGTGACTTTGGGTTACACGCAAACCAGTTCGCAAGGAAAGTCTGGTGGTGCAGCTTGTCTTGACGTACCAGTGTAGTACAATAATTACGAAAATGTCGGTAGCACTCCCAATCGGATAGCAATTGACTCATTTTGAAGCGATTCTATGCAGCGTGTCTATAAGACATCCATTTGCGTGTTCTACTGCGTACGAAAAAATTGTGAGGTTTCGATTTCAAGAAAATTGTCTTAGCCACAGAAGAATGGCTCAGAAGCAAGTGCCATCTTGTTACAAATTCAGTCCAAGTCGCTGTAGGAGTGTCATTAAGCAAAAAATCAAGTGTTAGCTGACATGATGTCTCGAAAAGTATTATAATTTGTTACAGTCTTGATTTTAACAGACGTTTGAACTGGATAGCTCGCATAACAAGTGTAACAGAACGTTAGGACTACATGATCACTTTTCCCAAGCGGTGGTTCAATGTGTTTCTTCAATCATCAGCTCTTCATTGGTTAGCAGCAAATCCAGGAGAGAAGGTACATCTCCTCCAAGGAATCTTGTAGGTACGTGCACATGGTTATATAGCGGGTGGGTTGATATAAGTCCATCAAGTTCCGATGCAAAGAAATCACTTGCATGTATTGTTGATAAACTAGGCGAATTAAAGTCTCCCATCAGTAATACATGACTGTATTTTAAAGATAAAGCATGTCGCATGGATTCAATAAGTTTCCTATCAGCATCAGGATCGTTTTGCGGAGGGCGGTAAACGATACCCAGGAGAACATAATCTTGCTTTTTGAGATGAATACGACACCAAAGTGAGTCTACAAGAGGTAAGCAGTGAGGAGATAGAGGTTCACAAATAAATGAGGATGCAAAATATAAGAGAACCCCGCAGCCTTTGGTTGGACGATCGTTACGAATGACTGACATTCCAGTGAGTGAAATTTCCGCGTCTGTTACAGAATCCGACAACCAAGTCTCCGTAATAGCAATGAGATTAAAGGGGTGAGAAGCATGCCGAGTACGCAATTCTGGGAGTTTGCTGATGAGACCTTGAGCGTTTGTGTATAGACAATTCAGACTTTCTCTTGAAAGACAGGGATCCGCATCGTGGGAAATTATTTTGCCGAATCTGAAGTAGTCGGCTGTTGGAGGATTTTTGAAAATGGTGCAGATACGTCAGGAGAGGGGGGTACCGCTGTGTTTAGAGGATACTTGGGTTTTGGCTTGTCAGCAGCCGCTCGCAAGCGAATTTCAGCGGGGGCTAGGTGTTTAAATTGGTACCACGCCTGTAGAGCAGTGTGAACCATAGCTTCAGAATGAAAAGTAATTTTCAATATCCTTGGACTCTGGCTTTTGTAACTGAGCGAATTCGGTAAGCGTTTGACGGCAGTAGTAAGAGTACCGGAAATTCTGCTTTGCGACTGAAAAAGGTCAGCTAGTGTGCTTAATAGAATATCGCAGCAATCCTTGAAGAGAACCGGGGCAAGTCAATCGGGACCAGCTGCCCTGAATCTTTTCACGGACTCCATGTATTTGACCAAAAATATAAGTTTGCACAACAAAAATGGAATGAACCCACTAAAAGACCATAATCGAAAATGTCCAAAGAAAGGTCCAGTGAAATCTAACACTAGCGAGATTATCCACACTGGAAAATCCAAGGTGCAGGAGGCGCTAAAATTTTGGAGGATTCGTAAGTCACAATTCTCGCACGGAATAAGAAAAGTCTGAGAGCTCGAAATTATATTGACCGCCAAAAACTATATTCTACAAACATTAGTTCAGTTCAGTTCAGTTCAGTTCAGTTAGCACAGGACGATATGTGGCAGTCGCCAATCGAGCGTCCAGAATACTTCCGGTGGTAAGCCGAAAGAGCGTCCACCACTTCGAATAGTAGGTTCAATATTCTTCTGGTATGACTTTGGCTGGAATGCAACAGAAAAACTCCCTCACCCAACAGGTGAGGAGAGGCATTAGTGCGTTCCAACGACAAATTGAAGAACAACTATAAAATTAGGGATAAAAATTTGGAAACACAGAGCGCCAGATCGAGTCTAGTCTATCTTTGAAGCACGTTACTGAAGTAGAACAAACTACCTCTTCGGGCAGACAGTTCCAATGATTCACTACCCTTTCGCTAAAGAAGTGCTTACGTGCATTAGACCTGACATGTTGTTTTGCCAGTTAATAAAAGTATACATCGCCAAAAAACGAATAACCATACAAGGCCAAAAAGTGTAGGTACAAAATAAAAAGATACAAAGAGAAAGTTGATCACTACTTTACTCTCCCACCGGAGCGTTGGGCTTGAAGGAAGGAGAAATTACGTTCGAAATGTTCATGAGGTGTTATATCTGTGCTTTGCTACTACTGGCCCAGTCATGGGTTCGACAGAACACAACCGTAACTGAACTCGTGTATTAACCGAATGAATGAATACCACAAAGTGAGCGAGTCCGTGAATATCACACAGTGAGCGAAAATCACAAATTGAACTCACGATCGATCTTCATTGGTGATTAATCTATAGTTCGTTCACTACCTATACAACACTTCCCCTCTTTGGAAGGGATTTGAAAGTGTTGCTAACGTCTTGGACAACGTAGGTTGACTGCTAAGCAGGTGATGTTTGGTCGAATTCTGGTTTTATAAAATGATGGCTTTAGGTAACGCGTTGCTGGGTGGAATTTCAGTCTGTTTGTAAGAGCCTTTCGTGGAATGGTATTTAATTGTTTTTGCAGTTCAAATTTACATATCGTTGACCAAGATTATTTGCGTGGCGTGTCCAGATTTGTTCGCTACATTGTACATGCTGACAGTACTTGTACATGACTTCATCCACTCTCTTCGGCAACAATTTGGGCAACTTTGAAAATACACACTTTTTCTCTGTATGACCAACGGTTTCACGATTGTGGCATTTTCGTTGCTCGTATCTGCAAAATCGTCCATAGTGCCGCATTCCACAATACCAGCATGCACGTCGGGGTTTGTTTTGTTGTGTTCTGTTCTGTTGCCGGGAAATTCTGAGCTGATTCTTCTGCAAGATCGAATCTCAATTGCATCTGAAACTGGAGGCGAAATAGGCTTTTCTTTAATTCCATAATCATGTTTGAGATACTTCATTATTTGAAATTCTTTGCCGGATATTTTTAACTCCATGTCGGGGTCAGATTCCAAGTTTGATACAACTTTTGCTTGAAACTCATAATTTCCAGGAGAGTACAGCTCATGTTTCGTGGAAGCATTTTCTGTATGAATTTTCGACTTCAACGAATCAAATGTGACTCCATCATCTAAATGAGACTGAAATTGTTTCAAGTTTGTCGCTGAAATGTTGACTGAATCTCCTGAACTTGAACTGTTTATTAGATGGAGTGCAACTTTTTCTATGAAATGCAGCTGAATGTTGAATAATTCTTTAATGAGGTCCAGCGGTACTAACATTTTTCGACACGTCAATGAATTGTTCCGCACCCCGTCGCTAATTGTAATATCTGTGATTTGCTACTACTGGCCCAGTCGTGGGTTCGACAGAACACAACCGTAACTGAACTCGTCTATTGACCGAATGAATCAATACCACAAAGTGAGCGAGTCGGTGAATATCACACGGTGAGCGAAAATCGCAAATTGAACTCACGATCGATCTTCATTGGTGATTATTCGTTAGTTCGTTCACTGCCTATACAACATGAGGTCACATAGTCAGCGAAACGTTTGGGCCAATTCACATGTCTACCAGAACATGAGTGGGAGGCACCGGAGTATTGGGATGAACATAGGGGGGGTTAGGCCCATGAGTATTGCACGGTGGTTGTGATTGAAGAGTAATGACGCATGATGAAGTTGGGGGCTTAAGCTCAACGAAAGTTGGTTTTAGACGATCAATAGAAACTGTGTCACGTAGACCATTCACATCCAAAACGAATTACTTGAGTTTACGCTCAACAACTCTGTGTGCTCAATGAGAAGATGGTTGGAGTGGTTTACCAAAAGAGTCACGTCGCACAAAAACATGTGATTTCTGTTGGTGAATATTGCACTGTCGAGGAGTAGTAAAATCCAACTTGGACATAAACGATCGCAATCAAGTAAAGTAATCTGGCATAGGATGCAATGACTGGCAAGTCATAACGAGTTCACCGGGAAGACAGAAGGTAGTTTCAAAAACTAACTCAGCGGCTAAACATTGCATGTCTTCTTTGATAGCAGAACGAATTCCAAGAAGAACAAGTGGCAAAGCGATTATTCGCCCTTAGGGTGAATGAGTATCGGTTCGATGATGGCATTGCACCGACAAGGTCAAGATACACATGAGAAAATCGACTGTTTGAATGTATAAAGGAGATGAAAGGTGTGATAGTATGTCGAGATATGTTTTCTTTTGGCAAGGAATTTAATGGTGAACCCAGGTTCGTGAATTTTTTTTATGGACAGCCAAAGAAAACGATCTGCGAATAGATTCGCGGGGGCGCGCTTTCCAGGATAAGGCATCGCATGAACTTGATAGGAAATGGCATGTCGTAAAGAAAGAGGAGGAAGCGGTCTAGGTTTCTTTGTCGAATTATCCCACGTCAACAAGTCATCGGTGTTGGGTGACTCGATTTGCTGCAAAGTCAAGGATCGACACATAGTGAGTTCGGTTGTATCAATTTCAGTTTGATGGTTAGCCAAAAGGGAGAGATCGAATCGTATGCCTGCAGACAAAACTGAGATGTCAGATCTTGATAAAGCGTCGGCAACCAATTTCGCCTCTCCTTTGACGTAACGAATGTCAGTAGAGAATTGAGAATTGTAATCCAAGTGCCAAATCTGACGCGGCGAATGACAATCGAGTTGACAATGCCAATGCCAATGACAACAACTTTTAGCGGTTGGTATTCCGTGAAAATAATATTATTACGACCTTCTAATTGGTGACGGAAATACCGTATGGCTAAATATATCGCAAGTGATTCACGGTGTTTTAGTAAAACAGCTCCCACAGCCGAAATGGAGGCATTCGTCAATGATAAAGGAAAGGTCGTGTCTGGTTCAATGAAAGGCAGGTCGGTGGCATTGTAAGGATTCTTTGTGGATGTGAAAAAGCTTCAAGTGGGGAAAGCTGCAATGATTTTGCCTTAGAGTTGAGCAAATCAGTCAGGGGTGCAATGATTTTTGCACAGTGTGATGAAATGGCGGTAAAAATTAATCATACGATTAAACGGTGTCGTAGCAAACTTTCATATAATTATTCAAAAATCACACCGATCGGATAAAAAGTATGAAAGTTATATCCAAAAGTGTCGAAGCTTAAAATAATACAACTGCACGTCACGTATAACACGTGTATTTCGGTGCAATCCAACAGCCGGTACTAAGGTGAAATTGCAGCATTCCATGGCACAAATATCCTAGGCTGATTCAAAGTCGTCGTTGAAATTAGCGCAACGTGCTTCAAAACCACAAATGTCCGAAGTCGACAACGTCTGATTAATAAATACTGTTACCGACTAACTGTTCCATGCTTTGAGCTCACTGAAATTTTTCTATTCGAATGCTGGGGCTTGTTTTATAAATTAGCTGAACTAAAAGAGCTGTGCAAACGAAACTCACCCGATCTCGTCGATGTTACAAAAAACTGGTTTCAATCTTCTATGAATGAAAGCGAACTATCGATCCCAAAAATGATTCCATCACGGAACGATGGCCCAAGATTAGGAGGAGGTTTTGCTCGAAACTATCACGAACGTCTCACGATCTCAAACTCGAATATAGAGATAACACCTGGCGCATCCTTAAACAGGATTCACAGTACAACTACATTATCGACGTCAACTTTCGCACGGCGGCCTCGAAAGATGCTCAAAACGGTAAGTTTTTAGAGGTTATAAGCTACGCCGGAGAAATGCTTATTTTCAAATTACTTGTCATAGCAGACCTCAACTTCCTTATCTTTTCGTTAGATCAGGTCATCCAATACACATTTTATCGTGAATTGCGTATGCTGAGCGACAATCTTCAACTGCATAATCATTAAGCGATATTATTCACAGAACACAAATAGAGGTTTCGCTCAATTTTTATCTAATAATTACTTCCGATACAACGGTCGGAATGAACATTTTGTGTGAGGATTTGAATGTGTTTTCTGCGCTAGGTGCAAAAGTAACTAAACGAAAAGCGTCAGAGTATTGAACTACGTCGCTCTGTGTGCCGCTTTGCAATGTACTTGTTTTTTTTACGACTGGTGTACACTCATCCATTGATGACCTCGACCATCAATATTAAGTCCCGTCAGATCTATACTAGTCGAATACTCGATATTCCTGTCAAAGCAATCTTATCGGATAAAAAATTCAAACTTTGTAATAGGTGAAACATGGATGAAACTATGGGTCACATCATGGGCAAAATTTACTCCAATGCGAACAAAGTTATTCGCTTGATTCGAGGTGATGAACAATGTTTTCATTCGCATTCGATTACTCAGACGCACTAAGACTCAAAACACTAATATTGGCACGTAAATGATGGAAAATAACAATTAACAAAAGGTTTCTACAAGTCAAATTGCCAAAAGATGATCCAGACGCATTTCGAATTCCATAGTGACTGCTGCGATTAACAAATTAAGGATGACGGTTTACCTCTCTGGTACAACGTCGTCCCGCTCTTGCACTACGTTCGCACTGCGTAGAACTGTCGAGGAGTGTGTTAATTTATCCGAAAAATGAATTGCGAATTGTTTCAAAAAGTTTTTATGTTGGTTATTTTTTAATCTGAGTACCAACTGATGACGAAACAAAATCCTTGATAAAACAGTGTTCCACTTTGTTACGAATGAGAGGTTTCTTGCTTGAAAAGAACTTTTAAATGAACGTATTTTACTCAATGTTGTGTCTGCAGATGAACGTGAACATGATGTTCGAGCCAATAGCCAAGCTGAGCTACTAATAGAAAGATTGCTCGGAGTTGAATGGCATGCAGCCAAAGACAAATTCGCGTTTGATCGGAACCTTGAGAAAATGTCCCATGACGAACAAAGATTATTGTCAGTAGTAAATGATATGCATGAGCCACTCGGCTTGATGAGTCCTTGGATATTTCCTGGAAAGTAATCACTACAACGTTGTGGCAAAAACCTTCGGGTTGAGACGAGCAGATGTGTAATGACCTTCAGCCTGTGCGACAAGTGGATCAAATCATGCATGTGATCAAGATGTCACGTGTTTTTACAACGCAAAATTGAAATAAATGGAAGTATGACGTCCTTAAATCTGGATGCTTCCAGTGATACCTTGAAATATGTCCACAACACTGTTGCAAAAATCGAGAGTCAAGATTCCATGGTGAAAACATTATTTTCTTTGCATGTACCATTGGGTGACAGATATAAAAAAATACGGAAGATGCAATCGAAATTCCATTGAGATGATTGGCTTATGTGGGTTCACATGAGGTCAATATACATGGATGATAGTGGAGTACTGGTTGATATAAGCATCCAGGTTCGATTTGAAATCATGAATCGTAAAGACCGTTCGCAATATCCTGTTAAAGAGAAGTGAACAGATAGCAAATACGCACCGAGAAAAAAAGACGAGTCAATGGAGTCTTGGGTACAATATAGCAAGACAACTTGAATGATTTCATGGATTCTTAAGGGAACTGACTTCTATCAAATTCCTGAGAGAGTGATTTTACATATTATGTATATACGTACATATTATTACTTATTACTTACATATTATATATATACTTACTCTAATTTACAGCCAAGGTCGCGGGCTGCTTGAATTTGGTACGTGATCCCAATTCTTTGATTACACTTGCTCTGCCTATATTCAACGTATTTTCGATACATATTTTAAATCAATTTCATTGAAATAATATCTGTTGAATCCATTAAATATTTCCGGTAAAAACATGCACTCGAAAACCCTATTATCTTCTCGAATTAAGCTACGTAAATTATCTAAGCCTAGTAATTGTACTGTTAGATTAGACAGTGACACTTCTATTATTTTGAACAAACTAAAAAAATTAGAATCAGAGTTGTCAGAACTTAGAAACGAACTAGCAACATGCAAATCCAACTATAGTTCTCTAAAACCGCTCTTATCTCTCATGAACTCTGATATTAGCATTGACCACGATATATTGATTCAAGCAAATAAATTTATAGAAACCATGAGCACTGAAATATATCAAAGAGAAGCTCGCTCAAAAAATGTCATCATCTTTAATATTGCCGATAATTACCCTTTAAATGATTTAAGAAAATGTATATTCTCTACATATGGCATCCCCACTGAATGTTTCACTATAGCTCGACTTCGTAAAAACACAATTAAACAACGCACTCCTATTTTAATAAAATTTTCAGATAAGAGTTTTGCGTTGTATTTACTTGATAATAAACACCTTTTGAAAAGTATACCTAGGTTCTCGGGTGTGGTCCTAAAACCGGACTTAACACCCATGCAACGAAAATTTAACTATAAAAAACGTAAAGTTATCCGCTCCAATACTAGTAACAATACCTCAGATACAAACGAACAAATGCAATGTGAATCAGTAATTGAAATTAACTCTAATAGCTCCCATAGTTCGACATCCGCACCTGATAATCAAGGTGTGAGTGTAACTCCACATCTGCATCTACGCCCGCAGCGTTTACCTAAACTAAGACAAACACGACCCCTCTTACCAAACCCTCCTACTTTCAGAGAGGCACTGATCAGACCACCTCCCCGACAACGTATGCAGACAACTAATTATATAAGTGGTTCACCCAGTCTCAACAACCGTATTGACACATCTCGTTTCTTAATGAATAACCCCCTATCATATAAGCAACACTATCACCATTCATCACCACCTCCTACACCTTTTTGTAATATTCAACCTTATTATAATTCATCTACTGTTACACAGTATCCCCCTTATTATAATAATTATATTCCCCAAACTTTATTTTACAATCCTTATGTTTCCCGCTCCAATTATGAACCATCCTTTAACACTAATACCACTTTTTTTCAAAAATACATAAATTAAATTTTAAGCATAGTAAACTCTCTAATGCACTCACCACAAATCCTTTAACTTCTGACCTTCATATTGTTCGTTTTCTGGTCATAAATGCTAGATCAATTATACCTAAAATCCATATACTAAAATCTTACCTATCTTCTAAACCTGTAGATATTATTCTTATAACTGAATCCTGGACCCGTGATGATCACTCTGACTTTAAACTCATGATACCTAACTACCAGGTATTTAGGAGAAACCGCACTCTGAAACGAGGTGGTGGTTGCCTTATTTATGTGCATTCAAGATTTAAAGCTAATAGTATAACATCTTCGAATTTAACAGAACTTGAAGATTCACTATGGATAGAACTACCTATACTAGATCTCTTAATAGGCTGCATCTACTACCCACCAGGCTCAACTTCATATAATCTGAATACATTAACTCAAGCTTTCATCGAAACGTCTTTACATCATGCACGCTATAAACTTATAGCCGGTGATTTTAACATGCCTAATTTAAACTGGCACGAACGAAGTAAAGTTAGCTCTCATACAAATTTTATGAAAACGCTTGACTTACTAGGTTACAAACAATTTATTGATAGACCAACTAGAAAGGACAACATTCTTGACTTGGTCTTTACTCTAAATATTGATCCAAACAACTTACTAATATTGCCTTCCCCCTTCAATGGGGACCATAAAATTTTATCCTTCCACCTATCATGCACTTGCAAAGCTACCAATGAGGTCAAGACTCTTCACCGTTTCATCGATTGGAAGTTACTTTCAACACTTATAAGGATTGAAGATTGGTCTCATTTCTTTCTTTCACATGATTTTCCAACTATATCCTCGACATTCCATTCGAAAATTATAAGTTTAATCGATAAAGCTAGCAGTTCTAGAAAACACATAAAACGAACTAGGCTCGAGAAAATGGAAATGAAAATAAAAAAATGGTCTAAAGTTGCAATTAACAATAACGACATCTTTGCCCGTTTACGTTCTTATGAACTATTGAGTGACCACAAACTCATTCTAGACCACACATTGATAGCATCAGAAAATAGAGCACTGAACAGTTGTGATAAACTAAAATCACTCAGCAGGTTATTTAAATCACGATCCGTAAATTCAACCAGCAAAGTAGATTTTATTATTCAGGACCGAACTTATAATTCGGCAGAAATAAGAATTACAGACCCTATTACAATCTGCGAAGAATTTCTTAAATATTTTAATACTACTTACAATACTTCCATCTATAAAGATATGACTAGAACATTTCGTTCACCTAGTGTATTAAATACTATATGCATAAATCTGAATGACATTAAAGAAGTCTGCAAGCAAACTACGTCCAGTATCAAGCCAGACATAACAGGCATTCCACCAGCCATTTGCAGAATGGGTGGTGACGATTTCAAACTTCTTCTACTGAACTTATTTAACACTTCAATCGAATCTGGAATCTTCCCTTTAGAATGGAAACACTCTGTCGTTACACCCAGACATAAATCTGGCTCGAAGCACACGGTATCAAATTATCGCCCAATTAACCACACAGCAATACTATCTAGATTACTTGAAAAAATAATAAAAAAAGCTATCTTAAATCACTTATCTCCAAGTTTCTTCTCTAAAGCTCAACATGGTTTCCTAAATAAAAGATCATGCATTACATGTCAGCTTGAATACCTTGACTATATTACTACATCGATAGAGGAAGGTTTGGCAGTTGTAGTTGTCTTCCTAGACATAACTAAAGCATTTGATACTGTTCCTCATAAGATATTATTATCGAAACTTGAATCATATGGCATCGGAGGTAATCTTCTTTCCTGGTTAACTTCTTTTCTTACTGATCGCACTTACTCTGTTGAAGTTAATGGCCGTAGATCACGCAGCCTACCTATTCCCAGTGGGGTGATTCAAGGTAGCGTATTAGGCCCCTTACTATTTCTTATATATATAAATGACATACATAGCGTCATTTCGCATAGCAAGCTGTTCTTATTCGCTGATGACATGAAAGTTGTCATCACTTTCCCAGCTATCAAGTACAAACTTATATAGCTCGACTAAACAATGATTTAGCTGCACTTGCAGATTGGGCAAAAAATAATGGTCTAACGTTCTCAACAGCAAAATCTAATTTTATGCCTATAAGATGCACGATACAAAATAACTCAATCCTTCTAAACAATAATGCAATTCAAATGATTGACAGCACGCGTGATTTAGGATTTCGATATTCTTCATCACTCACTTTCAACGAACAGATACGCCACCTTATTACTAAAGCCAGACAAAGTATGAATACTATACACAGATCTATAATTCAGCCTCATTGTAAACTAGAAATGTATAAATTATTCACCATTCCTATCTTTGACTATTGTAACATAATATATACTAATATAAATAAAACCGATAGCATAGTTTTAGAAAAGATACAACGTTCTTTCTCAAAATCAATAATCGGATATACCTCCAGACAATCCTATAGAGAAAGATGTATACAACTGAAGCTCGATCCTCTATGGTTTCGCAGACTTAAGCATAACCTCATCTTATTTTTTTAAAATACTGTCAACGGATAATATGGAAATACGTTCGAATATTCATATACGGCATGATTCTAAATATAGCTTGAGAAACAGTGAAAAAACTATTAAGTTACCAAGGTTCCGTACTAAAGTAAGGAACAATTACTTCTTGACTAAATATGCTAAACTGTGGAATCTTCTTCCAAAATATATAAGACTCAGTTCCTCTTTAAATGAATTCAAATCACATCTAGCTTTATTTCTTACCGTTGATAAAATTCGTAATCTTCTTAATTTAAATGTTCTACCTGATGATTTATATAATAATGGCATTCCTGGTTATTGATATTAAATAAAAATTCATATAGTTCAAAACAACATTCTCTCGCTTCTGAGTTTTTTTCTCCACAGCTAAATTCTCAATCCGCACTAAAATGAAACAGGCCCCCAGACCTCAAACTAGTGGAATAAACCACCTTCGCCTAACGGACAAGAAAACGGCTCATGGTCAGGAAAGATCAATCTATTTACAACAATCAAAATGAAAACGTTTGGAACATCAACAATAGAGATTCTTCGCGCGTCTTTGATGGACCTTATCCATTGATCATCAGTGTTGCCGAAAACATTCTAGACTTTTCCTTGCAATAACTGTGTTTTCGTAATATATCAGATCACGTACCGATTACCTGGAAACAACTTTAAAAAATCCGTTACCTTTATATTTATTGAACGATAAATTCCGCTGAAACAAATGACCTTGAACAAATTGTTTTTGCAAATGTACATCCTATAACCTGATTGTACAAATCTTTTGGAAATTATTGATCATGTTTAACATGCCTTGGATTTCCAAGAATAAAATTTTATATATTATATATATATATATATGATATATATACTACTATAGATATATATCTATCTCTATATATATATCGCTATCGTATATAGATCTCATATATATATATATAGTATATATTATATATCCTCTATATATAACTCAACTCTTCGGTACTATGCCACCTCGTTACTATGCACTCTCGCTACTATGCCACTTTTGCTCGGTCCCGAAAAAATTCAATACAAAATAAATTTACTATGCCACTCCCTACTCTCGTTACTATGCCACTATTCTGTGACTATTTAAAAGTGCATTTTTGCGCATTTTACGCATACAGTCAGCCGGTTTCAAGGTCAAACACGCGATGTTTCTCCCTGACGCCAGCTACAACAAACCAATCACCTCACGCACAACAACAAGCCTCTTTCCTACTCTTGCTTTAGGTATCGATAGATAGACCCACGAAAGCGCGCTCACAAACAGACACTCACAACAGTGACATCGTTATTTTTCAAACTATTCAACCCATGATGTCAGCTCAGAAACGTAAACGAACCGACTTTACGCTGAAGGAGAAGTTCGAGATAATCGATGCTGTGAAGAAGGAGCCGAATCAGTCCAAGTTGGCGAGGGAGATTAGCATGAAATGGGGCGTCGAAGTTAAGAGAACCACCGTGAACGGCATTCTCAGCAAGAAGGATGCAATTGAAGCTGCAATCAAAGCAGGAGTTCCATCGAAGCGCATGAAGCTGACGCAGCCTCACGACTCAAGTTTGAGGAGTGAGTGCTGACGTGGCTGAAGCAAGCAATAGGACTGAATCTGCTTGTCAGCGGTGATCTCATCATGGAGAAGGCGATAAAACTGGCCGAGCTGATGCACATCCCAGACTTCATGGCGAGCGACGGTTGGTTAGACTGCTTCAAGAAGCGCAATGGCGACACGTTCAAGACAGTGCAGGGCAAAGCTGGAGCGATGGATTCCCAATCCCTTATTAATTGGCAGCAGCAGGTTCTCTGGCCCTTACTCAGGCAGTTCTCTGCAGATAAGACTTCAACCTGGACGAGACTGATGCAAGCGTGTGGTCGGCTAGACAACGAGATGAACGAGATCCGACGAAAGAAGATGCGTCAGTCAACGATTTCTAAGAGCTTTGGATTGATCGATTGAGCAAATAAATGATGAACTTGAGAAAATAAAGCCGTTTTCACAAAACCTCGCTACTATGCCACTCTTGCTCGGTTCCAACGGGTGGCATAGTACTGAGATTTGAGTGTATATATATCGCTCTTTACTCTCCTTTGTGTAAAATCGGTCGAATCCAGCATAGCATTCGCGCATGGTTTGTGATTTGCTCCATCCCATCTACAAGCTTCTTCGCTTGGTGGTTAATTCTACCCGGCAATTTAATGTCTTTACGCAGCTATGGTGCACAAACTGGGATCATATACTCTATCGGTGGATAGATGTTAGTATTTATAATACGGGGGAACATTTTAGAAGAGAACCGCCTCAATAAAACATTCCCATCATACCGCTTGCCCCGTTGAAGTCTTTCTGTCAATAACTATTCGGTTTCAAGTAATTAGTAATCTAGATACCGAGATCCATCTCAGCACTGGTCTAATTCAAGCTTTCATGGCAAGATTATATGTCTGCTCGTATTACCGGCCAAGTTGTAACATTTTACATTTACGCATGCTGAAAGGCATCTGATTCAGTTGAGATGAGTGATGCAGAGCATCCAAATCCTCTCGCATCATTAAAACATCTTTTATGGATCGCGAAGACTCCCGATGAAATCCTCAGCTAGACTGTATGAAAGCTCTGTATAACATGAACGAAGAACCGCAATGGTGATTTTGTGCACACCCGTGGATTTCTTCGTATTAGGTAGCCGTTGGTGTCGTTCCACATCGAATTGATGTGAATTCAAGATTTAAAGTTAATGGCTCAACGGAACTTGAACATTGAAAGTGGAAAGAACTAGGTATGCTAGATATTTTAATAGGTCGCATCTTCTACCCAGCAGCTTCAACTTCATCTAATCTAGATACATTTACTCAAGCTTTTATCGGACCGTTTTTACATTCTGCACTTATAGGCGGTGAGTTTACCGTGTCTAATTTAAACTGACACGAACACAATAAAGATAGTTTGTATCGGATAAAGTCGTTGGTTAACGCGTAGACCACTTGTTTCTTAGTTGGAGAATTCAAAACAATGATTCGAGTTTACTACGGTTCTATTAACAACATGAATAGACAATAACAATGGACAAACCTCAACCGTACCGGATTGTACAAATGATGTGAGCCAAAAATGCTTGAAGTTTCCAAATGACAACAATAAATTAATCCAATGCTGACAAGATAGACTGCCAACTGATAAATTCAAAGTAATAAAATTACCAATACAATGGTGAACGATCGTCTCTGTTTTCTCCAAATACCACATGCAAAAATATGTGAAATTTAATGGCAGCCAAGCAACATAAATTACTTCAGTAAAACAAAACAGCTTTACAAGTGGATAAGGAAACTGTGTACACAAAAACAATGTAAGATAGAACTGTTGAGAATTAAGAAGAATCCAAATGTTCAAACAGAAACTACGAAGGAATTTTACACAAAAATTTCGTCATTTACACCTCCCGCCAAATTCCTTCTAAACCTGGTGTTCTGAATGAAACTAACTGATTGGTTCCGCCACCCTACCCAGCTACTCCAATATTAACCAAAAAACGCAAGAAAAACGGCAAGTGACTTTATTCAGTGGCGAGTCACATACGCCACATCGCATTGCTATCACTGAACATTTGTTGCTTTTTATAGAGAAAACGTTTGCCAAACGTAGACTCACCACGTCCTCCAGCTTAGCTCCTGGCCCTTCAAGAAGTTCGAGCTTGCCCTTTTTGCGCCATCACGCCAGCCTTCGGGCATCCATCTTCTTGAGTTTCATCCAGACACGAAATTGAGAGTAAAAGCCTTTTCCAACTAGGAAACCGACGACGAATCATGTCTATTCCTCGTTTCGAATCCATTGACGTTATTTCACAACTGGCACGCTTAAATTTAGCCTGCTCGGTGGGCTGTGGATTAGCAACTTCAGGCCACACATCGATGGCTTGCATTAGAATTTCTGGGTCATTCCACCGAAATTCTAATCGATTAAATTCCATAGCAGCAACTGAATTAGATCGGGTACCAACATGCCTCCACTGGCATGATGTGTGTATTCGTGTGTGTCGTGTATTCGTGTACGAACGTCAAGCGATTCGCTACGAACGTTGAGAAACTACTAGTTCGATTGATAATATAATAAAAAACGGTCATCAAATCAGTCCCAAAGTTAATGTTTTTAATAAGTTCTCTAAAATCGGATTTTAGTATCAGATATATACGTACCGCAAGACCCGCTGCAGACAATTCCAACCTAGGAATCGATACTGTCTTCCAAGGATTCACTCGAGATTTCGAAAACAGGAGACAAACCGGCGACATGACTGAATCACTACATGAATGTTCATATGCAACAGCGCCATGGCCAGATTCCGAGGCATGACTGAAGACGTGTAGATTTAATGATGTCATACTTTCATTTACTTCGCTAATGCGTCGTGGAACACATAACTCTTCGATCACATACATGCTGTTGATCCACTTATCGCACACAAGCTGAAGATCATCACACATCGGATCCTTCCAGTCCAATGGTTATCTGCAACAACGTTGTAGCGATTCTTTTCCATGGAATATCCAAGGACTCATCAAGCCAAGTGGGTCGTACAAACCACTGACTACTGGCAATAAACTTCGTTTCGTTGTTTGGCGTTTTGCAAGATTCGGATCAAACGCAACTTCGTCTGTGGCTGCATCCCATTCAACACCCAGCATTCTCTTTATCGGTAGCTTATCTTGGCTAATGGCGCGTACATTAGGTGACCCGTCATCCGCAGGCACATCATCAAGTAACATACGGTCATTGGAAATCCACTTTGTCAAGCGAAAACCTCCAATTCGTAACAATGTTGACAAGGCTTCTTTGTCATCACGTTTTCTTTCATTTTCATCAGGGGATATGCCTGCATTGCATAGAAGGTTGTTACATTCATCAATTGACCTTTTCTTCAGAAAAGGATTCAAACAAAAGATATCCTCTGAGGTTTGGCATGCCGGTCCTTGCACAATCCAACCTAATAACGTTTTCGTTGCAAATGGACGGCCTCTGCCTCTTATCGCCCTTCCAAAGCCAAATGCACTACAGGAACATTACAACCCATCAGCAAAGTCACAGGCTCATCACTCACATTCAAGTCAACGTCTTTCAAAGATGCAGGCCGTTCACTCAAGTCCATTATCGAACATTGTGATACACGCGGCAAAGTTTCCACTGTGTAGGCTTCTGCGACATGGACTACTTGACTGACGTCAAACGAGTGAATTTCAAAGTTTAAACGAGAAAAAAAGTTTACGTTGATGCCTCAAAGTTGTCAACGAAACTTGCACAGGACATTTAGGCATCTTGTATTGTTCAACGAAGTCCTCGAGAATCAAAGTGGTATCAGACCCACTATCCAATAAGGCTACAGCATTTATAAGCCCAGTCGGAGTCTCGATCTTGATGGGTATAGAGCCTAAGAACACTTTGGCACTAATTGCCGCATGGCTGCAATGAATATTCGTAGACGGTTTCTCTGCATCGTGGTTGAAATGTAGAAGTGTGTGGTGTCGTTTACCGCTATTTTCGGCAGTGCCCCACGGCTTGTAGTTACATGACACAGCGCCATGTGACGGTCGCATACATACAAAGCAAAGACAATTGCGCCCGACGATTTCCCAGCGTGACTTGACATCCGATTCAATAAATTTCGGACAATTTTTCAACTCATGAGAGGCCTGGCAAATGCAACACACTAAGCTAGGCCTTACATCACTAGTGGTAGCAAAAACGTTTCTTTTCTCAGTGGTTTGGAAACCACTCCTCGCATTTGGGTATGCACGAGGTTATTAATTAAACGTGTTTAAGCTAGTTGTTTCAAGCAGCTGCCCAAATCTGCTCCTTGCGATACGTGCACGCCGTGACACAAATTGTGTCAGATGCTCGAAGGTGACTCCGTGACCATCCATGCTGAGTTGATCCGCCGCATCAGCCCACTGATGCTGTAAGGCGACAGGTGAACACTTAACAACCTTTCCAAGGTGGTTGCAGAATTAAAATCTGCTTCACAGCCCATTTGCTTCAAAGCAATTTTGCAATTTTCCATTCTCAAGGCGAGGTTCGGCAGACTATCGGAAGTGCTTCTTACCCGTGTTGCTTCACTCAGCATCTCATTCAATAACGAGCGTGCAACAACATGAGGTAGGCCAAACATATCCTTTAGAATGCTGCGTGCTCTTTTATAACCTTCTTCAGGCGGCAACATCACGCAAGCGTCAATCGCATTTCGAGCTTTACCTCGGCAATAATATGTGAGGTACAATAAAAGCTGACCAGAATCACTAGTTTTTAATTCCACATGGCATTCAAACTGCCTTATAAATTTCCAATAGTCCACTGGATTACCATCAAATGATGATAACTCAACCTTTGGCAGTGAAGCAGAATCGTTCACGATTCTCTGTGGCGCTTTGGCCACTTCCGATTCAAGTTGACGATCAGCGAAAGGAAAATTAGACACCGGATTGTCGTTGGATCGGCACAAGCGAGCTATCATTTTCTTCGCTATCACTAAATCCTGTTGTAACTCACGCATAGACTGTTCAGGTTTAGGTTCTAAATTAGAACTACCTAAAGGCGACATGCAACAGCTACGTGAGGCGGAACCAGCAGTGTCATTACAATTACTATCAACATGTTTCCCAGTAGGTTTCAACCGTTTCGATTACTTACGCATTATCAATTAATGCAAAAAACAAAGATATAAAACACAGAAAAACAAGGGACGTCACCAAGATTGAAACAAAATAGAATAGCGGCACAAAGATTCAAGTTGATCCTCGTTCAATTATGCAGGCGATCCAAATTGACCGTTTCCAATTGAGCAATTCAATTTTCTTTTCCTCCAAATAGAACAAACCGAGTTGAGAACTGTATCGACTAAAGTCGTTGTTTAACGCGTAGACCACCCGTTTCTTATTTCGAAAATCCAAAACAATGATTCGAGTTTACTACGGTTCTATTAACAAGATTAATAGACAATAACAATGGATAAACCTCAAATGTACCGGGTTGTACAAATGTTGTGAGCCAAAAATGCTCAAAGGTTCCAAATGACAACAATAAGTTCAGCCAATGCTGACAAGATAGACTGTCAAATGATAAATGCAAAGGAATAAAATTACCAATACAATGGTGAACAATCGTCCCTGTTTTCTCCGAATAATACGTGCAAAAATATGTGGAATTTAATGGCAGCCAAGCAATATAAACTAATTCAGTAAAACAAAACGGGGTATAAAAGCGGATAAAGAAAATATGTACACAAAACAATGTAAGATAAAATTGTTGAGAATTAAGAAGAATCCAATTGTTCAAACAGAAAATAAAAATGAATTTTCCACAAAAATTTCGTCATTTACAACCAGCTATTATGGTTAAAAAATGCGGTGATGGATTGTAATAATTCAAAAATGGGCTAAGGTACTGTGAACTCGGTCGATGGAATTGCCACGACAAGTTCCGATCTAATAGATCAAGCATTATACGTCGACTAAAGTTAGGAGTATTTCTATTGTCAAAATTTGAAGAATTCATATTAGAAGTTGGTGGGTCAATAAGGCGCTAGTTTGTCGAAGCTTGGGCAATATGGTGCTTTTCCTAGACTGAGTAGATGGGATAATTTTGGATGGGATAATGGGCTGTGGTGAATTATTGACTGAAGAAAGCGAAGTTGGAGGTGCATTTAACTCTTGTGGCACCTCATCCAATTCCATCGTTTCTATTCCATTGATTGAAGATACGGTAGAAAATTGAGTAGTCACAGTATGCTTATTGTACCTAAATCTCCGTTAAATTGGCGTGAGATCAGGTTTAATAAAGACATTCTTAAATCTGGGAATCGATTTGAAAACATCTTCATGGTCTAAGATGTGTGATGCAAGGCTATTGTCAATGAGTTGTAATAAGATTGGGCAACACTTCGTAGGCTCAATTTTCCTCAAGCGCTTAATCGAAGCGCAATCGAATGAGAAGCCGTAAGTGGAACAGATGGTTGTTTGCAGATCGTGTAAAGGGTAACTGTCATCTATATTAAATAGTATAAGATTTTTGGATCTCAAGTCTCTTTGATAAATTTCGCTACAAATTGATTAAACGAACTTGTTAGTTCGTTGAAGAATATCCTTATCGATGTTTGAATTATCATTGTAAAGGATAGTCAATGGTTGCAAAGCTTTTGCAAACTTGAGTAACAAAAGAATTATTCTTCCGAATTTCGTCTAATTCGGATTCCAACTTTCGTAGTTTATTTAGAATAATGAAAGTGTTCTGATTTGTTGTTGCCATATAAATGGATAATAGAACTTGTTTAGGCCGATAAAGATTCCATTCTGTTGTTAAATGTATTTTTAATATTGTTGACAAAAATGTCAACTGACCTTCACCATGTAAACTTGCAGTGTTAGACAAATGAACCACTGATCCAGGTCATGCCTACGAGATTTCAGCTGCTCCTACGTTTGATTTAGACATAACCTTAAATAAAAGGTGGCAGTAATGAGACGCGGTATTAAACCGTATAGTGAACGCCTACATGTGGATGCGGTCGAAATTGCCAAGGCAGGTCGACTGGCGGTCAATAAGGTGGATGGAGCAGAAATCTCCACATTCTGGCGCTCGTCACTGAATCGAAAGTAAATTGTTTTTATTCACTTTATACCTACTAGTTAATTAGATTTTTGTTTTTGTTCAAAAAATAGCCTTAGCCCCGTTAGTTATGTACTTTAACGTATGTGGGCAGCTGTGTCAACTGACCTTGACCGTGTTCACATCTATCATATTGATGTGGATACACACTGTGATGAAAATAGACCACTGATCCTGGTCATTCCCACGAGACGCGACACACTGTAGGCGTACTATAGGCTGTTTAGCGGTAAGGTCAAATAAGTGGTGGTGGGTTGACTACTATTTAATCATGTTCCCTGTCCTGACTATCACCATTGGTCTGACGAAGATTCCGTGCCAGAAGTGAAACGTTACCCAAAAACAACTCTAACCGTTTGCACTCAAATTTCTTAGCATACTACAAGCAGCCGGTAAACTTGATACGTAAAATACAGACCACGGTATACAACCGGCAAGGTCAGAGTACCCGGTAGACGGTGAGGCTAAACGTGTTGCCAAACATTGAGGTCAACATGAAAATGTTCCGTAGTGAACACACTTGCAGAGACATCCAGAGTCACATGGATTAGCCGGAAAATTTAAAGGTACGCTAAAACGTGATATTTCCTATTGTTCCACAACTACATTTATTGAACTGTTGTATAAGGCTGGTACGATCAAACTGTTCAATCACATGTGTCCAAACACATGTTTAATGGGGTTAAACCCATAGCCATGAACCAAAATATTTAGCTGCACGCATTTCCATGACACACACCAAACGACCGGTTTCGTGCTGTTTGCACTATCAGGTAGGGACAGTAAGATCAGGATCCGCATGCGCTTGAAAGAGTGGAGGAATGGTAACAAGTAGCGCTTGTATGCCACTGTTGGATAAGCTGGTACGACCAACCTGTTCAATCACATGTGTCGAACACATGTTTAATGGGTTAAATCCATAGCCATGAACAAAATGTTCTGCATGCATTTCCATTACACACACCAACGACCGGTTTCGTGCTGTTTGCATTATCAGGTTGTAAGATCAGGATCCGCATGCGCTTGAAATTGTGGAGGAATGGTTAACAAGTAGCGCTTGTATGCCACTGTTGGATAAGGCTGGTACGACCAACCTGTTCAATCACATGTGTCGAGACACATGTTTAACTGGGTTAAATCCATAGCCATGAACGAAAATGTTCATTTGCATGCATTTCCATTACACACACCACACGACCGGTTTCGTGCTGTTTGCATTCATCAGGTTGGAACGGTAAGATCAGGATCCGCATGCGCTTGAATCAACACTTGATCTTACTGTCCTTACCTGATGAGTGCAAACAGCACGAAGCCGGTCGCGGGGTAAATGGAAATGCTTGCAAATGAATATTTTGGTTCATGACTTTGGGTATAACCCCATTAAACATGTGTTTGCACACAAATGATTGAACAGGTTGGTCTTACCAGCCTTATCCAACAGTGGCATACAAGCGCTCCTTCTTTATTATTCCTCCACTGTTTCAAGCGCATGCGGATGCTCATTTCACGGTCCCTACCTGATGAGTGCGAACAGCACGAAACCGGTCGTGGGGTGTGTGTAACGTTAAAGCATGCAAATGAATATTTTGGTTCATGGCTATGGGTTTAATCCCATTAAACATGTGTTTACACACAGGTGATTGAACAGGTTGATCTTACCAGCCTTATCCAACAGTGGCATACAAGCGCTCCTCGTTTACTATTCCTCCACTGTTTCATGCGCATGTGGATCCTGATCTTACTGTCCCTACCAGAGGAGTGCAAACACCATGACACAGGTCGCGGGGTGTATGCGATAGAAATTCATGCAAATCAATATTTTGGTACATTTATTGAACTTCTTTGTTCTATTGACAATTTTTTCATCAATTTGTTAATAGAAAACCATAAATCGGATCATGTGTGTAAGTTTTTATCTGCCAATTAAAGTCAAGAATTGAAACAAAAAAACACAACGATCGTTTTATAGTAATCACATCTGCGTAGTTGTGATTTGTCTTACCAGATTTAACTACTATTTCAATGCACTCAATAATTGTGTTCATTATCAACGTTTGTTAGCTCTGTATTCTCGTTTCCAATCCAGTATATTATGATAATTCACATATAGATTTACTATAGAATATCGCGTTATTAGGTTCCAAGGTTGTCGAATCCAGGGCGGTTTTGGGGTTATGCTTCCAATCCCAAAATGCTTCAATGGGACGGGTCTCATATAGCCTCTGACAACCAAGTCCAGCTCCTGGCCTGCACGCGTGGTCCTGTGTGACTCGGCGTAACTGCTTCTACTAACAGGAGAAATGGCGAAGGCGGCTGACTGGCGCCTCAAAACCAGCATGCTTCGGGCAGGTGGAGCACGTAAGTCCATGAAGGCGGTCCACCTGGGGGAAGAAAAACCGTTATCTCAAACCTCCACTGCCTTGTGGCTACATCCAATTATGGAAAAGGCTTCAGGAGTCAACCTCGAGGAAAAATCTGGAGCCGGGGTCCCGTTAGACATTCCGAAGTTTTATTCAACTTGTCCTGCCAACTCCTGCGACACCATCGTTGTCCAAACGTATCAGCCTAGCTGTTCCTTTGGTACCGATGGTGCCGTAAAGGGGTAGCACTTGCTTCGTGGGCAACAGCTAGTTCTCCACTTTGAACTGCCCTGGCGTACATCACAACGCACTAATGGAGAGGACACTCCATTCCGCTTCTGCGGATAATAACACGGGAAGCAGCAGATACCGGTTAAAAGCTACGGCTCGATTGGCGTAGAGCTCAGCGCCTGGGGCTGCTTCCGACTGTGGGAGAGACTTTCAGGTCTCATTGGACGGCTACCGCCCGCCTCAAGCTAGGCAGCCCCAGCCAATATGGTGCCGGCTCGCCACGGTCTGCTATCCTCATTGGGTGCATGGGGATTAAGAATCAACCGACAAGCAGACTGTTTTTCCGCACCAGCGAAACGAACTAGTAAAAAACATATTTCATTTCTGAAACTGGGAACCTGTTACGTCCGGGCCATGCTTCCTGGATTGCTTTACTTACTTTTACTTTTGTGCGGCTGGCTCCACGAGTGGATTAGCCGGCTTCATTGATGTCTCGAATCGCACCAGCCCATGCACGTTGATCGGAGGCGAGATCGTTGCAGATCGTGATCCAGTCTCGTTCCCACCTGCGAACTCCGTAGACGGTACGCAGACCCAGGGTGTCTACATCCTCTTTCACAGTTGACAGCCAGGTTTTCACTTGACCACCTTGCCGCCGACGCCAGGTGCGAACGGGTTTGGGGTCGAGGACGAGTTTTGGAAGTGCTGTGTCTGTCTTTCGGAGGACGTGGCCAAACCATTGCAGCCTTCGCCGTTGTATGTGAGCGGAAAGTGGAGATAGTCCGCTGCAACGCTCTCGTACGGCTGCGTTAGATACTCGGTCAGTATATCGGATGCCCAAGATTACCCTAAGGCACCAATGGTCGAACACTTCTAATGTGCGTACATCCTGTGACCTTAAAGGCCATGTCTCGCATCCATAAAGCAGTACAGGGCGGATCGCTGCTTGATAAACACGCGTCTTAGTTTTTAGGCTGATCCCGGGCTTGCGCCAAAGGGTGCCTTTCAACTGCAAAAACGCATTACGAGCACGATCGACCCTTAACTTCACTTCATCTTTCGCCTGACCATTGGGCAATATACTTGAGCCGAGGTATTTAAAGACTGGAACGTATTCGATCGGACAACCCTGGACGCGAAGTGGCTGGATGCCTGGTGTGTCGGAATAAAAAAATGCCTTGGTCTTAGCCGCGTTTATCTCAAGACCGACTTTCGCGGCAGTGGCACTAATGCGGTCTAAAACGCTTTGCAGCATTTCGGTATTGTCGCCCAGAACGACTATATCGTCAGCGTAGTCAAGGTCGGAAATCCATAGATCCGTTGAAATTTGCACCCCTTGATACCCTGTTAACGCCTGGTTCATTATCCAGTCTACGACATAGTTAAACATAACCGGCGATAACGGGCAACCTTGCCTGACTCCTGTGTGCAAGTTAAATTCACGCGATTCTTCACCGTAGACACGAACCCGTGCCCTTGTAGAGCTGTAATAGGCTCTGATTAGGTTGACGAGCTTTAATGGAACCCCATCCGATAGCATGATGTCCCATAAACAACCACGGTCTACGGAGTCGAAGGCGGCGCGGAAGTCAATAAAGCAAGCTATCGTTTGCTGTTGATACCGTGCACGGTGCTCGAGGATCCTGCGCAAAGTAAATATTTGATCTACGCAACCCATCCCAGGGCGAAATCCACCTTGGTTAACTCTGGTGCGCAGATTTCTTTCGGCGGAGAACCGATTAAGCAGGAGCGTTGCAAACACTTTAGCAGCGGTGTCGATTAGACTTATTCCGCGGTAATTGGAGCACACAGATTTATCTCCACGTTTCGGCAGTGGTAGAATGATAGACATCCCCCAGTCTGATGGGAAAACTTCCGTCTCCCAGATCGAACAAAACAGCCGATGTAGCGGAGATAATAATACGTCGGCACAGGCTTTAATAAGTTCAACGGAAATTCCGTCCTCACCTGGCGATTTACCATTCTGCATTCGTCGTAAAACACTTGATATCTCGTATTCTGATGGTGCCTCGCAGTTGACCGGGTATTCACAGCTATTTATCGGGGAAGTGAATACTGCATCGATAGATGACGGGCGGTTCAGTAGCTGACTGAAGTGCTCAACCCACCTATCTATCTTTTGATGAAGGTCAAATATCATCTGTCCTGACGAATCTCGAAGGTTCGTACAAAAACCACAGCTTCCAGATGCTCTGCGAATCAGGCGAAACAGTCGTCCAAAGTCTCCTATACTTGCTGCGGCTTCCATTTCGGATGCGGTTTCTGCCCAATATAGCTGACGATCCTTGCGGGCTGATCGTGTAGCAGCTCTCCTAAGGAGGCGATAATCAGATGCACCATGCATTCGGGCGTCTCTTGCCCGGGCAGAGAGCTCGATGGTGTTCTGAGAAATCCAATCTCGTCGGCGACGAGAGGCCGTGCCTAGGGTTTTTAGTGCTGCAGTCTGAGTAGCGGTCTTCAGTCTGGACCACTGTTGTTCGACTGATGCATCACTCCCATCCAACCGCTCAGCGATATCGTCAATGAGCTTCTTACGTTGGGTCGGGTTTCCTAAGGCTTCCAAGTTTAAGCGCTTCCTAGGAGTTTTCCTTTGGCGGTTTAGCAGGCGAAGTCGGAGCTTTGCGCGAACAAGTGTGTGATCGGTGCCTGCTGCGTTCCCTGTTTCGGCTCCACGATAGGACCTACAGTCGAGCACCGAAGACATCCAACGTGCGCGAATTAGAACATAATCGATCTGGTTCGCCGTTCTACCATCGTTCGAGTACCATGTGACCAAGTGTTTTTTAGGGTGCTGGAATTTAGTGTTACAGACGCATAGGTGATTGTAGGCCGCAAACTCGATCAGTCGATCGCCATTCGCGCAGCGCTGCCCTAGGCCAAATTTTCCCAGGATTCGGTTTGTTGCGGAATCTGCTGATCCTGTACGAGCGTTCCAGTCACCAGCCACAACCAGTACGTCGTTTCCAGCAACTCTATCGACTACGAATTGAAGTTGGTTATAAAAATCGTCTTTTGTAGTTTGGTCGGCTGATAGGGTTGGGGCATACACCGAAACGACTGTTATATTCAAAGGGTGACCCCTCAGCCGGACCACCGCAATTCTCGGGGATACAGGCATCCATGACATGAGTGCTTGCTTAGCATGGTCGCTGAGCGCTATCGCTACTCCATGCTGACCAGATCCATCCTCGGGCCCACTATAAAAAAGCCAATAATTACGATCGACTCCGGGGACCTTGATCGATTTGGATCCGTGTCCGGGAAGGCGGACCTCGGAAAGACAAGCAACATCTACTTGGTAGTCCAATAAAGAGCGCATCGTGATTGCTTGACTACCAACGTCACGCAGTGTCCGTACGTTCCAACATCCCAAATAAAAGACCTTACGGATATTTATGGCCCCAGCTAGCTTACTTTTCACCCTAGCCGCTGGGAGAGCCAAGGGCGCGTCGCGTCTCGGGAACGCCGTAGCAGAGAGCTGAGATATACGTTGAGACATCGTCATGAAGTTTCTTGGGGATAGTGTACAAGTGATGTCCCCAGCACCACTTGGTGTTTGTTCGAGTACACCTCTCTAGCCTTTGCACAGCCAAGTGCAACCTACAAGGCAGCAGGGAGCTGGCAGATAAACGCGCTGTGCGCCAGTTATCTACCTACGGGGCTTCTCTCCGGATTTTTCCTCGGGGTTTTCTCCCGAAGCCTTTCCCGCAATCGGGTAACCCACAAGGCAATGGGGGTTTGGAGTCAGGGTTTTCCTTCCCCTAGATGGATTGCCAGTAGCTGACGAGCTCCATCTGCCCGGAGCTAACTGGTTTTATGGCGCCAGTCACCCGCCTTCGCCCCTTCTCCTGTCAGTAAGAGCAGTTCCGCCGGGCTTGTGGAAGCCACTCGTGCAGGCCAGGAGTTGGACTTGGTTGTCAGAGGCTATTTGAGACGCACGCCATGTGGGAGCATTTTATAGATAGTAGGCGGCTCATTCCTACTACCACCACCGGCTGTGACAACCTTTGGAACTTCCTGGATTGCATGACGACGTCGCGAATATCAGAGGCGGAAGCAAATCTGCTGTGATTACCAATGAGCTAAGGAAACTGAATGTCGACTTGGCTGCCCTGCAAGAGAGGCGACTACCAGACACTGGTATACTAACAGGAAGATATTACACATTTTTTGGAAAGGAAGGGGGTCCATTGAGCTTCGACTGCATGGAGTTGGCTTTGCCGTTCCAAACGACCTACTGAAAGCAGAAGAACTGTGCAACAGCGGGAGCGAACGGATTTGAACTCTAAATCTGAAGTGCATTAATGGTACAATTACGTTGGTCAACGTTTATGCACCGACGCTCTCTGCGACGCCTGCTGAGAAAGACGCTTTTTATTATGACCTCACGACAGTCCTCAAAAACGTGCCACAAAAACTGTATAGTGGTATTGGGTGATTTCAATACTAGAGTTGGTGCAGATTACGAGTCTTAGCAAAACAGTCTCGGGAGGTTCGGTGCAGGTAAAACCAATGAAAATGGACAACGCCTTTTAGAATTGTGCACACATTTCGGTCTTTGTGCCAGTAACACATTTTTTCAAACAAAACCACAGCATAAGGTCAGTTGGAAACATCCTCGCTGTAAGCATTGGCATCAGCTTGATCTTATTCTTGTTAGGCGCACTAATATAGGAAGCATACTTCTCACCAGATCATATCAAAGCGCAGATTGTGACACTGATCATTAACTGGTCTGTGTAAATTGTCTGCTAAGCCTAAGATAGACTTCACTCGCATGTGTGAACCTAATCTAGCTGAGCCATTTGCAAAAGCCTTCACAGCCGAGTACAGCAAATCGGATTCAGAAAACTGGGAATCGATAAAAAGCTGCATATGCCGAGTAGCACTTTCCACTTTCGGTCCGAAGAAAGCTCGAACGAGCGACTGGTTCAAAGCAAAAGCATCTCAGATGACTGTTGTGTTGGATGAGAAACGGTCAGCTTTCTTTGGGTTCAAAGGCATGCCAACAGATGGAAACTTACGACTTTTAAGAGCAGCTAAAATTATGGTCCAACAGACTGCAAGGCGATGTGCAAATGACTATTGGACAGAAATTAGCCTTAGTATCCAAAAAGCTGCGGATACTGGAAATTTGCACGGTATCTATGATGGGATCAAGAGAGCCATTGGTCCGAACAAACTTAAAACGGCTCCCATTAAGTCTGTATCTGGTGACCCGATTGTGGACAAACATCAGTAGATGGAAAGATGGGTAGAGCACTTCTTCTCTCTCTACTCTAGGGACAGTACGGTTTTACCGCATGTACTTGAAAATATCGAGCGGTTGCCGACTATTGAATATCTAGATACTTCCCCTACTCTTGATGAGCTCAATATAGCAATCGACCGCTTAGCGAATCGGAAGGCCCCTGGTGACGACGGAATTCCACCTAAGCTCATCAAATGCTGTAGAGCAGCATTATTACAACCTCTTTAACATTTGCTTCTTCAGTGCTGGCAAGAGGCGTTTGTCACACAAGAGATGCGAGACACGAATATTATCTCGCTATTTAACAACAAAGAAGATAAAGGCGACTGCAAAAATTACACAGGAATCTCCCTTCTGAATTTTGTAGGCAAATTGTTTGCTAAAATCTTACAGGTCCGGCTGCAAGTTTTAATTGATAGAGTTTACTCCGAATCTCAACGTGGGTTCCACAAGGGAAGATCAACCGTTGACATGATCTTATCCATGAGACAAATTCAAGAAAAGTGTTGGAAACAGCGTATGCCATTATAGGCTGTTTTTATTGATTTAACGAAGGCATTCATCTACGTCAACAGGGGGGGGCTTTTCAAAATTTTTGATTTGATAGGCTGCCCCACAAGACTGCTCAAACTCGTTATTTCGTTCCATTCAGGCATGAAGGGTTCAGTCCATTTTAACGGTTTCAGCTCAGAAGCCTTTGAAATCCCCGATGTTCGGCATTTTCTCCGCTCTGCTTCTTAAGCACGCTTTCAGGACGAGGGCAGAATGCATTTATTCACGTACGCGAAGTGTTGGCAAGCTTTTCAACCTTTACTGGTTGAGAGCACAAACCAAGGCACGAAATGTGCTAATCCGTGACCTGCTGTTTGCCGACGATGCAGGCTTTATTGCTCACTCTCAAGAGCACCTCCAGTCCATAATGGAATGTTTTTCGTCAGCATGCGAAGACTTTGGGCTAACAATCAGCATAAGCATGATCAAAGTCCTTCGAAACTGTCAGCTTTTATCAGTATATCTTTTCACATATCTTGGTTCAACCATTGCGGATAACCTCTCGCTAGACACGGAGATTGATAAGCAGATTGACAGAGCAGCTGTCATTCTTTCCCAATTAAACTCTCGTGTTTGGGGTAACCGCAAGCTGACTGTAAAGACAAAGATGATGGTATACACCGCGTGTGTACTAAATGTTTTACTGTACGGCAGTGAAACCTGGAACACCCACGAAAAACACGAATGGAAGATGTATGCTTTCTATCTGCGATGCATCCGGCGTAACTTGAACATATCGTGGATTGACAGAACGACTAATGCTGAAGTGCTTTCAAAAGCTGGTCTACAGAGCATGTTCACCCTATTGCGACTGCGCCGTCTGCGGTGGCTTGTTCATGACTACAGAACGGAAAATGATCGTATTCCGAAAGATATACTCTATGGTGAGTTGCAATTAGGAAGTCGACCGTTGGGCAGACCGCACTTGCGGTACAAAGACGTTTGCAAAAAAGATATGAAAGCTCTTGGCATTGACCCGGCCAGTTGGGAAGAACTTGCTCATGACCGCTCACTTTGGAGGCATTTTGTAAAGCGTCGTCTGCAAGCTGAGGAGGAGCAGATACAGCTCTTGGCTGCTGAACGCAGATCACGCCGCCGGCGTGCAACTGATGGAATACAACCGAGTTTTGACTATCGTTTCTAGCGCTGCGGGAGAGATTTTTCCTCCCGAATCGGACTGTTAGGTCATTCCAAAAGCCATAGAACAAGAATATTCACGCGATTGTGAAGTACATCCGTGGTCGACATCGACCGAAGGAGGCCAACAACAACAACAACATCGCGTTATTAGGCCGTACAACAAAATCGATACTCATGGATATAATTTACTAGTCCTGCCATTCCAACGAGCATTGTTATAGGCAACCTGAATTTTTAGTTTAACTTTGTTGGCTATCAAGCCTGTCTACATTCGATTTGTAAGTAATCGCACAAAATAAATTTGTTTTTGCCTATATATACAACCCAGGAAACCTTGAAAGTTTGTAAAAATTTCGTCAGCCTAAATAAATGGAGCAGTTGTTAGCATTAGAAATTTTACGTAGATTGATTCATTTCGATATCGATGTTTTAGTGTACATGATTGTAATAGTACATGACAGATTATTACTCAAGAGATAGGGAGATAAAATGAAATTTGTGGTGAGTATGAGATATTTGGAAATCATGTACCGTTTTTAAAGCACCCGTGACCCTGACCGTTCACAAACAACATATTCTTCAAAAATCGCTTAAACAACAATGTCCATCTTATCTAATCGGTGTAACATTACACTTTATCCGATGAGGAGACCAGAAAATGATATCTGTTTGTTTGACGAACACAACAGATGTTGATGGCTACGTCTGGACTGGTCGAACAAACAAAAGCTACTCAAATGTGCCGGTGTCTACTGAGCTGCAGTCGTCCGTGCTTATTTTCGCTGATGACGCAATGCATTGGCGCGAGATAAACTTTAAAGCCGACACGCACAACCTGCAACGGGATCTCGATATGATTTACACCTGGTTCCTAGACAACAAAATGCCACTGAATGCATCTAAATGCAGCCTATTGTCACACAACAGCAAGTTGAGTAATGAATATTAGATAGGTCGTACTGTTATCAAACCCGCATCCTCCTAAAACGTTTAAGTCGTGATTATCAAGTCTGACTTTGGAAACTCAATGCAATGTCGACTCGCTGCCAGTAAAGCTGAAATCGACTTGGGTCTCCTTAATAGAGTCCTAAATTTGAATCCAACATTATCTGCAAATTGATTGCAACCTACATCCGTCTTCACATCGACTATGCTATACCGGCATGGGATCCTCGGTTGAAAAAAGATATTCTGTTATTGGAAACTCCACAGCGCAGAGCGACAAAACTCGTTCTGGGACTTCCTAATTATCCACACGAAATGAGACTCAAAATATTAAATTTGCATTCGGCTAAATACAGATGGAAACGAGGAGCACTAATCTTTATTTGGACAATGCTTAATCAAACAAATTATCCTTGCAGTCGTTTGTTTCATCCTTCCCATAACACACATCTGTGTGGCCACCAATCTAAACTTAACAACAGCATAGCAGGTATAACTGCCGCAAATATGCATTTTCCGTTCGCAATGTGCAATTTTGCAACAGTTTACCTACTCGCGTGTTACAATCTGGAACCCTTGACGTTTTCAGGAAATCACTAGATGCCAACATGGACAAGTATGTTTTCACGTTTGACAATAATCTCTAACAATGATTTGATATTTTTTAGCATCCGACCCGATGTACATTTTTGTGGGTCTTGTAAAGCATAGCTTTTTATCCGCATATCATCTATGAATAAATCTAACTACAGGGTTATACCACTCCACTAAGTCATGTTCTTGCTTAGCTTGAAATTGCGTTTCTCGTGAATCGGTCATGTTGATACCTGCAACACTAAGGTTTACACCCGCGGATTTTGGTTTATTATTTCAGTTTGTCATTTCAGCAATAGTTTGCTGAATCCTTTCCGCTAAGTTTAGGCGTCACCGATCCTGACGAACACTTACCCATTCCTTCAACATCTGCGCGGTTATCTGGGTAAATGATAGAATGTTCGATTATGATGGATTTTCTATTGGCTCTTCGACCTCTAATTCGGGCAAAAACGATACATTTAGGACGTGCATTATCAGTTCATTCAGTAGTTGTATATTCCATTCTAATCCATTCACACGCGTCTGAATTTCGTTGTCAGGAGTTTCCGCCTCCTAAAATGTTAATGTGGGTTTGACCTTACAAACCTGTCAAACTTAACAATCACCGGGACAAATATCTCCATTAATAATTGCTACCAAATCCGAGGTAAGCGATTCATCACACTTTGCATGCACCTTTGATAAACAAGCGTAATACGCGACAGATCTCGCCATAGGACTTACCGCCTTTTGGCAGACCGTACACATGCTACCCGATGCGATATGTTTTCTTTTCGGTATCATCCGCTCAAGGTTGTGAGCAGCACAGTTCGGTCGTGTCTGTACAATTAGTGGTTCTATCGACTGATTGATGATGAATATCGTGAGAGCAAAAACAGCGGTGATCACGAATAAGAGTAAAATCTGCAGTGAATCCTGCTATACGTTTCGGTAGTTGATAGTACGATGTTAAAATTATAACCAGTCGATGATGAAGAATAAGATCTTTCCGATGACGTTAATCTCTTTGAGGGATTGAAAAGTACGAACAGCGTTGTCCGCGGAGATCCGATATGGATAAAAACTCGAAAAATCCGACTTTTTTGTATGCCCGAATACCGCTACGAGAGTGCTATATTCAGAATGCTGACTTCAGGGGATTCAAACAATGTATAAAATACACATGCTGACTTTACATATTGATAAAACATTTGTGTTATTTTTATGCCTTCCCTATATTTTTAATCGATGGTTACTATAAATTATTTAGTTTTGGACCATTAAAACTTTGAATTATTATGAATTACTTTGAATCCACGGATGTGTAATTGCAAGAACCGTATATCCTGTTAATGAGGCGCTTAAATTAATGAGACCGAATGTCAGATTGACTAAACATCAGGCCTGATTAAACTCGTAACTTGTGAACGCGAAAATCATTACAACGAAATCCGTAACGTTTCAGGTTTTCACAATGTATGTATGAAGTCGCCCCGTTACAGAGAAGAACATACAAGTTCAAATGTTTGATTCAAGGTAATTCAAGGTTTTTAATGGTCTAAAAAGCAACAAGCTTAACAACAACCATAGGATGGTAAAAATTGAAATTTAAGTGTATAAACAATGTAAGAACATAGATTAAACAGTATATAAGTGTTCTGGAAACGAATAATGCGATAAAAATTCGTCTAATTTCGTTTTAAAGTCATGCAAGTTAGTGGCGTGAGCAACGGTTGAAGGTAAACTGTTCCAAGTAAAACAGACACGGACAGAGTAAAAATACCTTCTACAGTTCAGACGGGAATGGGGTACGACCAGCACATATTCATGGGTCCGATAATTCCTCGTATCCCTTCGCGTGAATAAATCCTGTAAGGGATGGTTCGGGGTATGAAAAGTTTTGTAAAGTAAGATAAGGTCTCCTCTGATTCGTCGATAGGGAAAATCGAACAGATTCAGTTGAGCTATCCTTTCTTTATATGGTTTGTTTCGGATGCTGAGAACTAGTTTCGTTGAGCGGTGATAGATTCGCTGCATAAGTTCCACATCCCTCTTGAGCCACGGAGACCATGACTGCACACCGTATTCCATGACTGGTCTCAAGTATGTATTCATGATCCTTGGGAATATCTTGGGCGAAAATTTCCCAAATACACGTTTGAGTAGATTTAGAACACGTGTTGCTTTTTTAAAGGCACTGTTAGTTTGAAGTGATGTTTTTAAACTGGAGCATATCCAGACACCCAAATCTTTTTCTTCACTGCAATTTTCAAGGGCATGCGAACCTATGTGATATGTGAACTCTACTCGATTCCCCACATTCATGATCCTGCATTTGTTGAAGTTAAACGGCAGTTTGTTCTCCAACGACCAGCTGTGAAGCGTATCAAGATCCTTTTGTAATAGCAGACAGTCTTCCGGACTACGAATGCTGCGCCAAATCTTTATGTCGTCCGCAAATAACGAAATGTTACATCGAACAATTTCCGGTATTTCATTGACATAAACCAGAAAGAGGATCGGACCAAGGACTGAGCCTTGGGGAACTCCGCTAGTTGCTGCAATTGGTTTGGATAATGCACCATCAACACGTACCTGGTTAGTGCGATTTGTTAGGTAGTCATTTAGCCAATTCAGCAACTTTCCAGTGATACCAAGCCTTTCAAGCTTCTGCAGTAGTAGGGAATGGTCAACACGATCGAATGCTTTTGAAATATCCAAGTAGCACGCGTGTATTGCTTGTCCTTTATCTACCGATTTTGTCCAATCATCTAGCGTTACCAGTAAATTAGACAAACAGGAATAATTTCGTCTGAATCCATGCTGGTTCCTCGAAAGCAACTGATTATTCTCGAAGTGTTTCATTAGATCGTCAACAATGAGTCGCTCAAGTAATTTTGAAATCACTGGTAACAGAGTAACGGGTCGGTAATTGGAAACATCGGAGCGATTTCCACCTTTGTAAATTGGAGAAATTATTCCTCGTTTCCAATCTGTAGGAATCACTCCACTTGCCAGTGTTTGCTCGAACAGATAAGTGAGTGGTTTGTACACCAAACTCGCAAATTGCTTCAATATTTTCGGGGTTATTCCGTCGGCCCCAGGAGACTTTCCGGTTTTAAGATTAAATAAACCTTGGAGGACGCGTTTCTCAGTGACACTTATTTCACTTAGGGCAACCGTGTTTGAAAGTGTTGGATTTGGGCTGTTTATTGCATGTTGTATCGGGTTGAATACCGATGAATAAAACGTGGCTAAAGCATCAGCAGTTTCTGCTGCAGTTGTTGTTGGTCCAGCTGATGTGTTCACGGACGCTACTCCAGGTTTCACCTTAGCTTGATCGTTAACCATACGATATAGTATTTTGGGGTTTCGCTCCATCATGCTTGATATCACTTCTTGGAAGCACAACTTGTCTTGGATGACAAATTTGTTTACTTTGTTCCGCAGTAAACGGAATGTTTCCCAGGTCTCGGATGATGGGTTTTGCCGATGGTGTCGCCAAGCAATGTTTCGTACCGTTAACCACTTACGAGTTCGGCTTCTTAATTTAAATTCAAAGTTTTTTCTTGAGTTCCTGAGGACAAATTCGGAGCTCACTTCGATTGAACTTTTGAGATTAGATATTAGCCATATCCAAAAGTCATGTACGTTGCTGGTTTCCGGTTGGCAGTTAAACGTGTTTTTCAGAGCATCACTCAACGCCATAGTGTTGATCCGCCTAACTCTTTTACGGGCATCATTTGTTCTTACAGCTTCAAACAGATAGTCAAACTGGATGACGACGTGATCACTTAGTCCCAGTGGACTTTCGTAAGCAACGTTATCAATGTCATGTTCATTGCTTGTCAGAACGAGATCTAAGAGTGAGGGTAAATCGTTTCCGCGGTATCGGGTATTACATGTAATGTGGTTATAAAGAGGAATATCGTCAAACAACTCACTGAATGCGCGCTCGAGGGAGTGTTCTGGGTAAATGGTGCTGCTCTGCAGATTCGGTAAATTGAAGTCACCCATAATCAAAAATCCACAAGTGTATCTGGAAGTAACCATGCGAATTTTATCCAGTAGGGCCAGATTGTAAGTTTCCTGTGCAGACGGTGGGCGATATACTACTCCCAAAACACAGTCTTCACCGTTAGCTAGTCGGATTGAGCACCAGAGTGTATCCAGTAACACGATGTCTGGATCCGTAATCTCACGGCACAGAAGGTTTTGGCTATAATACAAAGCTACTCCTCCTCCTCTGGTTTCACGGTCATGACGAATAAGTGACATTCCTGGTAATTCAAGTTCACTATTTGTTTGCTGAGTCTGCAGCCACGTTTCCGTTACGGCGATGATGTCTGGTGAACATCTCAGAAAAACTGCACGCAGTTCACCGATTTTGTTTCCGAGACATTGTGCGTTGGTGTAGATGCATTTCATAGTTGTTTTTCTCAACAAGGATGGGGTGTGGGGAAGAAGGCTAGCGGAGTGCAGAATATATGTTAGGCCGACTCCTCCAGAGTCGGCAACTGAAGGTTTTTTGCTTGCAGGGATGCTTGATCGTTTTGGGGTTGTACTGTTGGAACACAGTGATCTATCGTATCGGCTGAAATTGTTTCTGACACGTCAACAACTGATTGACTTGGTAGTGTTTCTATTGAACTTAGTGGTGCATCTATCTTTCCAATATGGTGTTTCGATGCACCTAGTCTAATTTCTCGCGGGATTATTCTGCGGCCATTTTCCCAACGAGTTTTGACCGTGTTCAACATATCATTACGCAAGAACGTTATTTTAAGGGGCTTAGGACCGATGCCCTTATAATTCGTAGATTTGGGGATGCGGAACGTGTCCGTCACAGCTACATCATGCAAACCAAGTATATCACTGAGGAATCTCCATTGTAACTGATCGTGTTTGCGCTGCACCGCTTTATCAGTTGCTTCATCAGCTTCTGGAACTCCCAAAAGGATTATACTTCGATCATCCCTCTGTTTCGTTTGGTTTTGTTGCTGGTCCTTTCGGGCCCTTTCCCACCAGGGCACATCAGCAAAGATCCTTGCAGTGGTCTCTGAACGCTCCTTACGCAGGAGAAAAGCGGATAGTAAGATGTTTTCAAGATCCCTTTCAGAGCGAACCGTGATTCTAAGCAATCTTGGCTGGTCCAGATTTGAAGAAGTAGGTTTACGACTTAGTCGTATCAATGATAGTGGTTCAACTGGCTCCAAGTCCATGTTGTTGCACAACCTTTTCCATTCTTCTTTATCGTGCTTTAGCCTGTCCCCTAGTAAGGTGGCACTCGTTTCCTTTACGTTGGTGCAAATCACACTTAGTCCATGGACTGAATGTACACTCTGTGTTTGGCGCTTTCGCTGGTTGCTGGACGTTTCAACTACCTTAGATCGAATACCAATAGTGTCCACTTTGGGAGTGTTTTGCACGATGACTTTTGGTTTTGAACCTAAAGGTTTTCGCTGATGATTCGGGTGAGCAGGTGGCTTTGGCTTCGTATCTTTTTGCGAACCAGGGATGTTTTGGGCAGACAGGCCTTTAACAGTCGCATTTGTAAAGGTGGCCTTTTGATGAAAAGGACGCTCCTCAAGACACTCCGGCACAGTTGCAACAGCTGAACATTCGTTTTGAAAGATTGAAGATTTAGCGTTTATCTGACTGGTATTACCGTCAGTAGTTTCCGATTTATTGAGCCAACATTTAATTTATTGAATCGTTTCGATTATTGATCCAGTCACATACTACAATGCTATGATAGTACTGTTCATACTAATCGTGCAAACATATTTAAAACATCATGTACGTTCTGAGAATTTGGGTGACATTTTAGCGCGCTGTATGAAAATATAGGAAAATTGGACAAGTAAGATTAGAAAGTAAATGATATCGAGGAGCGCAATTAAAAGATACCATAGCTGCGGTAGAATGCATTTCGATCTCTTGAACACCTCATAGAGCACAGTTGTGATTTGTGAGTTCAAACTTGTCAAGATTGCCATTTTGAAACTTGCTCTACACTAAACATGGAATCCTGAGAGATTGGCGATTTATATTGAGACTACACATTAGAAACGCGTTGCTTCTGATTTCAAAGGAAAGACCATCCAAAGTAAGCACTGCACTCCAGTTTCGCTCTCAGTTGAGCTGAGTTGAACAGCTAAGGCCTTGATGATAAGCTCTTTGATGGACTTTATTTTGCAATCTGAAGCAACAAGGTACTGATGAGTAGTCTATAAACAAGAATTATTTCTCCGAAATCCGACTTGAACAATGATTATTATTGAGTTGAAAATGAAAAAATCATTGTGTCCAAATATTCATTTTGAATAATGTCTGAGTGAATTTACCAAGTTGCAATACTTCGCAAGATCAGAAATTTTGAACGACACATAAAATGACTCGAAATCACATAGAAATGTTCGGTGTTGTAGTACTCTGTTTCAGTCGAGTGCCGAAATGCATCGTACAAATGATAATAATAATTTTTGCAGCGCTAATTATTTAACTTATATGAATTTCAAGCGTTTCTGTAAAATTTAATACAGGACCACTTAGCTTATATATATATATATATATATATGTGTGTGTGTGTTCTTGTACAGAAACAAACTATTTGACATCGGCGAGAAAATAAGTGGAAGCAAGAACTTACCCATGTTTGACGCCTCGGCAAGTTTCAAAGGCAAACGTTAAAATGGACTGACCCTTTCATGACAATGGGGAAGGAAATAACAAGTTTGAGCAGTCTTGGGGGCAGCATATCAAATCAAGTATTTTGAAAAGACCCTCCCTGCTGACGTAGTCATTTGACTTCTTTAAATCCATAAAAACAGCGTATAATGGCATACGCTGTTCCGGACACTTGTCTTGAAGTTGTCTCATGGAGAAGATCATGTCACCGGTTGATCTGCCCATGCGGAAGCCACATTGAGATTCGGAGTAAATTCTATCAGCTAAAACTTGCAGCCGGATCTGTAAGACTTTAGCAAATAATTTGCCTACAAAATTTAGAAGGAAGATTCCTCTGAAATTGCTGCAGTCGACTCTATCACCCTTATTCTTAAATAACGTGATGATCTACATGTCTCGCATCTCTTGTGGGACACACTTTTACTGCTAGCGCTAAAGAAGAAAATGGTAAAGAGGCTGTAATCATGCTGTTCTGCAGCGTTTGATGAGCTCAGGTGTAATTCCGTCATCAACAGGGGCCTTCACATTCGCTAAGCGGTCGACTGACCTATTCAGCTAAAGAGTTAGGGGATTATTTAGATGTTTAATGGTTGACAACCGCTCAACATTTTACAGCACATGCCGTAAAAACCTTACTGTCCCTAGAGTATAGAGAAAACAATTGCTCTACCCATCTTTCTATCTGCTGAGTTTTGTCGACATTTGTAACATTCAAGTCAAGTGAAATATATTCACGAACAAGAAGCTGGTACAGAGAAGCTGTTTGCAAGAACAGATTTAATCACAAAATTGTATCTGCTTTGCAGCTATTTAGACATGTCTTTCGTTTCATTAAAAGCTCATTCAATCTTCTCGGTTGAGATTAATTTTGAATAGGTCTTAGATTACGTTTGCGGCGGTTTTGGAACAAATCTGCTGTTTTACACATTATTCAAAGAGGCTCTCGTCCGTTAATTCGGATGTTTTATACGTTCCCGTTCTGAGCCACTTTAAATCACAGAGCATTTATACATTCTGCATGCAGCTATATAAAATATTCTAGATCTACTACATTGAATTACAATGAAAACAAATTGAGCAGGACGTGGCTGTTCTCAGTTCGTCCCCTGAAAATTGACAATGTGAGGTAGAAGTTTGACCTTTAAGTTAGGTGAATTTTCTCCTGTCAAACAATTTTATTGATTTCATCTATTTTTCATCATTTTTGTTTGCTTCGTATGCGCTAATGTTAATGCATGTACGATTTTTTGAAGGTAATATCATTTAAATTTACCGATGAAGAAATCTGCGTTCAACAACCATATACGGAAAGCAAAATATTAGTTAATCCATTTGATTTTATTTGGCTTTATTTTGTGTACACTCGATGAAAGATATGGATGCAACTGCACCACTAGTATACTTTGATTTGTGTTTGTGTGTGTGTGCCTTAATTAGCTACAAGTATTGACTAATTTTCTCAGAGGTTGTTTTGTTTTTCCTACTATCCTTTCAACTTTTTAGGTTCCAGTCCAGTGACATTTTGACGGCTATGCGTAACATGCGAACTATTCAATCCAATTTTCATTTTCGGTCAACATTTCGATAATGCTAAACAACAGCATAATCACTCTTCGGTTGTCACACTAAGGATATTTTCTGAGTATGCTTACCTGGCTATCCAATCATCTCAACGACGGAAAGTTGTTCTTGCTCCCAAATGTTTTAAATAGGATGGAGTATCATTTATGTTGCCTGTTTCAGAAATCAGAACTCAGAAAGTTTTATGGTAGAAAAAGCAGCAATCGAAACAATAACCATAGGATGACAGGTATATGGAGTAAAATTATAAAATCTCTCAAAAATCAATAGGGACAGTCACATACCGCATGGTTCGTCATATATTCATCGAGTTTAGAAGCGAAAACCGCAACAGATTTCGAGTGGGCAAAATGTTCAAATTGAAACAAATTCATAATGAGAAAAAATTTCGACGAATATCCAATCGACAATGCAGAATGCTTAAAGCCTTTGAGTGTTTTCGTGTTCGAGTAATGCCATTAGGAGTTAGAATGTGTTTAAGTAGATGGTTTTCAGTCTTCGAGATTTTGAATGCCAACAGGTCACTCCGTATCCGTCAATGGGTAAAATCGTGTAGATTTAGTGCATATGTATTAATTAACCAGGATTAAGTTTCGGGCATGAAAATAATGAAAATCCTGTTTAGCAGACTCGAGATTCGGCAGGCTTTATTGTGCACTGTCCGACAATGATGTCCAGGATAAAGTTAAAACGACACCCAGATACCGAGGTCTCTTTCAGCGTAGTCCAGCCGAGATCTTGCGTGCCAAGCTGATACGTGTAGTGCAGTTTCCTATATTTCCTGAGTTGATGTGAGTTCAAATATTCGATATTGAGTACTTCGTTCGTGATTAATAGGTCCAGGGTAGATCGCTTTGGTTGTTGTACATCGTTGTAAAGTGGGATGAAATTCACTATTTCCCGAGGAAAGCTTTTGAAGGAATTGTGTGTGTGGTAAGTGTCGGTACATGGGAATCACCGTGCATGAAGGAATGTAATTGAGCGCGCTTCAATGCGAAAAGTATTTCATTAGAAAGAACAATGTCAGCGGCAGATGATGAAGAAGAGCGGAGCGATAAATAAATGCTTAGAGACACCTTCGGTTATCATGCAGGTCAGTATAGCAAAACAATTTATCTGGGACATCTAGCTCCATGGAGAAAAATATAGTAAAATGAATGCTTTCGTGTAAGTAGAGGAGTGCCCCGCCACGTTTTATAGCTTGATTTTTCCTGTAAATCAACATGTCTGGGATGTTGAGTTCAGAGTTGTGTACTGAATTACTCAACAAGATTTTTTCACTGCAATCAAATCCAAAACGCTGCGGTCGCACGTGAATAAAGTTAAGTAAACTTGCCCAGAAAGCTCTGATCATTGGTGCAACACCAAGATGGAGATTTTATTTCAAGGCAGCTGAAGAACTCATCGTAGTTGATTCGCCGACCCAGGCTGCTCCATGCTTTTTTCTCGGTTACATTTGTTTGACTGCGTGACGAAATCATTTCGGGAACATTTAATAACGTGCTCTTTAAGTCGTATACAGCTTAAATACGAATTTCGGCATTGGTATCACGCCTCGAGTAATCTATCCTCCATTTCGTCTGTGTGGAAAGATATTTGAAAGAAAGAGGCTGTTGCGATTACTTTTTTGGATTAAGGCGCATATTATGATGTTTTATTATTCCGTTTAAACATAGGATCTATTGAATTTACGGCAATCGTGTTGCAGTCCTTTACTGGATTCTTCTACGTTCGAACTGGGTACATCATGAATGATAACAGCTAGGCGATTTATAACCTCCTTTGCCTACGAATTTGTCGTTCTTCCCACGGAACACCAGGAAATATTCGTACAGTGGATTTGTTTACAACTAAGAGGAATGAGGCGTGCAAGGTATTTTCTACATCTTGTACGGACATTCGCACTAGGAGAGTTCGCACGAGGTGAGGACTGACTATAAAAAGACACAACCGTAAGTTCATCAAGTTTTTAGAGTTTTATAAGAAACGTCATCACATAAATCTAATAAGTCATGATCTAGCAACCAGTATTGTAGTGTTTTGAATTTAGCTAATCGTCAACTTTTGCAAGCTGAGCAAATATTGTTGGAGAATGGCTTGAATTTCTGCATAAGTAAGAGCTGAGGATCTTATCTCTGTATTGAGGGATCATTCAATGCACTTCTCAATGAACAGGCAGATGCGGTAAGGAACCGTATCTTTGGTGTCATCAAAAACCAGGAACAAGGCGATGCAAACCTTGATTCACACGAAAGACAAGCACTTCTTACGCTGAAGCAAGATACAAATATATCCATTACTAAGGCTGACTAAGGTAAAGTAACGGTAATTGTAAACAAAAGCGATTATTTAGAAAAGGTTGGGGTACACTTATCCGAGGGTCCTTATGAACGGATAGATAATGGCAAAATGAAAAAGGTAATGAATAACTGCATAATGTTAGCCTCTAGGTACTTATGTAGCGTTGAGAAGAGTTTGTGGAAGGGCTTGTGGTAAAACCCTTATTACAAGTCTACTCTAACTCCTACGTTCTAGGGCCTACCTAAAACACATAAAGAAAGCATTACTGTAAGACTTATCGTCGATGGTATCGGATCTCCTGCGCACGAGTTAGCTAAACATTTGGTTTATATGTTAAAACCTTTAGTCGGCAATACAGCCTCGTTCATCAAGAACGCATATGACTTTTCAGCACGCCTAAAGTCGGTAACAATTTATGACAATGAAATAATGGTTAGCTTTGATGTGAGCGCGTTGTTCACCAACGTCCATACAAGTGCGTTACAACTAGCTAGAGGGGCCTTGGAATCTGATGCCAGTTTGTCAGATCGCACAAACTTGAGCGTAAAGCAAATTATCAACGGTGTATCGATCTGCCTAAGCATGAACCACTACGTATTTAATGAGCAATTATATAGACAAAAAGAAGGGTTTGCAATGGGTTTACCGATATCTCCAGTACTTGCGAACATGTATATGGCGCATTTCGAGAACAAAGCCCTTAACAATGAAGGGCCTAAGCCAAAATGATGGTGGCGCTAGGTTGATGACACATTTGTTATCATTAAGCGAGATTAGTTAGAGGCCTTCTTCAGCTATTTAAATGAAATACACCACACGTATTACGGTCACAAAAGAAGTGGTATATTGCACAGGCACTTTTCCATTTTTGGACTGTTTAGCACAGAAGGTAGACGGGAAAATAAAAACTGCTGTCTATCGGAAACCTATCGATGCCAATGCTGTACTACGATACACTTCCGCTCATCCAAGACAGGTCTTCAGGTCCATAGCTTGTTCCATTTTCCATAAGATAGAACACCTGTGCAGCGACGAAAGAGACCGAAAACCGAGCCAAAGGCCCATAGACCACGGTTATCCAAAACGTTTTGTCAAACGCCAATTGACGAAGGTAAAATACCCGTCCGAAAAATCTGAGAAAAATTGGCGAGATACAGTTTGTATACCGTGTATAGAATGCGCATCCGAAGCGATACGTAGAATCTTGAACCAAGCGTACTTACGCGTAACTTATAAGAAATGAAAAATTATCCGTTCGGTTCTGATGCACTTCAAGGATAGAACACCTTTATTTAGCGTTACGAACAGCATCTACAGAATCAACTGTAAGGACTGTTCGGGTGTTTACTTAGGGAAGACTTCCAGGGAAATTCACACTAGAATCGAAGAACACCGAAAGCATAACCGGAGACAGCCCCGGGATGCGAGGGAATATCAATCCCTTATTTTGATTCCGCCTTATCGGAGCACGTTTTAGATACCGGCCACAGTGTCGATCTACACAATGTGGAAATATTGAGACACGGAATTAAACCGTATAGCGAACGCCTATATACGGAGTCGGTCGAAATTGCCCGGCGGTCAATAAGGTGGATGGGGCAGAAATCTACACAATTTGCGCTTGGCACTAATGCGAAGGTAAATATTTGTTATTAAGCTTAGATCTAATGGTTAATTAGATTTTTGTTTTTCTTCAAAAATAGATTAACATTAGCCCCGAAGCGCAAGCGGATCCTGATCTTACTGTCCCTACCTGATGAGTGCAAACTGCATGAAACCGATCGTGGGGTGTGTGAAGGAAATGCACGCAAATGTATATTAGCCCCCAATCGATTGGAATATTTTTGGGACCGATCGTGTATTCATAATGCAAATAAATTTGAGTGCAATCGGTTGGAGCAGTTTTTGGGTAACATTTCACTTCTGACACAGAAGCTTCGTCAGACCAAGGGTGATAGTCAGTACAGGGAACATGATTAAGTGTTAATCAACCCCAACCACTCATTTGAACTCACCGCTAAACAGCCTATAGTACGCCTACAGTGTGTCACATCTCGTGGGCATGAGCAGGATCAGTGGTCGATTTTCCTCTTAACCCTTTACGCCCGTATGTGATGAATTCGTCACATAAAATAAAAAGGCTTATAGCGAGAGTAATGCCACTGGAGACCCGAATGTGGCGAATTCGTCACACGTTTATAACTTTCGTAATATATATATATATATATATATATATATATATATATATATATATATATATATTAAAAAAATGCGTATCATAACTATTTACTACACCATAAGCTCGATTATAACCTTTAAAATTTTTATTTTCATTGAAAAATTAATTCAGGGCTTAAAGGGTTAATGTGTATCCATGTCAATCTAATACAAGTGAACCCGCCAAGGTCAGTTGACATAGCGGCCCACATACGTAAAAGTACAAAACTAACCGGGCTAAGTTTAAGCTATTTTCTAAACAAAAACAAAAATCTAATTAACTAGTAGGTATAAGGTGAATAAAATCTATTTAAATTCGCATCAGTGCCGAGCGCCAGAAAAACTGCTTTAACCGATTACACTCAAATTTCTTTGCATTAGGAATATTAACTTCGTTAGTTATGTATTTTAAGCATGTGGGCCGCTGTGTCAACCGACCTTGACCGTGTTCACTTGTGTTAGATTGATGCGGATACACACTTTTAGGAAAACTGAACTCTGATCCTGGTCATTCCCACGAGACCTGACACAGTGTAGGCGTACTATAGGCTGTTTAGTGGTCAGGTCAAATCAGTGGTGGGGTTGACTACTACTTAATCATGTTCCCTGTCCTTAATATCGCCCTTAGTCTGATGAAGCTTCTGTGTCACAAGTGAAACGTTACCCAAAAACTGCTCTAACGGATTACACTGAAATTTCTTTGCATCCCAGACATACGTTTGTACTGTATGCAGTAACCTGGGTGAGTTTGCACGTAGTGAGTGCGTGGGTCTAAACAATCGGGTCAACGACGCAAGTGAGCAGTGATTGACTACTGGTCTGCTTCACAGAATCATTGTTCGGACCTAGTCGTTTGAAGGGACTTGATTGATTTCTGGAGCAAGCAGTGTTTCCGCGGTAGTTACGGCTTCCGTGTAAGGTTTACGGTACTCGTAGTTAAGTACTGGCTTCTGCGCTTCCTGATACGCACATGATTGAAAAGACACTAACGTATTTTCATGCAGTTTAAGGTTCGCCTCGACCGCGAACATGCGTCTTTTAATAATCGAATCAGAGTTTTTAGCGCTTGATAAATCACTAGATACTTTCACTCTGCATGGATTGTATATATAGCAGATGCCCGGTAATTTGCCATTATTAATTAGAAACGCTGATTCGGATGATAATCGTTTGCCAGAGTTCGCATGAATAATAATCGAACACAGGTAACATTTAACTTGACTCGATCTGGGACTTACCAGCTTTTGACAAAGTCTGCACTTTATACAAGCCTCGCCGTCAGTTACGTTTAAGGTCACGTTATCGTTCATCGTTACAATTTTGCGAGAGCGATACACTGGGCTAAGTGGTCGTTATCGATCGTGGCTGTTGGCGGAATGAAAAACAAACCGATACGATTCAGTGCGATTCAACGGACAGTAGAAGGCGTACACTTTTACGTAAATCAAAGCCGTTCTGTGAGTTTTGATCCAACAACGCGCAAACCACTACCAGTAAATTCGAGATGACGAGAGCTTCCTGGCGGTATTTGAGTTGTTTCGTTATTCTGGATTGGAAGCGCGTGCGTAGGCAACGTGCTGAAACCGGAAAAGTTTGATTTTCAGGATTTACGTTTCTCGTTCTTGAACTTGGTGTATTGTGAATGAGGAAGTTGAGAGAAGTTCAATAATACATGAACCGTCTAGATCCGACAATAGATTGATGAATAAGATCCAAAATTTAACTAACGCAAATTTGTGCGCCCACACCGTAGATGAAACAAAAATTACGGTTTTGTTCTGATTATCAAACCAAAACGAAACAAGATTCAGCAGCGACAGAAACTGCTCTTGGAAGCTTGCAATAATGGCTGCATCGTCGTCAAAATCAGATCACGGATTAAACATCCCGTACCTTGGTCTGTGCTCTCAAGTGATTTGGGATGGAAAGCGTCCTAAAAGCGTGCTTTTTCAGCAGAGCAAAGAAAATACCGAACTGTAAGGGAGCCTGAACATGCTTTTGTTTGACATCTCAGCTAACTCCTAAATTTTTTAGCTGCAATCGTTAAAATGGACTGAGCCATTCATGTCAGAGTGAAAAAGTATAACGAGTTTTAGCAGTCTTGGAGTGCATTTTGAAAAGACCTTCCCTGCTGAATTAGTCATATGCATTCGTTAGATAAATAAAGAGAGGGTATAATGGCTTACGGTGTTCCCAACATATCTCCTGAAGTTGTCTTAAGGAGAAGATCATGTCTACGGTTGATCTTACCTTGTGAAAGTCACGTTGATATGAGGAGTAATCTCTGTCGGCTAATCCTTTTAGCCGCATCTGTAAAACTTTAGACAAAAATTTGCCTACAATACTCAGAAGGGATATTCATTTGAAATTGTTGCGGTCACCTCCTACCCTTATTATTAAATAGCGTGATGATCTTGGTATGTCTCTTGTTGCACGCAATCCTCATGTCAGCACTGAAGAAGCAATGGATGAAGTGGGTGTATAAAAGCTGTACTACAGTATTTGATGAACTCAGGTGGAATTACGTCAATACCCGGGGACTTTCCTGTCGCTAAGCTGTCGATTGCTCTGTTGAGCTTATTAATAGTAGGTGGAGTATCCGAGTGTTCAATTGTTGGTAAACGTTTTCAAGTGCATACGGTAAAACTCTGCAGTTCCTAGATTAGAGAGATGAGAAAGTGCTCTAACCATTTATCCATCGTTGAGTTTTGTCGACAATTCGGTTACCAGAGAGTGACTTAATAGCAGCTGTTTTAAGTTTTTTGGACCAATGACTCTTTTGATTCCATCATGCATACCGTGAAAATTACAAGTATCCGCATATTTTTAAATACCGGGGATTATTTCATTTCAATATGCATTTGATCACCGCATAGCCGTCGGCTTGACCTTATTCCTGGCTTCTCTGAGAAGTCGTAAACTTTCATCTGTTTGCATACTTTTAAAATACAATATCGCTGGCCGTTTCTCGTCCAAAACAGTGGTAATCTCAGAAGCTTTTGCTTCGAACCAAGCTTTCTCTTGAACTTTCTTCAGAACATAGGTGGACAAAGCGACTCGATGTGTTTAGTTTTTAAGCGATTCCCAGTTGTAAGAGGCAAAATCTGGTGGACTAGTTTTGTTAAGCTCGGTTTCGAAGGCTTTTTTCAATTTCACATCTAGATCAGTTTCGCACGTAAGACTGAGGTAGATCCTTGACTTAACAGTCTATTTGGCGCGGTAGTGAAGCTTCAGTTTCGCACAAAACAGTGAATGGTCAGAGTCGCAGTCTGCGCGTTGCTATGATCGGGCAAGTACTACGCATTCAATATTAATATGCCAAACGTGAATAAGATCAAGCTGGCGCCAATGCTTCGTCGAAGATTTTCAAAGTGACGTTATGCTGTTTCTTGGTTTGAAAGAATGTTTTAGTAACACAAAGACTGAGCATAGTTCTACAAGTCGTTGTTCATTTTCATTTCGAACTTTCCTAGTCAGTTTGGCCAAAACTCTTGATTTTAATCAAATCTGACAATATAATCAATAACTATCGCTTAAGTTTTTAATTGGAACATTTATCAGGACTGTATAAGTCTATGATAAATGCGTCGGCGCATAAATGTTGACCAATACAATGTCACTAGTAATGTATTTTAGAGTTCAAATCCGTTTATTCCCGTTGCTACTTGGTTTTGCTGCTTTTAGTATGATTTTTCGCGCAGCAAATCACACTCCATGCAACCAATGTCGTCAGGTACCCTTCCTATCCAAAAGTGTGTAATCTCTTTCTGTTAGTATACTAGTGTCTTATAACCGCGTCACTTGCAGAGCCGCCACGTTGACCTTCAACCTTCAAAGCTCATTTTCAATAACTCCTGATTTTTACGCCTCAGATATACAAGACGTCCTCATGAAATTCGGGAAGCATGGACCGGACGTTCCAAGTTCCCAGTTTCAAACATGATCCGTGTGGGTCAGAAATTCGCTTTTCAGTCGCTTTCTAATCCAAATGCACCCAATGAGAATAGCGGACCGTGACGAGACGGCAACCAATTGGCTGGTGGCTATCAAGTTTAAGGTGGGCGGTAGCCTTCCAGTGAGACCAAAAATCGAAGCAGCCCTTGGCGCTTAGCTCCGCGCTAGTAAAGCAATAGTTTTTAGGCGGTATCTGCTGCTTCCCGTTTTATTATCCGTAATGGAGTATTCTTTTCATTGGACCACTGATATGTACGCCAGGACATTTAAATATGTAGAACTAGCTGTTATTCATGCAGCAAGTGCTCCTTTCCATGACACAATTGGAACCAAATTAACAGCAATGGCTGATACATTAGGGGAACGATGTCATCGCAAGAGATGCCGTGACAAAGATATATAAAACTTCGGACTGACTAACGGGATTCCGCCTCCGCATTTTTCGTCGAGGTTGACTAATGAAGCCTTTTCCATGATTGGATATAGTCACATAGCAGTGGACGTTTGAACTGAGGGTTTTCCTTCCCCAAGGTGCTATTAAGCCTTCATGGAGTTACGAGCTCCACCTGCCCGAAGAAAACTGGTTTTGAGGCACCCGTTAGCCGCATTCGCCCGTTATCCTGTTAGTAAAATCAGTTCAGCCGGGTCACACAGGACTACGCATACAGGCTAGTAGTTGGTCTTGGTTCATAAAACGCGTGCCATTGGAGAATTTATGGAAAAGGAACATTATTTTCAAAGCCGTTCCATCTATGACAACTTTGAACCAAAATCATTAAGAAGAGCGTGGTAAAGTGAAATCCACGATATTTTAGAAATTCATTACTGCAAACATATTAAATTTCCAGGAATAAAAATTCTCATTTGCATGTATTTCCATCACACACATCACGACCGGTTTTGTTATGATTGCGCTCATCAGGTACAGACAGTACGCTCTTGTTCCGCATTCCTGTAGATTCAGCCCATCTGATGTGCGTGGGAAAATGTGTTTGAACAGGTTGATCGTGCCAACCCTATCAAACAGTGACATAGTTTTAAACTTTGTTTACCATTCCTCAACTATGTCAAAACATGTTGGTCCTGACGCGCTGTCGTTAACTTATGTGTGCAACCAGCACGAAAACGGTCATGGGGGGTGTATCTGTGATGGAAATGCATGCAAATGAGGTTCTTTGTTAAAGACCGTGTGTTTGTTTGTAATGATTCTAAACAATCGAGGATTTCTATTCGCTCATGCATTTCGTTTGATCATAGTTAATTAATTCCTCCAGTCAAAATTTAAACCGTATTTGTGAAATCCACTACTGCATTTGTAATGTAAAACTCGCAAATTTATAAGATTTTCGCACCGCTAGTCGACGAATGACTAACCGTCTATTTCCAAATCTTTTAATGATTGCGACAATTATTCACAGGCTTTTTTACAGATATTTTGATCGAAATTCTGATAATTTATCCAAGAACAAGTTTGACCTGCCAACGTCACCCAACATGGCTTTACAAGCACAACATTTTTTACCATTCCTTCACTGTTTGAATCCATGTGGATTCTGATCGTACTGTTCCTACCTGTGCAAACAGCTCGAAGCCGGTCAAGGGGTGCGTGTGGTGAAAATGAATATCATTGTCCATTTCAGACAAATTTTTATTTATAACGACGCTGGTATTCGTTTATCGGTTTCTGTTAAACGGGAGGGCATGATATTACCTAGAGTAAGAAATCGAGTTACAATAATAATGCAAAAGCTTCTACTTCTTCTGACATATGAATCACGCTTCACCACCAAGATGATAAACTTTGTGCTCTTCAGTTGACAACCTCTTTGACTACATTGATAGAATGTAAGTCAATGTTTTGATATCAATTCCACTTTACATACGTTGTTTTAAAAGTGATTTTAGATTAAATCTATTCCTGCTACAAACACTAATTTCGTTGTGAGATTGATTTACTGATTATCTTTTGGTTTACAATTCAGCCTATTAACAAATTTAATTTTTGGTCATAATGTGATGTGTTCATGGTCAAGCATTAGCTATTGCTTCCACAGTCACTAAAATTGGTTTACGAGTTCATTTGTAATGTAAGTGTAAGGGAATTTGACAATTAAATTGACCGAGTCAGCTGATTTTAATTCACATTGCCTAATTTATTTGGATAAAACCACCTTCGCCACAATGGATTGCGTTTCAACCAGGTAAAATCCGCTAAATGAGATGCAAAGTGAAATTCTGTTCAACTTCGCTTGCCACGTACTATCGACCAGATATCGACTGCATATGTTTAAGAATTTGCTAAAACCTATCCTATTGACTATTGTGTAAAAAACTATTTACCTACACGAAAATCGACTAAATTTTGTGAACCGATCAATAATAATTTGTGCATTGTGCGAACATAACTTGGTTCACCTATTTAACGAAAATTTTCAAAGGTGTTTAATTTATTTGGGCTTATTGTGTAAGAATTTCCAAACCGCACTGGAATTAAAAATCTCGTTTATTCCAAGTTGATGGGCAGTCAGAAAATTTTTAAATTTACGAACACTTTGCACTTCTCTCCTAATTTTTGCTGCTCAAAACCATAGTGTATTTCATCCATTTAGTACCCAAATGTTTAATCTTCGAATATTTACTTGTTAACTAAGACCCAAAGGTTCAATTCACTTCTCTCGACATTATGTAACCACGAATCAGGTAAAAATCTTTTCTTCATCCGAAAAGATAAACACACCAAGCAACACAACAAAAGCACATTAGTATCGAGAAACGAAATAACATGCTACGGAAATTGTCGACTTCGATTTATCCAAAATTCGGTTGCTGTTGTTACAAGACGAGATATATGTCTATATCAGTACAAATCGATAAGAAAAGTTTATTTTTTTATGAGATCGCACTCGTTTGTAAACTCTGGTCACCGATCGATGGATACAACGCAAAAATTCTTATATTATATTTAGGTGAACATAAATATTAAATAGAATATGAGCAACAAATTCGGTTACTGCTGGATATTCAAAGACTATATCGTAACTGAAGAATTTGCTATTTTCATATCGTGGACGATCAAATGGGTTTTAGCGCAAAATTGAATGTTTTGTCGATTTCCACAGTCAGCTGATGTTCCAAACAGTCAGTGTACTGTTAATTGGTCTGCTCATTTCAAATGATTGAACCATATTCGCGCACTGCAAAGCTCAAAGATCTAGGGTAACGAATGCGATGAGAGGTACTAGTTGTGAATGGAAGGAACGTGAGTATAATCCAAACATGCATAACGACAATGTGACTCGAAAAAGCATTTGATGCATATTGTTTCGTTAACTGTTTTAAACTATTGAACACCGAAGGCTAGTTGGCGTAGTGATTTGAGTATATATATAATGTAATTTGCCAATAAAAACGTAAATATATTCAAAATAATTTACAACTGATCGATTTCTTCTCGTTTTCCACCGCCATTTACGGCAATACATTCCCGTATCTATATTCAGGTGACTATGTTAGGTATATGTAAACTTTGCTTGAGCGCAAATGCTCTCACACACCTATCTGAATGTCTACTAACGGTAGATTGTATGGTGAAGCTTTAGCTTGCACCCGGTTTAAGAGAGATAATAATGTAAGAACGATGTAGAGAGGAAAATGTTGAAAATGATTAATTATCCAGGCACTTGCGTAGTCAATGGTACATCAGATATCATTGGAACGCATTATTCGGATGATCTAGATATGATTGAAGACAATTGACTGAATTAAGATAAATGGAAATCAACCATGAACTAGAATCAGAAACTTTTAGAAGTTCCAAATCAAGTAATGAATTTCGTGTTGTTTATTCCAATTAGCATTATTTTTTATAGAAACGGAACTGTTTCTACTCTCAGGAGAGCGGGCAAAGGCGGCTGACTGGCGCCTCAAAACCAGCTTGCTTCGGGAGGAGGGTGCTCGTAAGTCTATGAAGGCGGTCCACCTAAGGTAATGTATACTCAATATCAAACCTCCATTGCCTTGTGGCTACATCCAATCATTGAAAATGCGTCAGAAGTCAACCTCGAGGAAAAATCCACAGCCGGAGTCCCGTCAGGCAAACCGAAGTTTTATTCAACTTCGTCCGCAAACTCCTGCGACGGCATCGTTGTCCGAACGTATCAGCCTAGCTGTACCTGTGTTTCCGGTGGTGCCGTAGAGAGGGAGCACTTGCTGCATGGGCAACAGCTAGTTCTCCATATTGAACTGCCCTGTCGTACATCCCAACGCGCCAATTGAGAGGACACTCCATTCCGCTTCTATAGATAATAACACGGGAAGCAGCAGATACCGGTTAAAAGCTATGGCTCAGAACACGGGGCTGCTTACGACGGTGAGAGAGATTTTCAGATCTCATTGGACGACTACCGCCCGCCTCAAGCTGTGCAGTCCCAAGTGCCATCTCGCCACGTTCTGCTATCCTCATTGGGTGCATGTTGATTAGGAATCAACCGACAAGCGGACTGTATTTTCCGCACCAGCGAAACGAAATACTACACAACAAAGGTCAGCTCTGAAACTGGGAACCTGGAACGTCCGTTTCAAGTTCTCGGGATTTCATGACGACTTCTCGAATATCAGAGGCGTAATAAAATCAGCTGTGGTTAACAATTAGCTAATATGGTCGACGTGGCTTCCATGTAAGAGACGTGATTACCAGACACTGGTATGCTAACCGGAAGAGATTACACATTTTGGAAAGGAAAGGGCTCTGATGAGCCTCGACTGCGTTGAATTGGGTTTGCTATGCAAACAGCCAACTAAAAGCAGTAGAACCAAAGATTTGATTGGGCGAGTGTATTTGGACTCTAGATCTGAATTACATTACTGGTACCGTTACGTTGACTAGCGCTACCGCCGTCTTAGAGGTGATTTGATACTTATGTTCAATATACTGCATACCCCCAACCATCCCCTAAATCAACTATTCAATTCAATTCAATTCAATTCAATTTTAATGGTCTAAAAAGCATAGAGCTTTACAAAAAACCACAGAATAATATGACAACAACGAATAATATAACAAGCAAAAATGGGATTAGATTGCTTACTGGGCAGTTCAAAAATCAAGTAAATATCCAAGGGCAGAAATTGTTTTCGATTGGTGGGATAACAAATGTAGGTGTATGGTGTTAAGATGTATAGTTTTCTTCAATGCACGGGTTTAGGGTCAAATAGGCATCAAGGCTTCTCTTGAAAGTTTGCTGGTTTGGTGAGTTCACAACATTATCTGGCAGATTGTTCCAAGTAAAACAAACTCGCACGGCAAAAAAATGTCGTCTGCAGTTTAGTCTCGAGTGAGGGACAGTTAGAGTAAGTGTGTGAGCTCTTGTATTATGCGAGCTCCATAGATTCAATAAGCATTGTAGAGGGTGATTTTCAGTATTCAAAATATTGTAAACCAGAATCAAATCGCCTCGGATACGACGACGTGGATAATCAAATAAATTCAGCGTTTTGATTCGCTCATTGTAGGGTTTCCGGCTGAGTCCAGTGACAAGTTTGGTAGCTCGATGATATATTCGTTGCAAAGTCGCAACATCTTTTTTAAGCCATGGCGACCATGCTTGAACCGCATATTCCATCGTGGGCCTGATATACGTATTTATAATACAGGGAATTGTCTGTTTTGAGAACCTACCGAAAATTCTCTTTAGGAGTGACAATTTCTGTGATGTTTTGCGATAGACGTAGTTGCAGTGGCTCGACATCCCTAGGGTGTTGCTTATTAACACACCCAAGTCCCTTTGTTCCATGGTCCACGAGAGGCTGTGTGTTCCAAGAAAATACTGGTACTCCACATATTTGCCAATGTTTAACATGTGACACTTTTGGAAATTGAAAAATATGCGATTTTTTAGGGACCAAGCCTGGAGGTTGTCCAGATCCTTCTGGAGCAGTTCGCAGTCCTCCGACTTACTTATCTTAGACCAAACTTTTATATCGTCCGCGAACAGTACGATCTTGCATTTGATGAGAGCTGGTATGTCATTAGCATAAAGCGCGAAGAGGATTGGTCCGAGGACGGATCCCTGAGGCACTCCACTTGTCACGGCTACCGACTTCGATAGAGCACCGTCCACAGAGACTTGAACAAACCGATCAGTCAGGTAATTTTCTAACCATGCTAACAGACTGCCAGTGATACCACAACGTTCCAGCTTCTGCAAGAGAATACTGTGGTTTACACGGTCAAATGCTTTCGACATATCGAGGTAACATACATGGATAGTATCCCCAGCATCCACTGCTCGAGTCCAGTCGTCAAGGGTGAGGAGAAGGTTAGTAAGGCAGGAGTATCCCCTTCTAAAACCGTGTTGGGCTCCCGAAAATAGCTTATTTTCCTCAAGGTATTTGCTCAGTTTTTTTGCCACGATCCTTTCGAGTACCTTGGATACGGCGGACAACAAAGTAACAGGTCTGTAATTTGCGGGCTCCGAACGCACCCCGCCTTTGAAAATCGGGGAGATTATACCAGATTTCCATTCAGTCGGTATGACACTTTGCGACAACGATTCGCAGAATAACTGAGTTAGAGGTCCGCATAGAGATTGTGCACAATGCTTGAGTATATTCGGGGTAATTTTATCACAACCAGGGGATTTTCTGGGATTCAACGATAGTAGTGTTCCCAGCACCTCTTCTTTGTTGATGGTTATTGTGTCCAATGGTAGAGGATGCGTTATTTCTGGATCCATTTGTATATCCACGCTTTCCTTTGGACAAAATACTGTAGCATAATAATTTACCAAAGCATCCGCGGTGTCAGCTGCATTTGTGGTCATTCCAGTGGGCGTCCGCAAGGCCGCGACTACCACCCAGAACCAGCCGGAGTCACGACTATACAGTACATATTCCCGACTCGAGACTAAACTGTCGAAGGTACTTTTATTCTGTACGTGTATGCTTTACCTGGAACTACCTAGCTTGTAATGTTGCACATTCACCCAACTTGGATATTTTCAAATCGAATTTGGACAATTTCATGTTGACCAATCCAAAGTTTGAACCTACATATTTTACACCATAAAATTTTTGAACTTTGAAACCAGTTTCTGTCCAATGGATTTTTACTTGATTCCTGAACTGCTCAGTAAGCTAACAAATCCCGTTTTTCTACCCATGTTATTCGTAATTCTAATATTATTCTGTGGTTTTTGTCAAGCTATATGCTTTTTAGACCATTAAAATTGAATTGAATTGAATTGAATTGAACGTTTACGCACCGACGCTCTCTGCGACACCTGCTGATAAAGACGCTTTTTATGATGACCTCACAACAGTCCTCAAAAACGTGGCACAAAAAATCTGTGCAGTGGTATTGAGTGATTTCAACGCCAGAGTTGGTGCAGACCTACCATCGCTTTCTATCTTTGAAAATAGAAGGAAATTCTAAATTGCTATATCGGATTGTCAATTCTCGGTCAAGCTTGAAACCAGGAGTGATTCCTGTGCTTACTGATGAGAGATTAACATTCTCAGCAAATTAAGCATCTGATGCTCTCGCTCAATTTTATGCTAAAAGATTTAGTGCGTTAACGATTAGAACGACTGAATAATTACCGCCATCAACGGTGACGCAACGGCTAACTGAGATCGAGATCAATTCAGCAATTATGCAACATTTGAGTCGAAGGAACTCTAGGAAATCCCCTGGAGCGGACGGATTCACACCGACTGTACTGAAATCCTGTGACCAGCAGCTGTGTAGACCATTAAGTGAATTGTTCAAACATTCTCTAACCGAGTGGAAGACAGGGGTAATTTCACCTATGTACAAGGGTGCTAGATGTTCTGATCCTGGAAACTACCGTCATATCGATTTACTTCCTGTGATATGCAAAGTTCTAAAGCGTATAATGACGGAAAAAAATAGTTCAGCACCTGGAATCCCAAAATATACTATCTGTAGCGCAGCGTGGGTTTCATAATTCTCGGCCATGCTTGACAATGTTGTTGACGGTGTTAAACGACGGGACCCAATGGGTTGACGAATGATCTAGCATCCACGCTTGCTATTTGGATATGTGTCAAGCTTTTGACCGAGTTGATCACTTTCGGCTACTACAAAAGCTGAAGCAGATTGGTAGCAGCGGACACCCGCTCGATGACTTGAAAGTTATCTCACTGAGCGAAAGGCAATTGCGCGAATCAACAGGTTATATTCATTAGTAATTGATGCCACTAATGGTGTACCGTAGGTTTCCGTGGTCGAGCCAATAATGTTTTTGGTTTACGTCAACGACCTTACAGAAATGCTCTCATGCAACGTGATTCTATTTGCTGATGATAGTATAATTTGGACGCTGATAAAATCAACTGCGGACTGTTTACCGCTGCAAAGTGATTTAGATGCTCTCGTGAATGGTCGGTACCAAATAAGCTGCCATTCAATTTTTAAAAATGGAAGTTGTTGTGATTTGGTAAGCCTTTCCAATACCAATATCACTTTGGGCAGCCGATTTTGAGCTGGACCGAGTCGGAAATCGATCTTGGATTATAGATATGAGGGAGCCTGAAGAACAGCCTGCATTGTGAGCTCATCTACAGGTATGCTGCGACGGATTTTCAGAACCTTCCCTCCTAGAACGTTGCTCACGATCATGAAAGCTTACTTAATTCCAACTATAGAGCAGGCATCACAAGCTTGGACTCCGTGGTTAAAAATGGATATACTATTGCTGGATAGAAAATAACATTGTGCAACCAAACTCGTAAGTGGTTTCCCGAAACTAAGGTACGAGGAACGATGGGGATAAACGAGATTCCCTAGGCTCCTTCAAAGAAGCCTTCGGAATGATGTGATACTAACAAAATAATAAATGCCCCACGTCATACTTTAAAACATTTATACGGTTCTCTGCCGTGTATCAGTTTATGTGTGCTGTGCGGTCGCATAAATCTGTGCTCTCATACTTTTGGATCTATTTCCTCAATCGCTCTTCTGAACTGAACGGTTCAGATATCATTGAACTCGTCTCAATTCACTCGTTTGGATTATACCAGTTTCAAGTTCGCGAAAGTTGAATCCTTGAAAATCCAAATTTTCGAATTATAACCCAAATTACTCACGCGTGCAACAGACCCGGTACTTTGGAATATTGTTTCTGTTCAAATACCGTCGAGAAGAGCAAATCACTCCGAATCGACCGATATTCTTTTGAAATCTGTGAGATCGAAAATCGTGAAATCGCAACAGTTCTATCCTACCTCGTTCGCTTTTCATCGTTTGGATCACTTAACTCCGATCCAACGCATTCACTCCACCGCTAGTTATCGATCGATCAATAACTGCACTGAGTCACCCGTCACCGGATTGAAACAATGACACCCAGGTTGACCCCGAAAACCCAAACAAAGAAGGCCGCACGTGATGTGTGCAAAATTTGCAACAAAGGGGTAAGCACTAGATCTCATGTCGTTAAATGTTTCGGCTGCCTGAGTAAAATACATGTCAATTGTGATAAAGCCCTAACAGAGGAAGTGGCATCGATTATCAACAACGTGGATTTCCCCAGTGTCTGTTACATATGCACTTCATGTCGAAGCAAACAGTCTAGCGACAATCCACACAACGCTGCCTATGAGGCAAGGCTTGAGCCTCGGTTAGAAATTTTAGAAAATAATTATCGAATAATTGAGGAAAGGCTTAAAACACTCTTGATGGATAAAATTGCCCCAGCGATTCAACCCGAAGCAGATGATGCTCAAGATAACAAAAAGCAATCTGAACTTCATCAATCGACGGAACTGTTGAAAAAAGTCAATAATGTACCATCGATTCCAGACTCAGGGGTTACGTCCAAAGAGCTCCAAGTGAACGCGTCTCATTCCAGCAAGCTAACATTCGCCCAGATGGTGTCTAAAGGTGATAAGTGTTTGGCGTTAGAATTGAGCCCTAAACCTCAGGCAAAAGAGGAAGTTCAAAGCAAAACGGTTCCATATCACAGGGAGCAGAAAAATTCGATAAAACGCATAAAAAATTTAAGTGTAATATGCACCAATATTCCTGAGTCAGAGGTGACGCTCTTTCAAGAAAGGCAAAAGCATGACCGTGAAAACTGGTTCGTCGTTTGTAATCGAATCGGCCTAGACAGTATTCACCCCGTGTCGGTAACTCGATTAACTCGTCATACGAAATCCCCGAATCAAGATAAACCACGTCTCCTTAAAATCACTTTCGCCAACGAAAAGGACATGGAAAATGTCCTACTAAATTCGTATTTGCTCCGAACGCAAAGTGACCTACCCAACCGTATATATGCTGACGTTCCTTGGTGGGAAAGGTCAAAAGCACCGAATAGGCGGGATCAAACAGCACCAAGGAGTATTATTCTGCTTGACGTTCCAGAAAATTCGGGCACCACAACGGGCTTCGAAAACAAAGAGCACGACCGTAAACAATGGTCATTTATAGCCGAAAATATCGGTTTCCAAAATTCTGTAGTTGTCGACACATACAGAATACCTCGTTCGCCGAACTATCACGGGAAAGGGGCAAATCCACTTAAGGTTACGTTTCTTTCAAGTAGCATGGCGGATGATGTTCGAAGCAAGCTAAAAGTGAACAGAAACAGGCTACCTGAAAACGTTAGACTGTGCAGCTCAAAAGCCGCTGTTGAGGTCCACCTGGAGCCCTCAATTACGCAATTATCCGAAACTGGTGCAAATTCGCCCGCGAAATTACTTCAAATTGCTTCAAAAAACGATCTCGGTCCGACGTCAACATCGTCGGACCAATAAATACTAATACTGACTCAGTGTTACATTCTAAAAACTCACTTAAATGCATCTATACCAATGCTCAAAGTTTGTTCAACAAATTGACTGAACTGACCGAGCTGTGCAAACGATACACGCCAGACCTCGTTGCTGTTACTGAAACCTGGTTTCAATCCTGTATGACTGATAGTGAACTCTTAATCCCCAACATGATGCTAATACGGAACGATCGCCCAAGAAAAGGTGGTGGTGTGGCTTTATACTGTCACGAACGGCTTCAGTGCATGAAAATTCACGATCCAAGACTTGATTTCGAAGATACCCTCTGGTGCAGTCTCACGAATGTGTCACAGGACGATTGCATTCTTGGAATCATATATCGCCCTCCAGCCTCGAATGATACTCAGAATGACAGGTTATTACAAGCGCTAAATTACGCCGGAGAGAAGCGTAGCTCGCAATTACTACTCATCGGGGACTTCAATCTTCCTCATCTCTTTGCCAGGTCCGATCACCCTATACACACATTTGATCACAAATTTCGTGAGGTGATCGACATGATTCCACTGCATAATCATGTGTTTGACTTTACTCATAGAAGAGGATCAGAGTTGCCATCAATTTTGGATCTAATCTTTACTTCAGAGAAAACAGCAGTTGAGGGTGTTGACTACATTGCGCCCCTCGGTCGGAGTGATCATCTGGTGCTAGCCTTTGAGTTTGTTTGCAGTGCTAGACGAGTTTGTGCGTCCTCCAAACAATTCAGAAAGATCGACTACGCTGGTCTACGTGGATCGCTTGGGCTAGTAAATTGGCAAGAACTTGATCAGCACAACACCGAAACACAATGCAGTGAGCTCACGAAAATACTTCAGTCAAACATAGATCATAATTCGCGATTTGTTGATGAACGACGGGCAAGTGATTTCCGATTTAAGCTTCGCAGTCGCACAAAAAAATGGCTCGGGAAACGAAACTTTGCTTGGACTGAACACCGGAAGACCAGAACTGATGCCTCTTGGCAGCAATTTTCTAAAATTCGTAACAAAGTGAATGCTCTCGTCAAAGAGGACAAGCAATATTACCATCGCTCTCTGTCTTTGAAAATGGAAGAAAACCCTAAACTTCTCTATCGGATTGTCAATGCTCGGTCCAGTGTGAAACCAGGGGTGTTTCCTGTTATTTCTGAGAATGGATTAACAGTCACAGCAAAGGAAACGGCTGATACTCTCGCTCAATTTTATGAAAATGTGTTTAGCCCGATAACGGTTAGGGCGAATGAGAATTTACTGACATCGATTGTATCTCAACAACTGAATAATATTGAGATTAATTCAGCGATTATACGAAGACACTTGTGTCGACTGAACCCTAGGAAATCTCCTGGAGCCGATGGAATAACACCAGCACTACTAAAATCCTGTGACCAGCAGCTGTGTGAACCACTATGCCAATTGTTCCAACATTCCCTAACCGAAGGAGTGGTGCCAACAGAGTGGAAGACAGGAGTAATTTCACCAATTTATAAGGGTGGTAGCCGTTCAGATCCCGCGAACTACCGTCCTGTCACCCTACTCCCCGTGATATCCAAAGTGATGGAGCGCATAGTGACGGAAAATATAGTTCATCACTTGGAATCACAAAATATACTATCTGTCGCCCAGCATGGGTTTCGTAAAGCTCGCTCCTGCTTGACAAACTTGCTGACGGTATTAAACGATTGGACCCAAACGGTTGACGCAGGAGACAGTGTGCACGCGTGCTATCTGGATATGTCGAAAGCTTTCGACAGAGTTGATCACTTCCTGTTGCTACGGAAGCTGAAACAGATTGGTATTGACGGGCAGCTACTCGTGTGGTTCGAAAGCTACCTCAATGAGCGCAAGGCAACCGTTCGAGTTAACGGGGTACAATCACGAGCCATTAATACCTCCAGTGGTGTACCGCAAGGTTCCGTTCTCGGTCCAGTGCTTTTCTTAGTTTACATCAATGATTTACCTGAGACGCTCTCATGCAAGGTAGTTCTTTTTGCGGATGATGTTAAACTTTGGATGCGAATAAAATCAACTGCAGACTGCGTAAAACTGCAAAGTGATTTAGATGCACTACACGAATGGTCAGTTAGAAATAAACTGCCGTTCAATTTTCAAAAATGCAAGTTACTGCAAATCGGTAAGCCCTTTCAGTACGAATATCACTTTGGGCAGACGATTTTGAGCTGGACCGAATCGGAGAAGGATCTTGGAGTCTGGATATGTGGCAGCCTAAAGAACAGCGTGCATTGTGAGGTCATTTACAAGCGTGCTTCAAAGCTTCTAGGTATGCTTCGACGGATCTTCCGAACCTTTACGCCTGTAACGTTGCCAAGAATCATGAAGACCTACTTAATTCCCACAATGGAACACGCATCGCAAGCATGGACTCCGTGGATGAAAAAAGATATATTCTTGCTTGACAGGATATATCATCGTGCAACTAAACTCGTGCGTGGTTATCGAAACCTTACATACGAGGAAAGGTTGAAAAAGCTAAAGCTCCCCACTCCCCTTCAACGTAGACTTCGAAGTGACGTTATAATTACTTACAAGATATTGAATACTCCAGATCATCCACTCAAACATTTGTTCAAATACCGTGAATCAGGAATTACACGTAGCCACTCAGCGGCACTACAAATTCCCCATTCCCGTACTAATTGTCGCCGATATTTCTATTCGGTACGTGTCTGTTTCCTGTGGAATGCCCTTCCCGAAGCAATTATCACCTCTCCCTGTATCCAAACATTCACTCGAACCTTGGACACTTATTTGTTACACAACGAATTGACGATGCCTGTGTATTGACTCAGGGTAAGCATATTACTTGACTCCAGTGACATCGTATAATTGATTTTTTTATACCTCTTATTGAACGCATATTTACTATGATATGGTAATTGTGAAGCTATGTGCTTTTTGTAACCATAAATTCTTGAATCTTGAATCTTGAATACCTTGAGTCACAACACACACAGTCACTCCGCGACAATACAAATTCTCCACTGCGGAATCAGCTGTCGCCGACATTTTTATTTTGTACGTGTCTTTTTAATTTGGAATGCCCTCTCCGAAACTATTGTCATCGCTCCCAGCGTCGAAACTTTCATTCTAAATTTGGATAAATTTTTGCAAAACGATTTAATGACACCTGCTTATTGACTCTTGGTAAGTATTAAACTGGACTATACTTAACATTACATGATTATTAAATTACTTTTTCATAAACGAATATTTACTATGCTATGGTACTTGTGAAGCTATGTGCGTTTTGTGACCATGATTTCTTGAATTTTGAATCTTGAGATTACGAGTTTTGGCAAAACTGTATCGGAAGGTTCGGAGTAGGTAAAACCAATGTAAATGGACAACGCATTTTAGAACTCTGCACACAGTTCAGTCTTTGTGTCAGTAAGACTTTCTTTCAAACAAAACCACAGCATAAGGTCACTTGGAAACATCCTCGCTCTAAGCATATGAATCAGATTGATCTTATTCTTGTTAGGCGCACTAATAGAGGAGGCGTACTACTCATCAGATCATATCAAAGCACAGGCTGCGAAACTGACCATTTGTAAGTTTTTGCAGAACTGAAGATTCCCCAGACTGGAGTTCAATGCTCCAAATTGTCTGCTAAGCTAAGGATAGACGTAACTCGCATGTGCTAACCTAATCTAGCTGCGCGGTTTGCAAAAGACTTCAAAACTGAGTTCAACAACCCAGCCTCACTCGAATCGGTTTCAGAAAACTAGAAATCACGAAAAAGCGCATATGCTGAGCCGCATTTTCCATTTACGACCCGATGAAATCTTGAACGAGAGTCAAATAAAGGTGTGCTCATGCTCCCGGGATTTTCTGTATTTTATTTGCTTTGCTTCTGAATCACGCTTTTAGGACGAGAACAGAATTCATTTACCTACGCACACAAGTGATAGCAAGCTTTTCAACCTGAACTGGTGGAGAGCACAATCCAAGTTACGGGATGTGCTTATGCGTAGCCTGCTGTTCGCCGACAATGCAGCCATTATTGCTCACTTCCAAGAACACCTTCAGTCGCTAATGGACTGCTTTTCGTTCGCATGCAAAACTTTGGGCTAACAATCAGCATGAGCTGGACCAAAGTCTTTGGGCAAAAGATTGTATCGCCTCCAATCATCACTGTTGGAAACTGTCAGCTTGAACCAGTACATCATTTTACATATCCCGGTTCATCCATTGCGGATAACCTATTGCTAAGCATAAAGATTGATAAGCGGATTGGCAGATCAGATGCCATTTTGTCCCGATTGAACTCGCGTGTCTGGGGTAAATGCAAGTTGACTGTAAAGACAAAGATGATGATATACAGAGCGTGTGTACTAAATGATTTACTGTACGACAGCGAAATTTGGACCACACACGAAAGACACGAACGCTTTCTATCTACGAAGCATCCGTCATATCTTGAATATATCGTGGTTGGACAAAGTGAATAATGCTGTAGTGCTTTCAAAAGCTGGTCTACAGAGCATGTTCACCCTACTACGACAGCGCCGTCTACGCTGGCTTGGCCACATCTATAGAACGAAAAATTGTGGTATTCCGAAAGATCTACTATGGTCAGTTGAAATCAGGAACTCGGCCATTGGGCAGACTGAACCTGTAGTTCAAAGACTTTTGCAAAAGAGATATGAAAATCTTTGCATTGACTTCCCGAGTTGGGAATTGCTTGCTCTTAACCGGTCACATTAAAGACATTGTGTATAGCGTCGTCTGCAAGCTGGGAGGAGCAGATACAGCTCTTAGCTGCTGAACGCAGATCACGCCGCCGGCGTTCAACCGATGTCGATCGACCGTGTACTGCCTATCGCTGCGTGCGCTGCGGTAGAGATTGTTGTTTATCCCGAATCGGACTTAGTCATTTAAAAATCTGTGGAACATAAAAATATCATGCTATTGTGATGTCATCCATGATCGTCATCGGCCGACTGAGGCCAAAAATACTAATAAAGTAAATTTACATATCAATTTAAGTTGTTCTATTATCAAAGTCAAGAGAAATCTAAGCCTTCCTTTGATTCAAATTGTTCAAATCTCTGGCACCTGTTTCCACCTTGATAGTAGGAGCTGTTCGGTTGAAGCTTCAGTGACTGACATCATTTTATGTTTGTAGCAATTGCATCAAACGGCAGTAGTTTAAGTTTTAGAACACCATCTGCGTGTAACAAATGAGGATATTTTGTTAAATACGGTGGGTTTTAGCCCGCCTGAATGTGTGGGCGCGTGATTGAACAGGTGCATCGTGACAACCTTACACATCAATAGTCTACAGGTATAATCCTTATTTACCTTTCTCCACTATTTCAATGTATGCGGATTGTTGATCGTTATGTCCTTACCTGAGAAGTTAACTGCAAGAGAACTGTCATGGTGTGGGTAATGGAAATGAACGCAAATCAGGATTTTTGTTCACTTAAATATCTGCTTTAATTAATTAACAATGAAGTTTCCTCGGTATATTTTCCCTTTTATTTGTACTAGGAAGATCACCCAGGGATCCGCATATTACCAGCGAAAAAATCAACTTTTACGTATCCGTCCATTTTAATGAATCACTTAATTTGCTATCGCATGTTGTTATATGCAAAACAATTTGAAAACTTGATTTCGAAATACTTTTGGAGATTAACTCGTCCAAAATAATATTATACACTGTTCGTAGAAAACGCGTTTCACCGTCTTGCACATGTCGTATGATTTAGTACCTACTTGACACATCGTTTCACCAAATCAGATTGAGAGAACTAGGCTAAATTTACATAGTTCGCAATTTATTGATCGTACAAGGACTTATGAAATAACTGAAAATGCAATTCCATAAATTGTTTTGTTCTACGAATTAACGTCATGCGCAATTCGACACAACTTTTGATTATTTGTTGTCGAATGGAATCCCCATATTTGACCACTTCACACATTAGCTGTGGATTTTAGTATAATACGACGGTTAAGTCAGGTTAAACAGTTAACTTGTAAATTGTGAGAGTTTCCGGGTTATTATATGTCAGGATGTTAGCACACTTGCCAATGGCTTTAGCGCTTAAGATAGTGTTTTACCAGTTATAAATTATTCAGCGGACTCTCGACATAATGTTTCCTTATGAATTGTTTAATATACCCTGTAAAAAAGACTTATTGCAAAGGGAGTGATGTCAAAAAGTAAAAGCAGAGCACCGCCCGAGGTTAAAACATAAGAATAAAAGGCGTCAAATAACCTTACGACAACAATCGCGAACTCTTATCTAATCGTCTTTACGGAAGAATTATATTAACCCGTCTAAAAACGGAACAGATGGAAAACATTAGCTATCGAAAATAATATATTTCGTCAAGGTCGGTCAAACGAACCTAATGTGACGGGGGCTTGAGCAGAACTGGTTGACACGAAATCGCTTGAGGTATCAAAGCTAAGGGACAACGGTCACGGATAGGTAAATGGCATTTTGTGATTGCAATCTTCTCCTAGAAAGGCCATGTGGATTGTTCTTTGGCATATGCGCAATAAACGTTTTAATAATTAGCGTTCTCTCTTGCCTTGTGGAACTAAGGAATAGTCAACGGCTAGCACATTTTCTTCGAAGTGTGAATCGTAAAACTATAGACAGCTGATAGATGTGATGAATGTTGTGATTTAACAACGTAATAGAACTGTGGACCTAAACGAGATTTGACCTTAAGTAAACTGAAATGGAAATACATTTCAAGATTCAAGAGTCAAGAATTTATGGTCACAAAAAAGCACAGCTTCACAATTACCATATCATAGTTACTATGCGTTCAATAAGAGGTATAAAAAAACAATTATACGATGTCACTGGAGTCAAGTAATATGCTTACCCTCAGTCAATACACAGGCATCGCCAAATCGTTATGTAACAAATAAGTGTCCAAGTTTCGAGTGAATGTTTTGGTACAGGGAGAGGTGATAATTGCCTCGGGAAGGGCATTCCACAGGAAACAGACACGTACCGAATAGAAATATCGGCAACAGTTAGTACGGGAATGGGGAATTTGTAGTGCCACTGAGTGGCTACGTGTAATTCCTGTTAAATGAGTTACCATTTAACCCTGCGAAATGTAAAATGCTGCAGCTTGGAAAATCTCTGCACCACACGTATCAGCTTGGCACGCAAGATCTCGTCTGGGCCACCGCAGAAAAAGATCTCGGTATCTGGGTTTCGTTTAACCATAAGCCTGGACATCATTACCGGATGATGTACAATAAAGCTTGCCGTATCTTGAGTCTTCTCAAATGAATATTCAGAATTTTTAATCCCGAAACCCTACTCCGGGTAATTAACACGTATATACGTCCTGTTATGGAATATTCCATCCAAGCATTGGCACCATGGCTGAGGAAGGATATCGAACTACTCGACAGGATTTATCATCGTGCTACAAAGTTGGTTTCCCGATACAGAAATTTGACTTTCACAGAGCGAATGTTAAAACTGAACCTACACGATTTTACCCAACGACGGATACGTAGTGACCTCATGTTGACATTCAAAATCCTGCATACTGAAAACTATCCCCTTAAACACTTGTTAAATCCCAATGGCCTTACCCGAACACGAACACATTCAAAGGCTTTAAGCATTCCGCATTCTCGATTGGATTTTAGTCGTAATTTTTTCTCGGTAAGAATTTGTTTCACTTGGAACTATTTGCCTGAAGAAATCACACGCTCAGAATCTGTTGAGGTTTTCGCTTCCAAACTCGATTGGTTTATGACGAACCATGTGGTATGTGACTGTCCCTATTGATTTTTGAGATATTTTATATGTTTTATATATTCCATATACCTTGTCATCCTATGGTTATTGTTAAGCTTACTGCTTTTTCTGCCATAAAAGTTTCTGAGTTCTGAGTTCTGAGTTCTGATCATCCCTGAGATAAATGGATGACAGATTAAAATTGCCCATAATAAATGTCGTTGTTTGCTGTGTGCGAGTCAAGCGCTGAAGCACTTGGATCAACCTTTCGTTGTACGATTCCGTAGATGAAGGGGACCGGTAGGCCACACCAATAATGTAAACTTTACCAGACATCAGCGTTGAAGAACACCAAATTGTATCCTCGGGGGTGAATTCTGTGTTTTCTATTGGATGGCACTGTAGTCGATCATGATAATAAAGAAATCACACGATCAGAATCTGTTGAGGTTTTCGGTTCCAAACTCGATGAGTTTATGACGAACCATGGGGTATGCGAGTGTCCCTATTGATTTTTGACATATTATATATATATATATATATATATATATATATATATATAATATATATATATATATATATATATATATATATATATATATATATATATATAATATATATAATAGATATATATATATATATATGAGCGAACAGCTGATCCACTTTCAAAGGTCTTGCATGTACTAAATGATTATGCCACGAAACGTTTAAAACGAAGCATACCACCACTCATCATGCTCATTTATTTCGAGGTTTTCAAAAACTATTGCGAAATACCATCGAAACTGTTGAAACTGTTACTGTAAATTTTTAGACTATATTACGTTACAAGTTGCGCTTGTAAGCCACTTTTAGATATGGCTGAGACTACCAACCCGTTCAATCACGTGTCAATACACATGCAAAATGTGACAAATCATTGACTTCGGAGGCGTTATTGATCCTGAATGATGAAAACATGCTTGGTGTACGCTACATGTGCAAAAATGGTCGAACTAAACCAAACGCAGATTTAGCTGCTCGAACAAGTGTCCAACAAAGTAACCTGGATTATCGGATGGTGAGGTTAGAGCTCCTCATACAAACGTTGAAGGCATCGATAGAGACTCTGGTCACCGCTCAGAATTCTAAGTTTGCCCGTATAGGTTTGGATAAATCGGAAACCACTGACGGTAATACCAGTCAGATAAACGCTGTATCTTCGCAGATCATTCAACGCGAAAGTTCGGCTGTTGCAAATATGCCGGTAAGACGTGAAGAACGTTGTTTTCATCAAGATGCCACCTTTACAAATGCGACCATTAAAGGCCTGTCTGTCCAGAAATTTATTGGTCCGCAAAAAGTAACGGAGCCAAAACCACTTACTCATATAAAGGTTCAGAAAAAACCCTCAAGTTCAAAACCAAATGTCACGGTGCAAAATACTCCCAAAGTGGACACTATGGGTATTCGATCTAAGGCAGTTGAAACGTCCAGCAACCTGCGGAAACGACAAGTACATAGTGAACATTCTCTCCATGGACTAAGCGTGATTTGCACCATTGTAAAGGAAACAAGTTCCACCTTACTAGCGGACAGACTAAAGCACTATAAAGAAGAATGGAAAAGGTTGTGCAGCAGCATGGATTTGGAGCCAATTGAACCACTATCATTGATACGACTGAATCGTAAACCTACTTCTTCAAATCTGGACCAGCCAAGACTGATAAAAATCACGGTCAACTCTGAAAGGGATCTAGAAAACATCTTACTATCAGCTTTTCTCCTGCGTCGGAAGTGTTCCGAGACCACTGCAAGGATCTTAGCTGATGTACCCTAGTGGGAAAGGGCCAGGAACTCCCAGCAACAAGACCAAACGAATCAGAGGGATGATCGAAGTTTAGTACTTTTGGGAGTCCAAGAAGCTAATGATGCAACTGATAAAGCAGTGCATCGCAAACACTATCAGCTACAATGGAGATTCCTAAGTGATATACTTGGCTTGCATGATGTAGCTGTGACGGACAATTTTCGCATACCCAAATCTACGAATTTATGAGGGCATCGGTCATAAGCCCCTTAAGATAACGTTTTTGCGTAAAGATATGTTGAACACGGTCAAAACTCGTTGGGAAAATGGCCACAGACTATAGGATTACTATAGGATAATCATTGCCTGCATTTTAATCACCATTATTGAAGTTCCACTCATTTGCAGTCTGGTTCTCAATTGCCTTGATATAAGAATTGACTTCCTTGTCCATTTTAGTTATGCATTTTTGAATGCATATGAACCACAGACTCAAAACTTGATCGTGTGTGAATACGTATAGCGCTAGGCAAATGGATCAACTGATCTTGTGTTTGCTTACGTGTCATAACAATCCTAGAATTACACTAGACAGTCTGTTGATAAAGCTAGCCATGTGCAATGGATCCCGTAGTTTAATAATGTTTTCTCATCTGAATAGTTGACGAAATATTGTGCCAGAAACGATTCGGTATACAAAAATTACAATTACGGATTGCGTAACCCTTTATTTAGTTAGCCACAACGGTTTATCATATTTTTAACTCACGACTCGCGATAAACCCCAGCACTTACACTATCATGTTTTTCCAGGTAATGAAAATCTTAACCGCCTGTCTTCCCATGTATGTCAACATGTGCAGTGGAATTCGTGCCCAGCCTGACCAATCAACGTGCAGGTCTGGGGAAAGCAAAACCTAGGCCAAGAAACACGTGATCCAATTGGGGGTGGCGGTATATTAACCTTGTATTTCACGATCGATAACCACAAGTTTCAAAACTACAGTCATAATCTCTGTGATCTAGTGCGATCCGGCTGTTTCTCGCACAATGGAAAATAGAGAATCTCTGCCGAGCACATCAGGGTTTAGATTAACCGAAGAGATGATGTGGAACCAACCTTACAGCAAAGAACTTCGACACAAATGTTTCACACCTAGTTTTCCTCTTATTGGTGTCGCACCTAGAGCACATACTTGTCAAACACCGGAGGCGCTGCGTAGCGAAATGTATACGATTGGTTTCCGAAAAGTGAGTTATAATTAGCCATAAACTTTTATTGTTTTACGCGTATATGTATATCTATATGAGCATAAAGTTGGCCATCACACGTTGATTACATTTACAGATTTTCACAAACAATTAAAATTCCCTCATTGCTTCACACTATACGGTTAGACCAAACTTAAGTTTGAAGCATCCACAGAATTCTTGACTGAATTTGAAAAATTCAAGCTTGATTTCGTACTGATGAGAATTTGGTCTGTATTGGAGAGAAGTGCCAATCAAAAGCTCTTCCACGACCTGTACAATACTACCTCCATCACAACCAAGAACAGGAAGCATCAAAAGATCGATAACAGCCACGACAAAATCACAACAAATTGGGTGGCCAATCATTTGCGTGAAAACCGTTCGAGTGACAATTAATTCCGAATTAAGAGTTGTTCGTAGAACCATCAGCGCTTAAAAGATAAGAGATTCGGTAAGATCGGTCGACCTAACCAAACCTGACAAGGAAAAAGACCGATTTGTATGCAGTCGCCCGACAATTCCTGTAGAAATGACAAACCGAGTGAATCCGAAGTTCATTTCTTTGCGTTCTGCAAATTCACCCATAATTTATTCGTGGTCTTGATAGGTAATTGACCAATCCGCGTTATGTTGCATTGATCCTTATATATATGTTTATATTTTGAGCATTATAAAATATAATTAAGTCGGGTATTGAAGTTCCCGATCTATTCGATAATTTGTGATGATTCGATCATCATTCTGTTTTTAGAAATAATCATAATTCAAACGTGGTTGCTATGTTTAAACACTGCTTTATACCACAGTCGCATATTTACCGTCCAATTGTGTGATTAAATTGACTTCACTGTACCAAACTTACCCAACATAGGCTTTGCTGACCTTTCCACATCTGTTTAAATCGATGCGAAATTCGATCGTATGCACGCTCATTCGACGGCGTGCTCAACAAGTAGAAGAATAATTCGTTTATTTTGGGATGGATTTTATTTTATATCGTGAATGCTAACATCGTTTCGCGGGTACAAATTTATACTTAAAATTAAGCTGAGCAATATGTGGGTTAGTGTATACATTGGCTATCCACCGAGAGTTAACACAATCCATGTGATTCGTCAGTTCTACGAAACTTCGAACTTCCCTTTTAATCCCTTTGACATTCTTAGTCACGGTTTCTTTTCTGAAACCTATTTTAAAGTCCACCTTGTATGAATACTTGATCAAATGGGCCATGGTAAATACTCGCACGACAGTCACGAATATATGTAGTGACTGACTGTTTGCAGCTTACATCTGATACTCTAAACTCGCCTGATGCTGATTTTTTCAAATTTGTTTTCTAAAACATTTGTTTGAAAGCTATCCACTATTAGATCAGACTCACACACCATCTTTTCACAATTGTAATTATGCAGCGAGAGTGATTCTTGTTTAGGATTTGAAGCTCATATTCATAAGAACGCTTCTTATCCCCCCTTTGTGCCTTGTATTTCAAGTTCCCGACGCATGTGAATGCCCCGCTGTATTAAATAACACTGATTAGAAATACACTTTTCGTTGAAATGCGGATTGTTACATCTCAGTGTGGCGTATCAGTCTGTCTTGCAAAATCATATCTATTGATATAAGACACCGGAGACTTTGCATTGATTCATGTATCCTTTTAATTGCTTCAACGATAAAAGATTAACGGATCATTAGGTCTACAATCTTATTTCAAAGACGGGCGGGAAATTACAGATTTTATAAGCTGCACCTTTGTGGGTTATTCGCTTTAATAGCGCTAAAAGGCGTCTATATTGTTCATATATTGTCAACATTTATCTGAAAGAAAGCTAAAATCTGCTTGACAAGCTCGGACCGCCTAGGCAGCTCCAGCAGAAAAAATGTGTAATGATTAAATTGTATGTTGATGTAGGTAATATTTTAAAGTTATTAAAAGTTATAATGATCTGAAAAGCTAATAATTTAAAGTACACATAGATTAAAAATACTGGGAATGCATAAAAACAACAAAGATGTTTTGTCAATATGGAAAGTCAGCTTACGTATTGAGGTGCGAGGTTGGGATTGGTCAACACATACTTGTCGAGTTCAGCCTTGAACATGCTCTGACTTGATGCACAAATAATATATGGGGTAGAGAGTTGCATATTTTTTATATGTTCCATTTACCTTGTCATCCTATGGTTATTGTTAAGCTTAATGCTTTTTCTACCATACAATTTTCTGAGTTCTGAGTTCAGAGTTCTGAGTTCAAAACTAACTCGGTCAGCCAAGAAAAACCTTCGACAATTTCATCTAGAGTGTGGAATTGTTAATTGTAGACATGAGATCTGTACGACGTGCTTCTTGCCGATGAAACAGATGTTCAAGTAGGTGATTCACTGTATGCAGTATTTTGAACAGCAGTATCAAAGCGTCTCTGACACGGCGGTACGAAAAGTTAAATAGATTCGGAGATGCAATTGCCGAAACATGGTTTGAACCTCATTTATCAGACAATGAATTGGCATTGAAAGGAATGTCACTTCTCTGTCAAGACCGTGCGGGACGCGGCGGTGGCGTAGCACTTTACTACAACCAACAGTTATCATGCAGAGAAATTGACTATATTGACCTACGTGTACAGGATACTCTGTGGTGCTCAATTAAGCTGACAACTGGAAAGGAATGCATTGTTGGCGTGATTTATCGAGCTCCAGGCGCAAGTGACGCGCACAATATTGAGCTACTCGATGAAAGCTCGATTAACGCGGGTAATTTATTTGTCAATCATTACGCGTTTGTGTACAAAACGTTTAATTTTTGATCTGGATAAGTGTGTTGGATGATGGGTATTTGTGCAGATAAGTTGAGTTTGTGTCAAATATGGCTCGTTTTAATGGGTATGTTACATCGCCGACTCCGATAGAGACGGTCGACTTCTGTTTTTTTGCATCAGGATTCCCGGCATCGCTATGCTTAATACCAAGAGGTTCGGCAACTTCCATGATATTAATTGTATCAATGTTGTTGTTGTTGGCCTCCTTTGGTCGATGTCGACCAAGTTTTGCAGCTTTTGGAATGGCTAAACAGTCCGATTCGGGAGGAACAATCTCTCCCGCAGCACTAACAACGATAGTCAGAACTCAGTTGTATTGCGTCAGTGGCACGTCGGCGGCGTGATCTGCGTTCAGCAGCCAAGAGATGTATCTGATCCTCCCCAACATGCAGACGACGCTTTACACAGTGCCTTCAATGTGAGCGGTCAAGAGCAAGTTCTTCCCAACTCGCCGGGTCAATACCAAGAGCTTTCCTATCTCTTTTGTATCAATGTATTAATTGTTATTAATGTATTGTTCTCATCCAGAACAAATTTCACTTATTTGCAAATGCTTCTCGTTCACTGGTGACAAAATATAAAAGTTGATTAATTAGCGTTCCTGAAACTTGATCGATTACCGAATGCATAAAATTAACAGAGCGTATCCAGCACGCTAGTTATCTTATAACAATCCTACCATTTCACGGTTATTCATAGGGCATAGAAAATTTCTCAAATAAACCAAATAATACAAAATCACAAAAACAGTGAACGTGAAACACGACAAGATTACTATTAAAGGCATCCAACTAATAATATCACTTCATTTTTCGATCAACTTAAGTATCGTGTGAGATGAAATGAAATTTTGAAAAAATCCTGTCTGGACATCCGATGGTCAGATATCCACATTTCATGTGCGTAACAGAATTGTCTGTGCTGTATTTCTCATGTTTTAACCATTCGTGACAAACAGACTTATGCTTGAGGATAATGAAATTCCGTTTGTAAATGTACAAACTAAAGTTTATCATGGCGCAAATGCACCCATTATAAAAACATGAGTACATCAGTGATACTGTTTATACGGTTTTCGCTGAGCTTGCGTAAATGTGTTATTGGATGTTTCGTCATCAGAAACACTTACTCGACGTTAATTGTAATTGGGGTTGTAAGGTTTTATTGGGGTGTCTGCAAGTCTGTTCAACATCATTCCCAGAGAGTATGCCGAGTTTATAGGCTGCCGCCTTTGAATGCGCCATCCATTAGTCCATAGACAACAGCCAGCTACAGATGAGGATAATTTTAAGTCGTTTTAAGAGCCATGGTTCAAAGAATCCTCGCACACGTCTCTTGCTTGCAATGGCGAAAATGTTCGTGTTTTCCCAATCGAACTGATGTCCGAATCGATCGATATACATTAAAATCATTAAAATTTGATCATGCCTCTTTACCACCATCTGATGTTCATGTTGCTTTGTGCTCAGCATGCAAGCGGTTCATCCGACGTGATTCTTGTAATATTTTAGATGAAATGTGAACGTTCTTGATTTCGCCATTTTGTCTTTCGTGGTGCTAAAACGCATCTGTAAGGTTGACTTTCGTTTGACCGCGACATAGATTCCAAATGGACGAAAGATCCGGGCTGTACTTACGGTATGGGGCGTCTGATTCTGCTCTCTTAAAGGTTTCGTTGTTGGTACCCGTTCAACTAGTTTTATAATACAAATTTCCTATGGTATTTATTTTCCTGGAAAACCTTGAATAAATATCCTTCTTCTTGCTTTTCTAGTTTATCTATGCTGCAGATTGTTTCCTCTTGTGAAAATTTTTCTGACGCAGCTGCGTTTATACTTAGTGGGGTGCAAGCTGTGAAAGTTTATTATTTGATCCGTGTGTGTTTTCACCAGAGTGACAATGGTCTGTGATTTTCTTGCGTATGTTTGACTCATTTAGGCATCCAGAAATATCATACAGCCGTCAGCGTTAGTTTCTTACTTTGACTGAATTCCCGAAAATACACCGTTAAGCAGTCGAGGTAAATCCCCTTCCTCTGTTCTTTTAGAAAATCACAGTAATGTCGTCAACATAACGGTCTTATCTGGACATATCATTGTTTAAGCGATTCATTCGAAGAGTTGCACAGATGCTCTGGCAACTAACTTGGTTATCTGCTTGGCGTTAGTCGATGTGTGTTTGAAGGCACCGTTTGATTAGTTCCAATAAACTCTCGCGTGTCAATTGATTTCCATTTTGGTTAGTTCTTTTTTGGTGTAGATGATATGGTCTGCTTTGTAATTGTTCTGTCGATTGAAATAAATAGGGTGTTACATCTGTAGTGAATAAGTGCAGAAATATAACAGGAAAATGTTACAGCAATAGTGGACAAAGGAACGAACTCACGGAGAGTGAAAATTCAATGTCCAATGCAAATATCCACACACAAAAATATTCCAGCTCCGAACTCCGGTGTGTCGCGTTAATCGGCAATGGTAATTGGCGAAGCTGAAAAATGTGGCGACACGTCAATCTTGCCGTTAATCGTCGTGATTCACAAACACGCAGCCATATAGCAGCAGCGAACCAAGCAGAAGACGAACGCGCGCGGAGAAAGTATATTATTAATTAATGATTATTTACAGAAGGCGATACAAAGGATGAGTAACAACAACTCATTTAACGAAGGGAAGATCAATGGTCTATGAGTGATGAGGACAAGAAGAAATCAATATGGCAATATCGATCATCGGAACAAAACGATAATTTCTAAGTTAATGGATGAAAATGGTACAAAGATAAGTATGTACAAATCGCTGATTAAAGCAAGCATCGATGGAAATGGAAATACATTTGAAAAGAAAGTAAAATTATAAGTTGCTACACATCAAATGGCATCTTCGACCAACACATTATTAATTTGTTGTAGAATTTGTTTAGCAAAGTTGACTGAATATTCCGTGTCTTTCTGCAGGTATAACGTCCAGCTAAATTTACGCATGCTCAGCAGACACCGCTTGAACAACTTACCCACTATGAGTTACGAATCGTCTTATCTATTGTTAAAAAGTTGGGAAGCTTTATTGGCAAAAAAATTTACATATATAAGTGCGTTCACGTTTGAGGCATGCTGATTGGTAAACTTTTTTGGTCTGTCACAATTGAACGAGAACCAAGCATAAATACGCGCAATGTTTCATGAATGAGAAAAATACATTGATAGCGCAATTTATACCTTACGGAAATATTCTCTACATCCACAATCAATTTTTCACATTAGATTAACGAGATGTTCGAGCTGACTACGATGTCCGAGTTTTTAGGCGGAAGTTATTTGTAGGCTTGTCAACTAAATTTTAAGTTTTGCTCAAATATATGTCAACTATGGGTTTGCTATCAAAACATTAATGGACGTCTACTTGAGTCACATAAGCGAGATTTGGATAACCAAATAACGTTAAAATATAGACAAAAGGCATAATGAAAAATCTTGTTGCACCAAAATAATGCGTTTCAAACGATGAGCACGGATATCATATGATTGGTCTAACTAATTAACATGTCTATCATACATAGATGATGTCACATAAGCCCGACCAATCAGCTCAATACCACATATAATATAAATTATCTGCACAGCGATTAACTGCCAGTTAACTTATATGTCTCAGCGCATTGACATGTCTGCAAAGATAAAGAGCATATTTGGTTTAGTCTCGAAAAAGTTTGTTAAGGGGGCTACCTCTGATGAGCAGCAGAATTTGGAAATGGTGAGCTGATTCATTGATACACACAAGAAATGCTCGTGTTCATATTTGTAAATAAACAACCTGGTTATCCTTTTTGCCTTGAAACTATTGGTGCTTACATAGGTACGCTATAAGCAAAGAATTCTTTTAATATACTAAGGACATTCTTTTCACAGTTTAGAATGTAAATGCTTGATGGTTAATTACTGTGTATACTGAAAAACCGGCAGGTTCTTCTTGCTTAAGTTTGTAATAAATTTGGGCACTCAACTGGTGATTGGAATTGAGCAATTCCATCTCGACGAAAAATCTTCTCTATACTATTTATTTTATTTTTCACTATTTTTATTTACCATAGCAGACAATAAGCTTTATGTGATAGATTATTGAAGAAATAACTGGCCATATTTAGCGAACTTCCCCGTGATTGGAATTAGATAAGTCATTATTTTAGAGAAGGAATTCGTAATCAAATATAGTGATTTTAATTCACACGTCTTGAATAAGACCAAGATACACAGGTGTATATGATGTATATCTTTGTCATCCCTCAGTCTTCATTATATTTCGTTCCGCTTCTTACAAGCCGAAAGCGGCTTGTTCAATACAAGAGAATTGTTTCATGTTTTCTAATTCCTGTAATTTGGTTTTCAAAGCTATTAAACGCACATCGCAGGAATAATAATTACAATTATGTTGGTTTGGACGGATTGAGTACGCATAATCATAAATATAAAGTAAAATAATCACCATAACCATATAAAACTGCTATAAGAAATAGCTGTTACATTTATTTTCATGATAAAATTATTAGTTGTTTGCTGATTATTTGATATAAATCAATCTACTTTTTTAATGAGTAGTAAATATGCGAGTTAATCCCGAATGAAAGGATACCGCGAGTGTGATTGTGAAATTTTACGTGCGAAGCGATTTTCAAGATGAATTAAGATTGAAAATAATAAGCCTAATCTTCTGATTGTAGACACAGGCTACTAAACAAGCACATTTTTGTTTCCCATGAATAGGTCAAACCTAGTTTAACAAAGTAAATCTTATAAAAATACGCAGGTACTTCAGGTCGGGGGATTTTCGGACCGTACTCAATGTCCTCATATCATTTGCGTGCTGAAATCTCCCGAACATGTATTTTTAATAGTGTTTCCGGTCTACAGATGATTTGCAGATTAATGGATCCATTGTGACATGTTGGTTGATGCATTAGCGCAAGCTTATCTGTATGCCTAGTCAAAATTTTAACTAAATTTATCTTCATACTTCCTGCAATAATGTAATCATTTCAAAGCTGTCAATGATCTCCTTAAACGAGCGAAAAGATTTTGTTGCGGGAATCCTACCTTTGTTTCCGCTGTTTTAATATATTTAATCATGAAATACCTATCATTATTTCAGGGTCAACTCAAAATGTCTGACGGCCGGAGCAAGCCATCGAACAAATCTGGAGAAAATGCAACTTTCAACAGTCCAATCGGTGTGACGCTATCATGTTTGGGTTGCGTTGTTGGAACGGGAAACATTTGGCGGTTTCCACGCGTTATTGCCACTGCCAGTTATTCCCAAGGTCAGTTAATGCCAAACAGTTACTAATGATAGCTTGAAAAATATACCGAATTCTACACGGATTAATATGTACCTTTAAACTCTATAATTTTCCATTGGTCCTGAGGTCAACGAAAAATAGAAGGATTCATTGCAAGAATTATGGTAAAAAGTATAGGAATTACGTATACATTTTAATTAAATCGCGCTTAAATGTTTAGATTCAGACAGTTCGAATGATAAGCGAATAGAATTCTAAGTGCGAAATAGGTTGAGAATATGATGCTGGAAATGTATTTTTAGTAAACTGTTTTCATGTGTATAAAAGCTCATTTGCATGCATCTCCACACGCTCCACAAACAAGCGCAACTTGTTTTCATGTGCATTTATATATCCGAAGTTTTTTTAGTAAACCGTGGCTAAGACAGATTTTTTTCGACGTAAAATCTCAAAAATTCTTCTGAAAATTGTTTTTGTTGACAACGACGGTTTCTAATTGTTGAGTATTTCAAAGATAACATACATGGGCTGAGTAAAAGTTTCGTCAATAGATTATGTGGGAGTGTGGAGTATAAAGGGTTAGCTTATGATTGCGTGACGAGAGACCGGAACCAATTTTAAACACTTTCCTAAACACGTGCGACGGCTAAATAGGTTTCGTAAAATAAACCATGAAGTTAAAATACAGAATCACATACTAATTGCCATTTGAGCGCTGAATACGATTAAATGACTAATGTAATGTGTCGCTTAATTTCCAAGGAGTACACAATGCAAGGGAAATGAGCTCAATAATAAAAAGATTAAGTTTGGAAGTGCAAATGATGGAATTCCACATTTTGGAAAAATTTAGAGGTTGAAGGGTGTTTTTGGAGAGTTTGTTCATGTTTTTGTGTCTACTCATCAGTACCAAGTCTTTCGAAATATTCACAAAGCTTATCACAATGGTCCACATTGGAAGCACTGGACTCGAGTTTCGCTCTTATTAGAGCTCATCAGCAGTGCATATCCTGTCTCGGGTCTGACTCGAACCCAGGACCTTCACCATTGTAGTCTCATGCCTTACGGCCTGAGCTACCGACCCCCGTTTGACCGATCGCGATTAAGTCTTCATGAATGTCTCTCCAGACTGGCAGATTTGAGTAGCGTCATGCCCGACCAATCGAGAAGGAGCCAGCAACAACTATTGTGGTCGTCCAACCGATCTGATCTCATCGTCAGGCCGGGCATGACGCTACTCAAATGTGCCAGTCTGGAGAGACATTCATGAAGACTTAAGCGCGATCGGTCAAACGGGGGTCGGTAGCTCAGGACGTAAGGCATGAGACTACAATGTGAAGGTCCTGGTTTCGAGTCAGACCCGAGACAGGATATGCACTGCTGATGAGCTCTAATAAGAGCGCAACTCGAGTCCAGTGCTTCCAATGTGGACCGTTGTGATAAGCTTTGTGAATATTTCGAAAGACTTGGTACTGATGAGTAGACACCAAAAAAATTAAAGGTAAATAAAAACCAAGGAGAATTTGTGACGTTATGTTTCAATCCTGAATCTTGAGAGACTAGTGAGCGATAATATCGTTGACATTTTTATTACGACATTAGTTCGCAGTATTCATTTGTAATGGATCACGAGCTAAAATGCATATTTGTAATTCATTACAAAATATTCTTATCAAGATCAGATCCTTTTTATAGCTTACGTTACAATAAACGCCGGTGAAATATGATTTTATGGTCCGGTTCCCACATGATGGTTAGAAACAACAGGATTTGAATTCATTTAACAACAAAAAACATTTCTCTCTCAATTTTGTCATTCATTTTATGGCGGATTAGGAAGCCTGACGTTTCTCATCGCTTGGGTTATTTCGCTCTTTTTGTGGTCCTTGCCTCTGAGCATTGTGGAGTATACAATGGGTCGATATTGCAGAACATCCCCTCTTCTGGCATTTCATAAATTTCTTGGAAATAAATTGGTCTGGCTTGGTGCCTGGATTGTCGGAGTGACCTATATGATAACGTGAGTTCACTTTGTTCAACGTCATTACCATAAAGTTTGGAATAATTGGAATAACATAAAAATCTATTACATTTTTTCAGCGTAACAAATCTCAATGTATAAAATATTGGTGGTGGTATTCACAAGATGGAACTAACGTTGTAATTTAGTTGATGGTGCATGAGTTGAATCACAAAATAAATGCTACTTCTTATGACCCTCTGAATGTTCACCACCATCATCATGGGTAGCGTTTCGCCAGGAGTAGGTATCGCCTGCTTAATTGCAATACAACCTTAAGACGATTAATTTTGAGGAAACGGAAGAGGGCGGGAACTAAAAGCTAATATATCCGTGATAGATTAATCACAGGCAAGCTTGGATGAGTTGCCTACCATTAGAACCAAACAAGAATGAAATCCATTTTCGTGTGTATACAGAGCAATATCATCACTTAGCTTCCTTACGTTCGTTACCGTCATATATAATAAAAGATTTCCTCTAAACTCCGCTTAGCAAAATGCACTATTAATAGAACACATCACGAGAATGCATGTAGTAAGAGACACAGAGCACGATACTGCGCTCTATCTCTTAGAGTAAAGAACCCATGCGAAATCTGATCGGGAGATCCCAACCAGTCAATGGTGTCACCTCAACACAGCTACTTTAGCTGTCAAGGATTTATCTGCGCAAATCAAGTCAGATCAAAGTCACCATTGTCATAACGCCATTCTTACTTAGAATTAAAGTTTTCATCCCCTATTTATAACCTTATCAGCGCTATTTCGAATAGTTGCATTACGCAAGCGATGGCGCGTACACGGAAATCATTGAAGAATGCAGACATCTTAATTCTTCTTTTCGCAGTGTCCTCGTATCACATCTCTACAAGACCGTGCAAGTTGTTGCTTTAAATACGTGCTCACAGGCACCATAGATGACCGTTAGAAACCGACACAGTTGTTTGGGATTTGCGAGCTGAAATTTCTGTATTTAAACATACGTCGCTATTATTATAGCTACCAAAGTAGTTGAAACGGTCTATAGTCGCAAAATGATCACTGCTGATGATCGGCGCCGTTGATGCAAGGCCTATATCCTGTACTTGTACTTGTACTTGTGTGCGATTAACTCGTCCTGGAGGATGAGTCGGCTTCGAAGAAGATTCTTGGAAATTTGGGTACAAAGCGGCGTCCCCAGCACTACTCGTTGTATTTATTAAACAGTGGTTTCAAAGCTAAACTTTGATTGATTGGTTCAGACAGAAAGGAGTATAATTAGATGAATTATATCTTGAAATAACTTCGTACAGTTTAGATTATATTATTAAAGCATCGGACAATTTAACAGGTGGTGATATTTAATGGTTTCAAATACACGCGATAATTTTGCGGTTTAAACAAGATTTGAATTGAAATTCCACTTTTTCCACTCGAGAAGTTTACAATTAAATGTAACAAGCATTTTTACAACTTATTATAGCATCTATCACTCCGGATATACTGGATACGGGAAAACTACTTCAATAATTTATAGGCCTGGGCTCATGAAGAGATATCAATTCAATTCAATTCAATTCAATTCAATTCAATTTTAATGGTCTAAAAAGCATATAGCTTTACAAAAAACCACAGAATAATATGACAACAACGAATAATATAACAAGCAAAAATGGGATTAGATTGCTTACTGGGCAGTTCAAAAATCAAGTAAATATCCAAGGGCAGAAATTGTTTTCGATTGGTGGGATAACGAAAAGCCTAAAGGTGCAGCAGTTGATATTTCAAGTAATGTGGTAATCTATCCACTAGTCAAATGAAGGTTTGGGATTCCCGTTAGCGTGAATCACCGCATGTAGATATTCTAGAAGCGGTCAATTCATGGGTTTATTCCTATGCTTTTGTAGAAAGTCAATGTCACAGTAAACTTTCTGTGGTTAATTAGCAAAGGTGATTTCAAACCATTTCATTAATTAGGTAATGTTGGGCGCCGGTTCCATGTGTTGTCGGACAATAAATACTTTGCTGATAATTGGCAATATAATAGTTTACAGTTGCAATCTGGTTTTGTCAGCTAGATATCAGGATAATTGATTACATCGGATTAACTAATGATGCCTATCTCGGGTTTCCATGGAAAATGGGATATCATTTCATGAACAAGCAGAGACATTGTGCCTGCTATTGGCAAAGCACTTCGAATTCGCTTATCTATAGAAGTCTGTTATGTGCAGTTCAACAAAATCTTCGTACAATTCTGCATTTTGGATTTTCTTCAGGATCCATGCATGCTTGTTACTTGTGCGGTTTGAAATCATATACCCAAATAATTTTCTTTTAATATTATGTTCTTTCTTCTCATTTACATCCGCACAGTGAGCGGCGGCAGTACAACATTGTAAATTGCGCAAATGCATGTGGTGGAACTAGCCCCGAACGCTGATGTTGGAAAGGGTTTGGCGCCAGTGGCGCTCAGGTGCTGTTCATTGTGCCAAAATTCACCCTTTCGATAAATCGCGCCACATAAGGTCGTCAATTATTTTTATGGGTCTAATTTTTATCCTAATCATGAGAATTGGTTATTCGGTTATCATTCTAGGGTATATGTTGAAGTTTTGTCATTAGAACATAGAATTTCATCGTTCAGGGGTTAAAAGTTAATATATGTACATATATATAATTATAGAAAAAGTTAAGATTATAGTTTCTTCAGACAGAAAATTTATTTGGAAGAAGTTAAGATTGATCGGCTCACACGTTTTTACTAGAACAGCAGTGAATATAAACGTGGGAGATAGCTGCTTATTACGCAAGTATAGTTATACAAATACGGGTGAAACATGGAAAATTCCATTTAAAATATTCTGAAATATAGACTGCACGAAAAAATATATAAGGTTTACTCTGGTTGGTGATTTTGAGAAAACTGAATAAGCCTTTGCAAATTTCCTAGCATTTTTATACAAAACAAATTGATAAATCGAGAAGACCCTTCAACATATACCTTACTGATGAATGCCGAATCCCATTTCACAAATAATTTCTGGGTTCAAAACGAAAAACCAGTTTATTACCTCTGATCCCATGAAGGGAGTTAGCTGGTAAATTCACATCATTATCCAACGCAATTAATGAATATGACTCAGGTTTAATTACAAACTGGGCTACCCAGGTTAATTAACTATAAGATAAGCAATTTTCTCAAATCGTAAATTATTGCCTAATGTTTAAATATGTGGTTTCATAATCCGTCATATACTCTTTCTGCATTTAACTTCATTTAGCGCCTACTTTTCCGTAATCGTCGGTTGGTGCTTATATTACTTTTACAAGTCTTGTCAACTGCCTAGTCTACCACGGAGTGAAGACGTTAGTACGGAAATCTTCAACAATTTCGCAAGGGTGAGTAAAAGTGCTACCGATGTTTTGGAGTGGCAAATGATTGGGTTAAGTGAGATTTCTAAACTATTTTTTCAAAGAAGTTTAAAGTATTGTTGTATAATTTTGATTTAAGCGGAATGTTTGACAGCATAACCAAAATAATTATTTGGTTGCAAAAATCGCACATATTTGCGATATTTTGAATACCAAGCCGTTGCAGATCAGAGGCAGCTCAGCTCCTTTTCAAACACATGAAGCAGGACATCATCACTCACACCATTCTGTCATAGAAATTTCTCGCAGCAATTTTGTCTGAAAATCAAGCAAATAATACGGTTATTATGAGAAAAAATTCAGGTAGTAGATTCGCTCGAAACCAGTCGCAATTAAAACGTAGTTTTATTCAAGGTAATTCAAGGTAATTCAAGGTTTTAATGGTCTAAAAAGCAACAAGCTTAACAACAACCATAGGATGGTAAAAATTAAAATTTAAGTGTATAAACAATATAAGGAAGTAGATTAAACAGTATATAAGTGTTCTGGAAACGAATAATTCAATAAAAAATAGTCTAATTTCGTTTTAAATTCATTCGGTACGCAATGCTGGGTAGGATGATTTCAATGTTAGTAAGATATGCATGTACACACGAACATTTAACTTGTTAGAAATTTCATTCATTCCTTGGTTACGTGTTGTGTACCAACTTACTTAAAGTACTCCATTAAACCTACTCAGGATTCCTATTGGCCTGTCCTCACACACACTTTGGCTGTTTTGATCGTCGGTGTTTGCATGTACGGAGGTATTCATTGGATTGAAAAGGCGAATATGTTCCTGGTGCCGATGTTGCTGGGTATTCTCCTCTTCACCTTTGGTTGGTCTCTAACCCGGCAATATGCTGAGGTGGGGATAACATTCATCTTCACACCATACTGGAGTAAGTTTAACTATAATTTTATGCATTCTATCGACGCCAGCTGGAAGATCAGGAGGCATCCTATCGTAGATTTTTGTGGAATAGAAAATCATTTTAAACAAAAAGAATGAATCATGTTTCATACCTATTTAGCTTGCAACTTATATAACTGAGCTAGTTCAAGTCACGTAAGATCCGATAAAGTATCTTTCATTTAGCATGCCATAATAAATGTATCAAATGCTTATGGGAGCAGTAAATATGTTACATAGAAGAATTGCTGAAACAGAGCAGCATGCGTTGACACATCATTTGTGCTGCAACTGATTTTCTGCATGAAAACGTAATACCTTGGATATCCAAACGAATACCAAAGAAGAGAAATTGATCGACATAATTTATGGTGTCATATCACAAAAATACAATCGCGTGATATCAGATGATGCTGGTTTGCATAATCACGGCTGCTTTTCAAGTAAAAATTTGTATGCGCTAATTGGAGTTAGTAAAAATCTTCAGAAAAATGATGGATTGTCATCGTTTATATGACTCCCGTCACAAAGAAAATTGTGTCGTTCAGCCACGGAGAGTTAGTGCAGGAAGCTAGGCGATTAGGACCCTAATGCATTCTTCACTTTTTCCACAGGCTGATAGCCTCCGGTTCACTTTGTGTTTAATGTCCAAAAAGGATCAGTGAAATTTTGGCCAGGCCCGCCGCAACGGTTCAACGCCTGTTTGATCTGAAACGCAGGTATTTTCTTTTCTGCCGCGTGTTCAACTCCGAACAATCGAACATACCAAATGGAACACGCGTTTATTGTACTGAAATGAGGTTAAAAACTGAAGAGCTTACTTGGACAACCAAAACACATCCTGAACCAAAGTAAAATATGCTTGTAGTAAAATCCCTATTGTTTTGCGTATGCCCGTGACCGAGCTTCAATTTTATAACTCAACGAATCTCGTTAAACTTTACATCAAAAGTAGCCTGTTTAGATGTAGCGTTGATCGTGGGCTATAATCATGAAAACGAGATTATTTTGAAATGTGGTTTTAAATGTACAACTATACTCGATGGAAGCAGAGGGTTTTAAATTATTGCATATTTTTCGTATTTTTTATTTTTTTAAAAAAAGAATCCATTTGCTTCAACTATGTGAACAATGCAATAGCTAAATTTTCCCTAAAAACATTTTGTTTGTCATATTCTAACAGATATATCTTGATTTTTACTTAATAACAGAAAGCCTTCTAACACCAAGCGTGTGGGTTCAGGCCGCGAGTCAGAATGCGTTCGACACGGGTGCTGCTATGGCCTTGTTCGTTTCATACTCTGCTTTCTTCAGTCGTAAAAACGGAGCTGTGCGCTTCGGCACTCTGATTCCATTGGTGAACAATTCCGTCAGGTAAACTGTTATATACTATATAGCTGTGTAACACCGTGGGATTCACTTTTACGATCCGAATAGAAGAAGTTTCTAAATTTGCATCAAATTTTGTAATGGTCTGAAACATTTTGGTGAAAATGATATGTCCAGGCAAAATATCACAATCACTGATAGGAGCATAAGGAGGACTGACAGACAAAATTGATTCTTACGTTTGCTTGACTTGGTAATGGCAATTTTTGAATGTAAGGATGTAGAGAATAAACAAATGTGAACAGCATTTCAGGCGGGAACTTGTAGCACACGTAATTTTCCGAAAACCTTCTAGTTTAAAGTATTCACTAGTTTTTTTAAAGCCAGCAATTGAAATCACTTAACGAAACTCTCAACATACGAGTAATGGAGTCAAGCGATGAAGCAACAAACAGATTGAATAATGCATTTTCTAATTTAGTTCAGCCGATTTATATTTTTAAGTTGAATGCGTTGTGTGTTTGCGTTCCAATGTTGATTAACCGCTCAGTGTTTCAGCGTGAAAGAAAACATGAGTGGATAAATATTGCGGCGATGAATAATGATTTAAAATTCACCGTACTTTCTAATTCATTTTTACTCGTTGCTACACCATGAAACAAATCCATTCATAAAGCAAGTAAACTCATTCAAACACCATCTGCTACTGCGTCACACAAATTAAAATGAGTTTGCTGCAATTCTCTATAAGGGCTCTCCATAACATTGACTGTGAATCAAGAATTTGAAAGAAGAGATGTCAAGTTCCGTAAGCAGTCTAAATAGCATGAACCCTTAGTTTCCTAGGAAGTAAGATTTCAATCTCCATTTAAGACATCTATCAGAGTATCAAGCTTGAGGGCGTAAGGTACGTAGTAGCTAAGAGACAGACTGGTAATTATTTAAAATTTGTGGATCTCTTTCCTGCAAGGGCTTCAAACTTAGAGTTTCCAAGCAATCCCTGCATTACACACACAGTTCTTCAGTGATACTCAAACAATTTTCGAATACAGACGATTGTATAGTGTTCATGCTGATTGATTTTCAATTACTCATGCAGTTGCATTAACTTAGATCGTATTCTGCGCCAGTCATTTCAGTTTTTAAATACTATAATACATTTTTTTCTTTGGGGGTGTAATGAACATACTATTTAACTGAAAAAGATTGATTCTTGTATCACGTTTCGTGGTTCGAGTTTCTGCAAATAAGCGAACCCGTATCGTCGCAAATGAACTACGTGTTTATAAATTAGTTATATTTGTAACATTAATTCGTAATCTGGATGGCCTGAGCGATCAAGACCAACGATAGGACAGTGATAAAAACGGAATCGAACATGATTTAGACTGTGCTTCTAAAGCCCCTTAGTTTAAAAACTTGTCTATCTTGGTTATCGTTTTCCAACTTTCTTGCAAAATCAAGAAAGAGCCTCGTTTTATGCGACTTTTATAACTAATCGTCGAAATATATCTACGCATATTCGCGTCCACTCGATTATTTCACTAAACATTGCTTTCCATCCTTAATACATTCAAGCCTATTGTGCGCGATTACGGTATTTTCTACCGTATTCTCCACGCTTATCCAAACGTCTCCAACGCTGACCAGGTCAGGGATCTTGAGAATCATGCAACAGAACGGCCCAGGGAGTACTGGCTTGACATTTACATGGTAAGTATTATTTATATTACCTTATCGGAGCTTATCAACACAAATCTACTCACTCTGATTTATGATAAATTATGTTCGCAAATGCACGAAAAATAATTACTTTGCTGTCGTGGAACCAATCGGGAATTGAATATTTTATGAGCTGATTTGAATGTTGTTTTTTCTAATTTACTAGTTCTGCTCGTACATCGGCAGGATGTTAACGTGAATTTTACTGATTCTTTCAAGGATTCCTGTGCTTTTCGCCTACGTTGGAGGAATCGGGCGAGTACTTTGTGGTTTGTTCTTCTTGTGTCTTTCATTCGCTGGAATCACCTCATTAATTGGCCACGTTCAGCTGACTGTGGTTACTCTGGGTGATCTTGGACGTAAGTCTCATAATTGTTGATTTCGTGAACCGTAAATGTTATGCGACCCGATTAAAGCCACAGAGTTCTAGGGAGAAACATCGAGACACAATATAAGGCATGGTATGAATCCAAGATTGGAACGAATGTAGAGAACTGTAGAGTAATTACAATTCGTTCAGGCTAGTTACTTTCGAAGTACACTTTGTTACCGCATTACATTGGCAGATAACTAGATTAAGTTTCGAAATTCAACCGAGTGCTTCACGAGTTCCCGTGATTCCCGATTGCCTAACATCTTCGCAAATCAGCGAGCTTGTTTGCACAACATTTAGGTCCATGTCGAAAGGTAATTTGGAACTCTGACTTCCGATTGATACCGTCACAACACAGCGACTATATTCCTTTCTGCATAGTTGTAATATTTGAAGAAGTTGGTATAAAAGCGTATTTCGAATAAATAAAAATTTAAAATTTGGTTTTGTACTGTGCACTTTGTATCCATGAAATCTGAAAAATAATATAGGAGTCCTTTTAATTGAGTTCATCAATATTTTTTCAACACCAGGCTGTTATCAATATGAATACTTAAAGGTAAATCAAATTAATAAGTGTTGGTGCAAAATATGCTTGAGTATAGCATTTATACCCATTTTGTGTGGAGTCAGCTCTGTGTTGGAAGATGTGTCATATCATACCATGCGGATACAATATCGTTCTATGCTAAGAAATAATTTAACTACGAAAACGCAATTCGAATATATATATATACCACAATTTTTATCATTTAATTTCAACGTGATTCTGATAGATTTAATCAGATTCGGTTTTGTAGACGTGTGTAATTTCTGTCTAAATTTAATTAATATATAGCCACGATCCCAATGATTTTTTGACTTTCAGTATCACAAAAGCAAGCCACATTGCTTGGTCTTTTCCTCACCTTCATCTTTGGGTTGCCGTCAGCAATGTACATCAATGTGCTTACAAACCAAGTAAGTATGGACCGGCTAGAAACATCAAGGATGAAATCAACCGTGTACACAAGTATGCGATGCTCAAGTCTATTTCATCTTGCATTCGGGGTGTTTCTGTATACTTATTTTAAATTATTGGTTTGTGTGGCCCTGTCTTCACACGTATTATTGTTGGACGTTTTTCATTGAAGTTGACATGAGTGATATATCTTTAACACGTGATATATTCAAGGTAATTCACGTGGTATATTCATTGCTCTATCCCACCGTTCGTTTTGTAAGACAAGACAACCTAATGCGCGCGTAAAGAACTCCACTATAACGTCTATACCGAAAAGGATAACATATATGCTAACACCGTTTGGCTGGAATCTTCGTCGTCTTCGTACATATTCCCTCAAATAATCTGTTAATCATGTTTTGTAGGTATATGTCGTTTTGGCACACTCAGCAACATAGTCAATCCTTGTGGCTAGAAAGTATTCAAAGCAATTGTCAATGAATACAACAATACAACTTTAAATGTATCAATATTATTACAGTACTACTATCATAGAATTACAGATTCAAAGCATGTATATCTGCAAGGATCTTTGCTGATGTGCCCTGGTGGGAAAGGGCCAGAAAGGACCAGCAACAAAACCAAACGAAACAGAGGGATGATCAAAGTATAATCCTTTTGGGAGTTCCAGAAGCTGATGAAGCAACTGATAAAGCGGTACAGCGCAAACACGATCAGTTACAATGGATATTCCACAGTGATATACTTGGTTTGCCTGATGTAGCTGTTACGGACACGTTTCGCACCCCCAAATCTACGAATTATAAGGGCATCGGTCCTAAGCCACTTAAAATAACGTTCTTGTTTAATGATATGTTGAACACGGTCAAAACTCGTTGGGAAAATGGCTGCAGAATAATCCCGCGAGAAATTAGACTAAGCGCATCGAAACTTCATATTGGAAAGATAGATGCACCACTAAGTTCAATAGAAATACTACCAAGTCAATCAGTTGTTGACGTGTCAGAAACAAATTCAGCCGATACGATAGATTCGAACAGTAAAACCTCAAAACGATCAAGCATCCCCGCAAGCAAAAAACCTTTAGTTGCCGACTCTGGAGGAGTCGGCCTAACATATATTCTGCACTCCGCTAGCCTTCTTCCCCACACCCCATCCTTGTTGAGAAAAACAATTATGAAATGCATCTACACCAACGCACAATGTCTCAGAAACAAAATCGGTGAACTGCGTGCAGTTTTTGTGAGATGTTCGCCAGACATCATCGCCGTAACGGAAACGCTGCAGACATCATCTAGCCGTAACGGAAACGGGTGGCTGCAGACTCAGCAAACAAATAGTGAACTAGAATTACCAGGAATGTCACTTATTCGTCATGACCGTGAAACCAGAGGAGGAGGAGTAGCTTTGTATTATAGCCACAACCTTCTGTGCCGTGAGATTACGGATCCAGACATCGTGTTACTGGATACACTCTGGTGCTCAATCCGACTAGCTAACGGCGAAGACTGTGTTTTGGGAGTAGTATATCGCCCACCGTCTGCACAGGAAACTTACAATCTGGCCCTACTGGATAAAATTCGCATGGATACTTCCAGATACACTTGTGGATTTTTGATTATGGGTGACTTCAATTTACCGAATCTGCAGAGCAGCACCATTTACCCAGAACACTCCCTCGAGCGCGCATTCAGTGAGTTGTTTGACGATATTCCTCTTTATAACCACATTACATGTAATACCCGATACCGCGGAAACGATTTACCCTCACTCTTAGATCTCGTTCTGACAAGCAATGAATATGACATTGATAACGTTGCTTACGAAAGTCCACTGGAACTAAGTGATCACTTCGTTATCCAGTTTGACTATCTGTTTGAGGCTGTAAAAACAAATCATGCCCGTAAAAGAGTTAGGCGGATCAACACTATGGCGTTGAGTGATGCTCTGAAAAACACGTTTAACTGCCAACCGGAAACCAGCAACGTACATGAGTTTTGGATATGGCTAATATCTAATCTCAAAAGTTCAATCGAAGTGAGCTTCGAATTTGTCCTCAGGAAAATAAGAAACTCAGGAACTCAAGAAAAACTTTGAATTTAAATTAAGAAGCCGAACTCGTAAGTGGTTAACGGTACGAAACATTGCTTGGCGACACCATCGGCAAAACCCATCATCCGAGACCTGGGAAACATTCCGTTTACTGCGGAACAAAGTAAACAAATTTGTCATCCAAGACAAGTTGTGCTTCCAAGAAGTGATATCAAGCATGATGGAGCGAAAACCCAAAATACTGTATCGTATGGTTAACGATCAAGCTAAGGTGAAACCTGGATTAGCGTCCGTCAACGATCAGCTGGACCAACAACAACTGCAGCAGAAACTGCTGAAGCTTTAGCCACGTTTTATTCATCGGTATTCAACCCGATAGAACATGCAATAAACAGCCCAAATCCAACACTTTCAAACACGGTTGCCCTAAGTGAAATAAGTGTCACTGAGAAACGCGTCCTCCAAGGATTATTTAATCTTAAAACCGGAAAGTCTCCTGGGGCCGACGGAATAATCCCGAAAATATTGAAGCAATTTGCGAGTTTGCTATACAAACCACTCAGTTACTTATTCGAGCAAACACTGGCAAGCGGAGTGATTCATACAAAGGTGGAAATCGCTCCGATGTTTCCAATTATCGACCCGTTACTCTGTTACCATTGATTTCAAAATTACTTGAGCGAGTCATTGTTGATGATCTAAAGAAACATTTTGAGAATAATCAGTTGCTTTCGAGGAACCAGCATGGATTCAGACGAAATTATTCCTGTTTGTCTAATTTACTGGTAACGCTAGATGATTGGACAAAATCAGTAGATAAAGGACAAGCAATACACGCGTGCTACTTAGATATTTCAAAAGCATTCGATCGTGATGATCATTCCCTACTACTGCAGAAACTTGAAAGGCTTGGTATCACTGGAAAGTTGTTGAATTGGCTAAATGACTAACTAGCAAATCACACTAACTAGGTACGTGTTGATGGTGCATTATCCAAACCAATCGCAGCAACTAGCGGAGTTCCCCAAGGTTCAGTCCTTGGTCCGATCCTCTTTGTGGTTTATGTCGATGAAGTACCGGAAATTATTCGATGTAACATTTCGTTATTTGCGGACGACATAAAGATTTGGCGCAGCATTCGTAGTTCAGAAGACTGTCTGCTATTACAAAAGGATCTTGATTCGCTTCACAGCTGGTCGTTGAATAACAAACTGCCGTTTAACTTCAACAAATGCAGGATCATGAATGTAGGGAATCGAGTAGAGTTCACATATAACATAGGTTCGCATGACCTTGAAAATTGCAGTGAAGAAAAAGATTTGGGTGTCTGGATATGCTCCAATTTAAAAACATCACTTCAAAATAATACCTTTAAAAAAGCACTTGTTATAAATCTACTCAAACGTGTATTTGGGAAATTTTCGCTTAAGATATTCCCAAGGATCATGAATACATACTTGAGGCCAGTCATGGAATTCGGTGTGCAGTCATGGTCTCCGTGGCTCAAGAGGGATGTGGAACTTATTCAGCGAATCTATCACCGCTCAGCAAAACTAGTTCTCAGCATCTGAAACAAACCATTTAAAGAAAGGATAGCTCAACTGAATCTGTTCGATTTTCCCTATCGATGAATCAGAGGAGACCTAATTTTAATTTACAAAACATTCCATACCCCGAACCATCCCTTACAGGATTTATTCACGCGAAGGGATACGATAAATTATCGGACCCATGAATATGTGCTGGTCATACCCCATTCCCGCCTGAACTGTAGAAGGTATTTTTACTCTGTCCATGTCTGTTTTACTTGGAACAGTTTACCTTCAACCGTTGCTCACGCCACTAGCTTGCATGACTTTAAAACGAAATTAGACGAATTTTTATTGCATTATTCGTCTCCAGAACACTTATTTACTGATAATCTATTTTCTTATATTGTTTATACACTTAAATTTCAATTTTTACCATCCTATGGTTTTTGTTAAGCTTGTTGGTTTTTAGACCATTAAAAACCTTGAATTACCTTGAATTAACTTAGAATGGTACATGGCAAACTGACTCAATTGAATTCGCCATAATCCTCAAAGCCTGACAACAATATACATTGTAATGTATTGTGGTGCTCACATCCTCATCCCTTACACACCACTACCGGTTTCTGGCTGTTTGCCGTCATGAGGTGGAGACAGTAAGATCAGGTTCAGTGAGCCTTAAAACATTGTAGTTTATTCCCAAACTTTGAAATGCATGGTGAACTCTTTTTATTTTTAACTCTGTCTATATGAGCAACCCTTTCGAATACACCGATGAAAATTAGTTGTACCGGTAGCATATTATTAAGACAAACTCCTAAAGTTACCATTTGTAACTCAAAAGAAGGCATTTGATTTCACAAGTGACTGGACCATGATTCCACAAAGAAATCTAGATTAAAGATTTATGGCGAAAAATCAAAATGAGCTGTACAATAAACATAGGATAGATTTGAATAAATCGTACTTCCACATTTCCATAGGAGGAACAAAAATTTGTAAAATTCTGTCCAGCTTATGATTTCAGATTTTCTGGAATCTTTACTGTTTTTTAAGCTCTCTATATCATTTTTTCTCATTGTCGTTTCTCATATCCCCCACACTTATTACCGTTTAATTTCAACAGGACTCTGTTTGGGGTTTCGCCCTTATTCTGTCCGGGTTGGCAATGGCTGTCCTGATCATGGTCTATGGCCCTATGCGTTATCGTAAGGTCATTGTAAACGATTTTGGAATCGGTGACTGGAAACTCTCAGTAGCATGGGTTTTCATGATCAGGTTGGTTTTTTTAAGAAACTATGCACTAGCTTTTTATTAGCATAGAATTTTTACAATGGACTAGGAATACAAAGTTGCAGTTTGTGCAGTCTACTTCTTTTGGATTTTTCTACATCAACCTGTGGATGACGCTGTGTTTAGAGACAATTATAGCATCATTGGATCTGCATACGCGAAAGTCATTTGAATACTCGTTAAATGATTTTACGATATTTCATTTTCATTTAAACCGTAATCCTGTGGTGCTGCAAATCGCTCGCTTTTTAACCACAACTCCTATTAACCGTGAAAAGATACATGCGAACTTCCAAAATTGTGTCCAGTAGTATATTGTTAATCTCACTGAAGGCGGAAACAGAATACGATGCTGAGTTACAATCGTTTAATGAAGTGGCGATGTGATCAGTTCAAGAATACTCAAGCCCTATGCACTCACACTTCATCATACACTCTTACAGATACTTTTAAAATTTATACGCAACAACCAAACAATTCTGTTGAACTTTCTTCGTGTTTTTTGGTATACATGACAGTCACTTGATACCCTTTTCAGCATCCTTGTTCCATTAGCCGGAATCGGTTTGATTGTTTGGTGGGCTTACGATTTAATAAGCACAAACCCATTCTGGTATCACATAACACTGGACTCGATGACCACGACGTTGTTGGAAGTAAGCAGTCGTTGGAAACCATAAGTTTAAATGCTCCTAATAGATCGACGTTTTCAACGCAATTTCCTTTACATTTTCAGTGGTTCGTGCTTTTCGTGATTCTAGTGGTTGCGAACATTGTCGCGGTTTGGAGAAAAGGAGAATTGTTCGTAGGAAATAAGAACCAAGGTTACGATCCGTACGAGCCCGATTACGTGATTGGCGTTGAATCCGACTTCATTCCCATATCTAATAATGGCAATGCCACCCCAGGTTTGGAGGAGCCCAGGTTAAACGGAACAGAACAAACACAAATGTAAAAGCTTATTAATAGTCGTTTGAATGGGCATTATCAACCCGAAAACCTGTTATAAGCATTATTGTTTTTACCGCTATTCTCATAAGACGAAAACTTTGATTTTTTATAATTAGTTACTTGTTCAGTTCGAAGTGACGGACATACGAAGTTGGCTCTTGTGTATATTTTAATGTGAAAAGCGATTATTGATCGCTTGTCTTTATTTAAAAAAAAAAAAATATTTGTACGAAAACGGTATATTTGCCTCCCTCAGATTACGGTCAACCATACTGCGCCTTTGCGTTATTGGCACTAATCTGAACAAGGCATTGAATTACTCAGTGCTACTTAAGTGTCACATGGTGAACTGAACAAGCAAATTCAGTATTTATTTGTAATGAAAATGCAGCATTGTTTCAATCAGACAAACGAGTGTTTTAATTGAAACTGCTAAACAGTGACAATTTTTGTAGCAGCAAGCGGAATATTTTGTCTTCTCATAGTATGTCAAGCAGTTCCCTTGTGATTACTGTTGAGTTCGGTTTAAATCGATTTCCGCGTAGTTATTAAATGTTTGGTCAAGATAACCGAGTACAATTTGATCTAATTACACCTGATGTCAGCCAAAAGCCAGTGAGTGGGATGTGAGCAACTCGACCGTGTGGTCAGGTTTAACATTGTGATGCTGCCTAAGAACCCTATTCACGAGTCGCATTCACGTATACATTTGATCCAATTACGTTCGAAATGATTGCCGATCCACTTGAGACCAGGAAAACACGTCCTAGTTTATTCTGTAAATGAACTCATTCAAAGTGCAATTGTTAGATCACAATCAGTTTGCGGAATCCTGGTCGGATATCGAATACATGCGAATAAAATTGTAGTTGACAATCTTTGAAATCATTCAAAAATTAATTTTGATATAGGTATCTAATAGCATAATACAAAAACGAATAATCGGTTGTAAGTGGGTACCCTAGATTTTAACGTTCTTTTGCTTAAACTTGAAATAACAAGGTCAAGTATGGAAAACTTGCAGTCTGAAGGAGTATATTTGATGCGATTGTTAAAGATTTCTGAAAAATTATTGCTTCGGTCGCTTTTATGCAGAAACAGTAAACGACAGTCTACGGTTGTTAAAAAACGATCATTTACATTCGAGGGAAAAATTGATTTAGAAATAATCATTCTTGTGTATCCATTTTACTGATAACGCTGAATCCAGGCAATGGACATAGTGCAGGAATATCATGTTGATACCTTGATATTTCCCAAGCATCTGATTGACAGTGAGTCTTTTACTACAGAAGCCGAAAAGAATAGGCATCACCGAAAAGATGATGACTATCTGACAGATCGCACTGTTCAGATAAGTATCGATTATGCAATACCAAAATATTTTTATCTACTATTGGAATTCTTCAGTTCCAAAGTTGTCAAAGCCGGGGCGGTTTTGGGGATAAGCTCCCAATTCCAAAAATGCTCCAAAGGCACGCGTCTCATATAGCCTCTGACAACCAAGTACAGCTCCTGGCCTGCACGCGTGGTCCTGTGTGACCCGCTGGAACTGCTTCTACTGACAGGAGAAAGGGCGAAGGCGGCTGACTGGTGCCTCAAAACCAGCATGCTTCGGGCAGGTGGAGCTCGTAAGTCCGTGAAGGCGGTCCACCTGGGGGAAGGAAAACCCTTATCTCAAACCTCCACTGCCTTGTGGCTACATCCAATCATGGAAAAGGCTTCAGGAGTCAACCTCGAGGAAAAATCCGGAGCCGGAGTCCCGTTAGGTAGTCCGAAGTTCTCTACAACTTCGCCCTGCCAACTTCTGCGACGGCATCGTTGTCCAAACGTATCAGCCTAGCTGTTCCTCTGGTTCCGGTGGTGCCGTGGAGAGGGAGAACTTGCTGCATGGGCAACAGCTATTTCTCCACTTTGAACTGCCCTGGCGTACATCACAACGCACCAATTGAGAGGACACTCCATTCCGCTTCTGCGGATAATAACACGGGAAGCAGCAGATACCGGTTAAAAGCTATGGCTCGATTGGCGTAGAGCTCAGCGCCTGGAGAGACTTTCAGGTCTCATTGGACGGCTACCGCCCGCCTCAAGCTGGGCAGCCCCCAGCCAATATGGTGCCGTCTCGCCACGGTCTGCTATCCTCATTGGGTGCATGGGGATTAGGAATCAACCGACAAGCAGACTGTTATTTCCGCACCAGCGAAACCAACTACTAAAAAACAAATGTCATTTCTGAAACTGGGAACCTGGAACGTCCGGTCCATGCTTCCTGGATTTCATGACGTCTCGAATATCAGAGCCGTAAGAAAATCTGCAGTTCTTAACAATGAGTTAAAGAGATTAAATGTCGACGTGGCAGCCTTACAAGAGACGCGATTACCAGACACTGGTAAGCTAACAGAAAGAGATTACATGTTTTTTGGTAAGGAAGGGGTTCTGATGAGCCTCGACTGCATGGAGTTGGGTTTGCCGTTCGAAACGACCTTCTAAAAGCAACAGAGCAGCAGCGGGAGCGAACGGATTTGGACTCTAAATCTGAGGTGCATTACTGGTACCATTACGTTGGTAAACGTTTATGCGCCGACGCTCTCTGCGACGACTGCTGAAAAAGACGCTTTTTATTACAACCTCGCAACAGTCCTGAAAAACGTGCCACAAAGAAACTGTGTAGTGGTATTGGGTGATTTCAATGCTAGAGTTGGTGCGGATTACGAATCTTGGCAAAACTGTCTCGGGAGATTCGGTGTAGGTAAAACCAATGAAAATGGACTACGCCTTTTAGAATTATGCACACAGTTCAGTCTCTGTGTTAGTAACACTTTCTTTCAAACAAAACCACAGCATAATGTCTCTTGGAAAAATCCTCGCTCTAAGCACTGGCACCAGCTTGATCTTATTCTTGTTAGGCGCACTAATATAGGAAGCGTACTTCTCACCAGATCATATCAAAGCGCAGACTGTGACACTGATCATTCAGTGGTCTGTGCAAAACTGAAGCTTTCCGACACGAGATTTCACCGCACCAAATTGTCTGGTAAGCCTAGGATTGACGTCACCCGCATGTGCGAACCTAATCTAGCTGCGCGATTTGCAAAAGCCTTCACAGCCGAGTTTAGCAAGACAACCCCACGTGAATCGGCTTCAGAAAACTGGGAATCGATTAAAAGCTGCATATGCCGAGTCGCACTTTCCACTTTCGGTCCGAAGAAAGCTTGAACGAGCGACTGGTTCGAAGCAAAAGCTTCTGAGATGACTGCTGTGTTGGATGAGAAACGGTGAGAATTCTTGAGGTTCAAAGGTATGCCAACAGATGAAAACTTACGACTTTTAAGAGCAGCCAGAAATAAGGTCCAACAGACTGCAAGGCGATGTGCAAATGACTACTGGACAGAAATTAGCCTTAGTATCCAAAAAGCTGCGGATACTGGAAATTTTCACGGCATGTATGATGGGATCAAGAGAGCCATTGGTCCAAACAAACATAAAACGGCTCCCATTAAGTCTGTATCTGGTGACCCGATTGTGGACAAAACTCAGCAGATGGAAAGATGGGTAGAGCACTTCTCCTCTCTCTACTCTAGGGACAGTACGGTTTTACCACATGTATTTGAAAATGTCGAGCGGTTGCCGACTATTGAATATCTAGATACTCCCCTACTCTTGATGAGCTCAATAGAGCAATCGACCGCTTAGCGAATGGGAAGGCCCCTGGTGACGACGGAATTCCACCTGAGCTCATCAAATGCGGTAGAGCAGCATTATTACAACCGCTTCACCATTTGCTTCTTCAGTGCTGGCAGGAGGAGTGTGTCCCACAAGAGATGCGAGACACAAAGATCATCACGCTATTCAAGAATAAAGGAGATAGAGGCGACTGCAACAATTACAGAGGAATCTCCCTTCTGAATGTTGTAGGCAAATTGTTTGCTAAAGTCTTACAGATCCGGCTGCAAGTTTTAGCTGATAGAATTTACTCCGAATCTCAATGTGGCTTTCGCAAGGGAAGATCGACCGTTGACATGATCTTCTCCCTAAGACAACTTCAAGAAAAGTGTCGGGAACAGCGTATGCCATTATACGCTGTTTTTATTGATTTAACGAAGGCATTCGACTACGTCAGCAGGGAGGGTCTTTTCAAAATGCTTGATTTGATAGGCTGCCCCCAAGACTGCTAAAGCTCGTTATTTCGTTCCACTCAGGCATGAAGGGCTCAGTCCATTTTAACGGTTTCAGCTCAGAAGCCTTTGAAATTCGCCGAGGCGTCAAACAAGGGTGTGTTCTTGCTCCCACGCTGTTCGGCATTTTCTTTGCTCTGCTTCTGAAGCACGCTTTCAGGACGAGAACAGAATGGCAAGCTTTTCAACCTAAACCGGTCGAGAGCACAAACCAAGGCACGAAATGTGCTTATCCGTGACCTGCTGTTTGCCGACGATGCAGCCTTTATTGCTCACTCCCAAGAGCACCTTCAGTCTCTAATGGACTGTTTTTCGTCGGCATGCAAAGACTGGTCTAGCAATCAGCATGAGCAAGACCAAAGTCTTTGGCCAAGGGACTGTATCGCCTCCCATCATAACTGTTTGAAACTGTCAGCTTGAATCAGTACATCAGTTCACATACCTTGGTTCAACCATTGCGGATAACCTCTCGCTAGACACGGAGATTGATAAGCGGATTGGCAGAGCAGCTGTCATTCTGTCCCGTTTGAACTCTCGTGTTTGGGGTAACCGCAAGCTGACTGTAAAGACGAAAATGATGGTGTACAGCGCGTGCGTACTGAACGCTTTACTGTACGGCAGTGAAACCTGGACCACCCACGCAAGACACGAACGGAAGCTGAATGCTTTCCATCTACGAAGCATCCGTCGTATCTTGAACATATCGTGGATGGACAGAGTGACTAATGCTGAAGTGCTTTTAAAAGCTGGTCTACAGAGCATGTTCACTCTATTGCGACAGCGCCGCCTGCGCTGGCTTGGTCATGTCTATAGAATGGAAAATGGTCGTATTCCGAAAGATCTACTCTATGGTGAGTTGCAACTAGGAAGTCGACCATTGGGCAGACCGCACTTGCGGTACAAAGACGTTTGCAAAAGCGATATGAAAGCTCTTGGCATTGACCCGGCGAGTTGGGAAGAACTTGCTCTTGACCACTCACGTTGGAGGCACTGTGTAAAGCGTCGTCTGCATGTTGGGGAGGAGCAGATACAGCTCTTGGCGGCTGAACGCAGATCACGCCGCCGATGTGCAACTGACGCAATACAACCGAGTTCTGACTTTCGTTGACAGCGCTGCGGGAGAGATTGTTCCTCCCGAATCGGACTGTTTAGTCACACAAAAAGCTGCAAAACATGAAATTCATGTGATGTGATGTACATCCATGGTCGACATCGACCGACGGAGGCCAACATACATACATACATACATAGTGAAAATTATGTTATTTACGCTGAACAAGTTTCCGATTGATTTTTTGTTAGTTAATGGATATTTCACAAGTTACTCTAATCCTTTAGATTTTTATACTTATATCTAAAACGAAAAAATCTCCAATGGAGATGGGAAACACTTGAGCCACGGAAACTGAGTTTGCTGACAGGATAAGAGACGAAGGTGAGTGACCCGCAACTTAAAACAAGTTTGCCGTGGGCATATGGACCTCGTCAGCCAGTAATGGCAGTCGATTTGAAAAAACTAAGACCGACTCCAAAAGCCTCAGCTTAGTTCGATAGGGAAAGGGTTCCGGCAGAAAACCTTGTAGAAAAATCCTATAGGTGGATAGATGGCTCTTTCTTTTAACCCCCTGCTGCATTGCAGGTTGCACCTGGATCTGCAAATGGGTGTACCCGAACAAATGTCAAACGGTGCTGGAGACATCATTTGTATATTAATCCAAAAATCTTCATAAAAATGTATCAAACACACTCTCAGCTATGACGTTCCCTCGACACGACTTGCCAACGGCTGGGGAGTAAAGTAAAGTAAACAAGTATGGGTCACAAATATACGTAAGAATATATATGGTTGTTGGAACGTAGGGACACTGCTCGATGTAGATAGTCAAGCCATTACGATGCACTTTTTATTATTACCGAGTAGATATTACTTGACTTTATAAGGAACGCTTACTTGGACACGGTCCCAAATCGAATAATTTCTTAGAAGTCGATTTTAAATATTGGCTTCTATATGGTGGGCATGAAAGTGGATCTGGTCGGCGTTAGCTTTAATTTGTCACTTACATTACTGATGCTAGTGTCAACAACAATCACATTTGCGCATCTGAGGGACAGTATAGATTATTAATAATTTTTCTGTGTATAACCCGATGTTATCTATCGGGAGCGATTGATCAGCAGATGCCACAAACCAAATTATGGGTAGATATGGTTTAGGACATCGTTGCGAGAATGGTAATGGCTTAGTTAAGTTAGCGGTACACAATTATTTATGCACGTGCAAAACGAGCGTTATATGAAATGCTTGGTGTGGTACTCGAATGATGCCGTAACGGCGAATCAGATCAATTATATAGTAATTCGTGCTACTGGATGTCTTCAGTGGTTGGCTGTATATCCTGTTGTGGGGTCGAGCAAAACCTAGTACACCGATGAACCGCCAAAGGAAAACTCACAAGAGGTGCTGGATCTTGGCCGCCGTAGGAATCCCAGATCGAGAAAATAAATGGGTGACGGCTCAGTCGAGCAAGAGCTGTCCGGACTAAAATTCGCTACACTGGCTTAAGTACAGTTTCTCGCCACTGTCGAAAGTGGAATTCTCAGGATACCCATCAGTTCCCTGCCGAAGCAAGATGATCGAATGAATAGTGCTTTTGATCATCGCGCCTTAGGAAAGCCGCTACGTGATCCACATGTAATGAAACACGGCTATACTTGGCGGAAACGTCACAAATAGAAGCGAACCTAGGAAACTTTGAAGGGCTGTTTTGTTTGACTCGTTCCATACCTGGAAGTTTAAGTTTTAGCGCATACCTCAGAGATTCGACATCACAGCTGATTTTGACCTCAATGATAGGATAGCGGGTGAGTTTAGTATGCCAATTGGTTACTGAAGTGCCCACAGGTTATCAGTGCAATTATCACTGTACAAGTAGAGAGTTACGGCTATCGAGTTAATTGCGATACCTCAACAAATACAAGATTTTGAGTGTTCAACGACGAATGAAAAACGGTAAATTGCTAGTAGAGGATGGAATTTCCAATGAATTTGTTAAAGCCTTGTGGACGCGTTAATATTCCCATTACACGAACTGCTTTTTTTCGATTTTGCACCGCGGTCCCACATTCCGAAAATTGTGCTTAATCAAGATCGTCACAATATTCAGGTGTAAATGTGTACCAATTAGAAAAATACCTTCGAAAGCCCAGTAGCCTGTCCACTGGATGAACTCAACCGTAAAAATTAGTGCTGAAACACAGATAATCAGCGGCCTAAAAAGAATATACAAAATCTCCGCGGGTGCTGCTGTGAGGGTATCCATCGACGACCTGTAGGAAGCAACGGTTCTGGCTGTTTTCTCTATGGATAATAGATAAGAACCCACGCAATGTAGAATCGAATCATACTATACCGCAACCACCGTCCCTCAGGCAATGCGTGGGATTGTTCAAGCTATCCCATGAGAAACGAGATCGGCGCTGTCTGACGCACATGTTACAGTCCGAGCGATGCATCTTAACTAATATTAAAATACACCTTATTTTGTTTCAGGAACTGTGCCTACCGGACGAGTAGTGTAGTTTTAAACATGTTAGGACGCGTGGCTGTAAAAGCCTCAAGCCATTGCGTTTGTAGCCTCATCATCATCATCATTAAGCACAAGTCTGGAGCCAGACAAAGTGCCAAGCAATATGAAGCAGGAAAAGCAGATAAGCAAGCGCGTGGAAAAGGGAAAGCAGGCAAGCGGAATACGCAAAAGCAAATGCACAAAAAAGCAGCTTGTTTTTGTAGTTTCACTGCATGCGATTTTTGGGTTTTTTGTTTTGTTTTTGTTTTTTTGTTTTTTTTATGTAAAATAATACCGAATAAAAAAATTATGACACACATAATAAAATACACTGGCGCCACTGACTTCGGTTTGTAGCCATATCGCGTAAGGTTTCCAGCCAACTATTAGGTGGAGCTTTTGGACCCCACCCAGGCAAACGAATACGCCCAACTGAGCCTAGCGCTACGGTGAGTTTCTTCATCCCAACGCGCCACGTCATGGACTGGCCACCCGATCTTTTCTCCCAGCTTCTGTCAGGCTCTGCGAATAAGGCGCGGTACGGTAAACGGTGAGTAGGCATTCTTAATACATGTCCCAACCATCGCAAGCGAGCAAGCATCAGCATTTCTCTCAGTCCGTGGCCACCTGGTCCTAACACCCGCTTGCAGACATCTATATTTGTAACACGATGCTGCCACCGAATGCGAGCAATTCTACGCAGGCAACGGGTATCAAAAACAGAAAGCCGACGGACATCTTCCGCTCGGATAGACCAGGTTTCGCAGCCATAAATGAGTGTAGCACGCACCACTGCGTTGTACACTCGGCCTTTAGTATGGAGTGAAACATCGCGTCGACGCCACAGGTGGCGAAGGTTAGCAAACGCTGCACCCGCTTTGCGAACACGATGTGAGATCTCGTCCTCGACACAACCTCCAGCGGAGATACAACTGCCAAGGTAAACAAAGCTGTCGACCAATTCAAGATTGACATCGCACACAGTTAGGTTTGGAAGAGAGCCGCTCCAATCCTGGGTAAGTGTTTTACACTTGTTAGGCGCAAAGCACATGCCATACCTTGAAGCTTCAAGTGCCAGGCGGTCCAGGGCTTGTTGCATTATATGAGGGTCATCTCCCAGAAGTGCGATGTCATCGGCATACTCTAGATCGGTCGCTCGCTCACCCGGCAGAAGTTCAACACCTGTGCCCACCAGGCCAGCTAAAGCTTTTCTCAGGACATCGTCGATCGCGAAGTTAAACAGGAACGGCGAGATAGGGCAGCCCTGCCGCACCCCGCTGGAGATATTGAACGAGGACGACAATTGTCCGTTTGATTGAAGTTTCTATCTACTCATTGATACATGAAATCATTAGACATGTTTATCTGCGCTATTTCACTGTAGGATCCAACCAAGTAATTATGGCGAGCTTTGACTATCGATAAGGTTGGGACGCGATCTTAGACGCTAAATTGAGGGATAATAAAGCTTAAACATTAAACATTATGTTATCTTAAGTCTGTTAAACAGATTTAGGGAGTAAAGGTAATCATTTCCAGTAATGGTGCTGTAAAATTATGAAATACAAGCATCCAGGTTTAGTCAAAGTAGACTCAATGTGATATAATTAAACGAACGTGGATGTTTACCCGACGTAACACTGTTCGAACTAGCGACTCAAACTGGATGAATTTAGTAGCCTGATCTTGTTGAGTAAAAACAGTTAAGCAGCAGGTGAGCAATAATTGTAGCAGATTCCCTCACAAAGAAATTAATCAAATCAGCAAAAATACGACATTGTAGATGAATAAATTATGCACAAGTTAGTTAACTTGATTACTTACCATACACCAAAACAAACTTTAGTAATGTGAGGTCAGCAACAAAGTATTTTTATTCAACACTACATAACCAACGACGATACTTTAGGTAATAACAAAAGTAGCAAACTAGGGCCAACGCGATAATAGAAACACGAACAATTTTATCACAAGACATACATTACATTACATAAAATTCAATCCATTTAAGATGCAATAAAGTTCAAAAATACGTAATTGACAACCACAATGTCAAGTGATCTGACCGTTACGTAGCTTGCGTGGACTGATTGCCGATAGGATTTGAATCAGGCGAGAGGCATACAAAGAGTTGACGGGAACTCCAACTAATTGAGCTATTTTAAATTCGAAAAGGTACCGAACGGGTTGTTAATGTAAGAAGTGGTGTATCACTGCTGTGCAGCGACAACAAATTTAATTCAGCAACAAAACAAAGACATTTAATGATATCCACGGAAGAAATCAAAATTGGGATGTGTAACGTGTTTATTAATTTCAGCATCTACATACCATTCGGTATAATTAAAACTGAACAAGAGAAAACCGGCCGACAAGAAAATTCAAACAGAATCAGCGTTCCGACATTCCACGGCGCGCTTCGCGTTTAACATCTTCGAGGAATTGATGAAATGAACTACGCTGCTTCAAATATTGAGGGTTCTTAAGAACTGGAAAATAAAACAAGAGTAATAGATTGATTAGAAAACATACTTTTATCCTGTAATTCCGCAAAAAGCCGCACAGTGACTCGAGCTAGTGTTCGAATAGGTACAGTATCAGCCAGCTAGATGTGAGAAAAATATAATTTATCATACCTTTTTTGTGATGGCTGGGTTACTGAAATACGCGCTAGTTAATCGTAAGATATAAAAGAAAAACTTACAGGAAGATGCGCCACATCATATGAGCAGGCAAAAGCCAAAATAGGATGCTAATTATATAGCAGAATGAGTCACTGGAGAAAAAACAGAATTGTGTTATATATTTTGCGGAAATGTCGATGGCTTAGAAATGATAAAGTGAAATAAATTCGCGAGAATCAATTAACCATCACATTGAAAAGTAAACGTAAAATTACCGACAAAGCCATGATGCTTGCTGAGAAATGAAGCACATGGGCGTAAATTAGTTTAGGTTGAGTGATTGCGAGTGAGCGGTGATACCGTCAGATTGCTGCCGACAGCATATAAAATAAAATAGAGCAGTGTTCTCGGTAGCATTTTACGACTTATAATACTTTTGTGTAAAATTAACTATTAAATATGTTTGCACGACCAAAATAAACCAGTTAGGCCGCCATACGACAAACGCAGAAATGCAACGAATTTAGTGCGAAGCATAAAGAGATAACTCTTATTACCAGATGAAAAACATGCAAGTACCTAGAAATCAAATAAACATAAACGAAATTAGGCTGTATGAGCTATTTGGCGAATGCAACGGACAGTTAGCTATTTTTGTTGAAATGATGAATGAGCATTCAGAGTTCAATATAGAAATTCAGCAAAGCCATTCGCCATCGTTTTCTGAGAAAACATTTCTAGACAAATGCGCCCCTTATGAAAGCTGTGCAGGTAATATGATTTTGGTATGTATTGAAAGCATCATCTTTAAACATTACAATAAGTATGTATGTATGAAGCTACATGCGTAGCCACAGACTACACTTAGAGTGAGATACTGTCAGGTTGTCTTGACCGAAAGAATACGGCAGTGAGATGGTGGTGTGTTTAAACACACACAGATGACAGATAAAGCTAGATGGTGTTGCCAGTACAGTATATCAGAACAGTACGGTAGTTAACAACGGCCTATTTCTGAACAGTTTGCAGTTCATTAAGAAAGTCTGCAGATATCGCATGTGGAAACTGTATAATCTTTTAGCACTTTGCCTGAATCAGGCTTGTGCTTTCATACATAATCTTTTAGCACGACGTAGTTGAAAGCATTTCAACGTTTATTCTCTTTGACATGAGGCAAACAGCAATTTGCCGGGCAGTAAGGCCATATCGAATGACTGTTTATAGACTGTAATAGATTCCATGCATAGTAATGTTTCAATGTTTACTTTAAAAATCCTCTTGATGGTTGGGTATTTTATTTAGAAGGAATCCCCGACCAGGCTGGTGGGCTGAAATTACATGAATTACATGCCTGTGCAAAGTGTCCCTAAGTGATAAACTACACGTGGACTTAAGTATCGTCAGGTCACCCAGACCTAGACAGACATAACAAATGGAAATAGAAACGGAAGTGATACTCTAGCGTATTTCCCCATGCAGTTCGCTACTGGTAGCAAATCAATTCATCATCATTATGAAGCACAAGTCTGGAGCCAGACAAAGTGCCACGCAATATGAAGTAGGAAAAGCAGATACACATGCGTGTGAATGATATTCCGGACGCGGTAGCGATCGATTGTCTTTTATTCGCGGATGATCTGAAACTGTGGGACTCTGTCAGTTCCTGCGATGGCCACAAGCAACTGCAACAAGCAGTTGATGACTTAGTCAGCTGGACACATCGATGGCCACTGCCTCTATTGCAATATGGGGTACCTGTTGCATTTCCTCAGTCTAAAGGCGAATGCGACTCCTTGGAGAGGGTTCAAAGGAGGGGCACTAAGATGGTTTGTGGAATGCGCCAACTCGCGTACGAGGATAGGAGGAGCTTACTGAAACTCTACCCCCTAGAACTTCGAAGGGGAAGATTTGACCTGCTCCTGACACCTCGTATTCTTCTCGGTCAATATGGAGAAGAGTTCCTCCAGCACTTCCGATTAGTAGGTGAGTCGAGGACTAGGGGACATGACCTTAAGCTGCAGAAGCCTAGAAGGATAAAGCTGAGTATGTATGTATGTATGTATGAAAGCACAAGTCTGATCCAGGCAAAGTGCCGCACAATGATAGATTGTACGTGGGCTAAGATACTGTCAGGTTGCCCAGGCCTAGACAGATATGAGAAACAAAATATAAATTGAAATGAATTACCAGAGATCAGTTCACAATAGCAAAATTAGAAGAACGAAAACACACCGACGAAAATCAATTTATTTACAAAATCATTGCAAAGTATTCACTGGCAACAAAAACAGCTTTGGGTTTCACAAAGGAGAATCATGTCCAGGAAAGTTGCTAAGGTAGCAGTGAGCCATGGGCGTAATCATAAACGATGATCCAAGACACCATGTAGCATGAAAATGCGGTCATCAACCCTTTTTTGATAATTTCCCCGTATCCGCCATATTCATCTTCGTCTACGCGTTTCAAGAAGGCGGCATAAATGTAAACCGCGACTATGTTCGTCACGAAAAACAGAATAATAGCCAACAGGCCTTTCAGTGGGATTAGACCCCAAACCACACTGATTATGATGGAAAAAATTGTCGTAACCAGTAAACGATATCGAGAAATTCATTTTTGTCATCGAAAACAGATTCTTGAGTAAACGATTTGAAAAAGGTGGTCACATATAAGGAAAAGGTGCTTTTGGATTGAGCCTTGGAATAAAGCTGAGTAATGCGAGCACGCTATCAACGCGGGTTGTGAACACTTGGAACTCTCTACCGAAAGGGCTGCTGTCTCTACCATCAGAACAGCTATTCAAAAGCGCGTTGGATCAGCATTTGTTGAGACGGATGGACTTGATCCCCGGAGTGATATAGTGGTGTTCCTCTACTCTCAGGGATTCCCTTGTCAGCAGAAGTCACCCATGTGTATTACTGTGATGAAGCTTAAACGGGATTTTATCCCTTCTGCTTTCGATTCAGAAGAAGGCGTACATCAGGCCACACTCGGAGTATGCTGTCTCCGTCTGGAACCCATCGTTGAAACGTGACCAGCACACCCTAGAACAGCCGCAGAGACGTTCTAAAAAGCTTGTCAAGGGGCTTAGCTTCGTCAGCTACCAGGAACGTCTTACAACTCTACAATTATTCTCTACAAACTATCGTCGTATCCGAGGTGATCTGATCCTTGCGTATCGGACATTGACGGAAGAAACTAAACCCATGTTTAAGGGTATGCTTAAAATGGCCGCATAATCAGCAAATCGTGGTCATCACTTGAAGTTGGCACATCTGCACAGTAGGTTGGACTGCCGTAGACACTCATTTGCCGTCCGGATTCTTCGTGCTTGGAACGCACTACCCCTTTCGGTTATTTCTGCCCCATCCTTAATTATTTTTAAAATAAACGCCTTGACCTCCATTTTTATCAGACAATACACAATTCTTGATTATGCTTTTTCACGCTTATATTCTTTGTGATACTGCACCATATCTTTCCCTCTTTCCACAGCGTTTCCCGTCCCAGCAAATATGGATCACATTTCCCTTCGACCACTTTGCTGAACTGCTGAAACTTCTTCAGACCCAATGTGCTATTCTGTGGTTATTCCATCAAGCTTATAGCTTTTTTTCAACAATACACTATTGACTATTGACTATTAAGCAGAACAAGAAGAGTGCACAGATTTTTTCGGAGGTGTGCTTGAAACACGCGCCACTGTAATGAACTACCTTCACTTTGTATCTTCGTATTTTGTACATATACCTCTTCTCCTTCTTCTTCTTCTTGATAGACGACGGGGGATCAAGCCCTCGTAAGCCGCATCTCTTCATATCAGCAGCATAGTCCAGGAGAACCTCAGTCGAAGAAATCCTGTCCAATGTTGTTCAGCTTCGCCGTGATTACAGGCAACACCTTATACAAAAGTTGCTTGAATTGGTTTTCAGAGCTCGCTGAGATAACCTCTTCCGGAAGCGCATTCCACAAGTTAACAATTCTTGTTGAGAGCGTGAATCCCTGAAGTAGGCGTAGTGTCCTTCGCTTTTGAAGCTTTAGAGCATGGCCACGGGTTCTTGGCCTTGTATGGTTATTCGTTTTTTGGCCATCTATACTTCATTCGTATTAATACTTGTACAATATACTTTTTGGCAAGTAATATAATTTTTGAACTCTCGGACTTTGTTGCGAAGTCTATGTGCGCCGCTCCGTGCCGAAATTGTGAATAACGGATCCTCCAACATTTTAGCGCAGTCTGCGCCTTGGATTCCATCTCTTGCATTTCATGTGTGGATTATCTAACTATCGTTTGGCTTCAATGGATCTTTCTTTGAACTTTTGCTCATTTGGTCATTTAGTGATTTCATTACATTTTGTTGTATTGTGTGTAGTGCAGAGTTATATATTTGGTCCACTACACCACTATCAGGATTGTTTTGTGGCAAGCAAACACGCGTAGACAGGTTAATTGAAGATTGAATAGATCTTGTCATCTAAATACGAGAGATTTAGTACATGTTGCATGTTTTAATAATTAAATAAACAATGGAAGCAGTCAAATCAACAAAAACGAAAAAATAACGCAAGAATCATTTCATGGTGTTTGAAAAATATGATCACATTGTTTCTGTTGATTTTAGTATGAAAAATTTGGGATTATTTACTAAAGTAATGCTCCAAAAAGATCACATGCCTCCGTTCGTCCAGCTTATATGTAAACGCACTTACTGAAGCTGCTGAAATCAGTTTTTCTAGAGTGAATCACTCGGGTTTCTACACGGATGCTAAAGTATGCGTTCTGCATTTTAGCACCGTATACTGCATACGTAGCTTAAGAATGTGCCCTCGGGTGCCAATCAAAGTATAAAACCAAAGGAAGTCATCTAATACTAGAGAACATAATCTCTTGACAAATTTGAAGGTATCTCCAAGATCGCTCCTGATCTTCCATCGTTAAATTGAGAAATGATCTAATGATAAGAAACGATTTTCATAGTTGATGCATGTCAACCAATCGACCATACGAATTGCAAGTATGTGTCAAACATAGAGCTCCACTGTATCCCTCTGGTTACATGGCCTTCAACCCCGAATACTGTACTCTTGATGCGGCCTAACTAGTGCATTGTGAAGAGATGACAGTACCTTCGATTTTCTGCATGCGATGGCTGATCGCAAACGAAAGTTTTCTTCCATGGCCCATTGAGCTGCATCCACATAGTGGCCAACTCACTTGAAGTTTGCGTGTAATATGATTCTTAAGTCCTTAATAGATTTTCCTCCACGAAAATTCGTCTGGGCCGAAATCGTAGAGACAACTGTTTCCAGGGTAGAGAGCGAGTGACATTTCTCTTGGTTTATAGGACGGTCCTAATTGTTCGCGCATTTCCTTACAGCTTCTACGTCGGCTATCAGTCGGAGCTTTCTGACCCACGGACAATTCTTGCGTGATTAGGAAAAATATATCTGATGTTTGCTAGACCATCAATAAAAATGAGGACGAGCAATGGCCTCAACACTGAACTATGGGGAACCAGACTTGTTAAATGCGCACACGCGGAGTACGTATCATCCCACATGACTGTACAAGTAACGGTAACTGATTAATGCCCGGATACAACCAGTAGGACCCCCTGACATTCATGTGGCCGAAAGTTCGAGGCGCAGAAATGTTTGGTTGACTAGATCAAAAGAAAAGAAGTGAACCACTTAACCATTTGCCACCCACTTATTGTCCTCGTTTATGAAGCACAACCAATTAGTCAGACATTATTTTCATTATAGCAATGCGTTTTGAGTGGTATATAACTAAATTATGTTCGGTTGGCTATCCACAAATTTCGTCTAGGATCAACCTTTCCATAAACTCACATAACGCACTTATGATGCAAATGAGGCTGTAGTTTTCGAAAGTTGAAGAAGCTCCTTCATTATGGGTAGGAATAACGAAGCTGTTTTGTAGTATAAATGAAGGATGCTCTGTCCGATTGGACTTTGAAATGTTTCGTGATCGGAGCAGCTATTATGGGAGCTAGCAATAAGATCATTCGTGGATGGTGAAAATGACGAAATTTTTGTATAAAATTCCTTCTTGTTTTATGTTTGAACAATTGGATTCTTCTCAATTCTCAACAGTTTTATCTTCCATTGTTTTATTTTACACATTTTCCTTATTCATTTGTACACCCCCTATTAATTTATTGAAATATTTCATATGCTTGACTGTCATTAAATTCCACATATTTTTGCACGTGGTACTTGGAGAAAACAGAGACGATTGTTCACTGTGGTTTGTTGATGGTCACGGAGTCACCTTTGGGCACCAGACACAATTTATGTCACGGTGTGCTCCTATCGCAAGGAGCATGTTTGGGCAGCTGCTTGAAGCAACTAGGTCAAACACATATAATCGATCGACTCGTGTATACCCAAATTGAAGGATTAATTTCCAACCCACTGATAAAAGAAACGTTTTTCTTACCACTAGTGATGTAAAGCCTAGTAAGGCCTTTCAGAATTGAAAAATTGCCCGAAATTCATTGAATCAGATGTCAAGTCGCGCTGAGAAATCGCTAGGCGCAATTCTGTTTGTTTTGTCTGTCTGCGATTGTCACAAGGCACTGTGTCATTTAGCTACAAGATGTGGTGCACTGTCGATAATAGATGTAAACGACACCTCACACTTTTACATTACGATCAAGCTGCAGAGATACCATCTACAAATATTCATTTCAGCCATGCGGTATTCAGTGATAAAGTGTTCTTAGGTTCTATACCCATCAAGATCGAGACTGTAAATGGGCTTATAAATGCTGTTGCCTTCTTGGATAGTGGATCTGATACCACTTCGATTGTTAAGGACTTCGTTGAACAGTACATGATGCCTAAAAGTCCTGAGCAAGTTTCATTGACCACTTTGGGTCCTCAGCTTTAACTCACTTGTTCCCGTTTACACTTTTAAATACACTCGTTTGACGGCAGTCAAGTAATCCACGTATCAGAGGCTTACACAGTGGAAAATTTGCCGCGTGTATCACAATGTTCAATAAAAGCCTTGAGTAAACGGCCTGCATATTTGAAAGACGTTGACTTCTTCGATGTTAGTGATCAGCCTGTGACTGTGCTGATAGGTTATGAAGTTCCTGAAGCACATTGGGCGTTGTAACAGCGGTTAGGAGGCAGACGCCGTCCATTTGCAACGAAAACGCTGTTGGTATGGATTCTGCAAGGACCGACATGCCAAACTTCAAAGGATATCTTATGTTTAAATTCTTCTCCAGAGCAAGGGTCCATTGATAAATGTGTCAACCGCCTGTACAATGTACACTTTGCAGTCATATCCGCCGAGGAACATAAACGATCGCTTGATGACGAAGAAGCATTATCTCTCGTAAGGGGATCAAAAATTATTGACGGTCATTTTCAAGTACCGCTATCTTGGAAGCCTGATAGAATCAAACTCACCACAAATTTGATTGGTCAACGGTAGTGAGCTGCATGCTGAAACACGCTGGAGTCTCACTACCATTTCAATTTCTATATCTGTCTAGGCCTGGGCAACCTAACAGTATCTTAGCCCACGTGTAGTCTCTGACTTTGCCTGGATCAGGCTTGTGTGCTTTCATACCACCACAAATGCAATCTATGAATGTCCGGCACTTTGCCTAGATCAGGCCTATGCTTTCATACAACCATACCATACAATTTTCAGAATGCATAATTCTCAGGCACATGAGCTGCGGTTGTAGAAGGAATATAACCTTCGAGTTTCACACAATTAACTTCATATTTCGAACAATGTGTTTAACCCACATCTCAATTGTATCTAGTTGTATAACTAATTACGCAGCCAAAAACCCTGTCCAGTGGATGTGGTCGTATGATCTATACAGCTGATTCGTTTTATTTAAGGCACTGAGCTGCATACGAAATTATTGTCAGCGGAAAGGCGCGTAAGCTACTTTTGGCGTCAATTTGAACGTGATAGTTGTTTGTTCGAGTGTTACAACAAGGTTAAGGCGCATCATTTGTAGATTGATTATATCGAACCCGTTCTGAATATTGCCAAGAAGAACATTGTTTGGTATTTGCCTCGCCATCTGGTTTTCAATCCCAGGAAACCGGAAAAGCTGAGAGTAGTGTTCGATTGTGCGGCTTAACACAATGGTGTGTCGTTAAATTATGTACTATTTCAGGGACCACATCTGCTAAAAGATTTCATAATCGTATTGCTGCGCTTCTGATTACATGTCTATGCTGTTGCTGCTGACATCGAAGAGATGTTTCTACATGTCAAAGTGCCAATCTATGATAGAGACACACTCAGAATTTTCTGGTGGGAGGATGATGGTATGCGGGGTTCCATTGAAAATTAGGATGACAGTTCATCCCTTTGGGTCAACGTCGTCCCCATTTGCGCTACGTTTGCACTGCGTAGAACGTTCGAGGATTTCGGTCATTTATTTGACAAACGAATTGGGAATTATGTTCCGAAAATTTTTTATGTTGATGATTGTTTAATATCAGTGCCTACTCAGGAGGAAGCGAAGTTCTTGATAATGCAGTTGTCAACATTGCTACGAATGGAGGTTTCCGTTTGACAAAGTGGATTTCAAATGACCGTATTTTGTTTGATGATGTGCCTGCGGATGACCGCGCATCCGATGAACGAGCCATCAGCCAAGATAATCTACCGATGGAAAGAATGCTGATTGTTAACAGACGAATTTGCGTTTGATCTGAATTTTGCGAAACGCCCAACGACTAAACGAAGTTTATTGTCAGTAGTCAGTGGCTTGTATGACCCACTTGGCTTGATGAGTCCCTCGATATTCCCTGGAAAAGAATCGCTACAACGTTGTTGCCGAAAACCTTTGGGTTGGGACGAACCGATGTGTGATGATCTTTAGCTGGTGTGCGACAAGTGGATCAACAGCATGCATGCGATCAAAGAGTTACGTGTTCCACGACGCATTAGCGAAGTAAATATAAGTATTACGTCCTTAAATCTACATGTCTTCAGTGATGCCTCGGAATCTGGCCATGGCGCTATTGCATAAGGCAGTCCATGTAGTGATTCAGTCATGTCGCCGGTTCATCTCCTGTTTTCGAAATCTCGAGTGAATCCTTAGGAAATTTTATCGATTCCTAGGTTGGAATTGTCTGCAGCGATTCTTGCGGTACATATATAATTGATAATAAAATCCGCTTCTGGTGAACTTATTAAAAAATTAACTTTTGGACTGATTCGATTACCGTTTTGTATTATATTACTAATCGAACTAGTCGTTTCTCAATGTTCTTAGCAAATTGCTTGACGTTCATACACCAACACACGATACTAGGCCAGTGGAGGCATGTTTGTACCCGTTCCAATCCAGCTGATTTGACCTCACGGGGTGTTCTGGAGTTGTCTCAATTGGAATTTTGGTTGAACGGCCTTGACTTTCTAATTTAAACTATCGATACGTGACCTAAAATTGTTAATACACAGCGCACCGAGCTATCTTCATTTAAGCATGCTAATTGTAATATTACGTGAATGGATTCAGAACGAGGAATAGATAACATTCTTTATCCATTTTCTATTTAGACAAGAATTTTTCGCTCAATTGCGTGGCTGGTCCGTTTCAAACGTTACATTGTTGTTATGTTTGGTCATCATTCCGCTAGATCCTTTTCAGTAGCCAATCTTGGTTTTGATGAATTCCAAAATACCGAGGCCGACATTATTCGATTGACGCAGCGGAATGCCTTTGCAGACAAGGTGCTAAGTGAACCCTGCAAATCAAATTTTTCATCGTTGAGTAACTAAGGCCCTTTCATTGATCAGGGTGGAAAACTGCAGCATTCTGATATTGCGGTTGAAAGCATTCATCCTGTAATAATTTCAAAGAAGCATAATGTTATTTGATTTATTCGTAACGTTCATTTGCTCGAAGGACATTCAGGGCCAGCGCATACTCTCAGCGTCCTGCGCAGGAAATTTTGGCCTATCGGTGGACTGTCATCTGTAAAGCGGGTATTTGAAAGATGCCTCCTCTGCAAAAGGTTAGATGCCAGACCCGCAGCTCAACTGATGGCTGATCTTCCTCAAGTTTGCGTTGCCGCAGGCTCGTACCCTTTTGCCAAGGTGGGTTTCGACTATTTTGGATCGTTTGAAGTAAAGCGAGGTCGATCTGTAGAAAAACGTTATGGATGTTTGTTTACTTGCTTACAGCCACGCGCTGTTCATACAGAAGTAGCCCATTATATGGATAGCGATTTCTTTTTGATGGCGCTCTTTCGCTTCATTAGTCAGCGAGGTAAACCCCATGTCATATATCCAAATCACGGATCCAACTTCATCGGTGCTGAACGAGTGCTGCGTATTTAGTTAAAAGGATTTGAAAGTGACGGTTTATCGGAAAGGCTACCTTCACACAGTCTTAAATGGTGTTTTAACCCTCCATACTCTAGTCATCAAGGAGGTGTTTGTTAACGACTGATAAGATCAATTCGTCGTGCTTTGAATGTTACATGCACACAACGAACACCATCCGACGATACTCTGCAAACTGCCTTGATCGAAGTTCAGCGGATTCTAAACAATAGACCCTTTGTTCCTTTTTCTTCAAACGACATCGACTCTCTTTCTCTGTGTCACAACAACCTGTTGCTGAATCGCTCAAACGATGAAATGCGTTCTGAAGATGTGTTTGTTGACAGTTACAAAAAATTGGAAACAATCGATTCACTTGGCGAACGTCTTTTGGAAGCGATTGAAGTCAGAGTATCTACCACTGCTACAGACAAGACAGAAGTCGATCTATCGTAAACGTAACTTCCGTGTTGGGGATATCGTACTAGTGAACAGTGTGGAAGCTCCGAATCGTGCTTGGCCACTAGGTCTGGTTGTGGATATTCACGTGAGCGAAGATAATCTAGTTAGGTCTGTTGTTGTTCGTACAAAGAATGGTTTGGTTACCCGCTATATACGAAAAATTTGTCTGCTGGAAGGAACTCAAAAAAACGATGACACGGAGGCTGGCGCGGCGGCGCAAATAGGGCAAGCTCGAAATTCTTGAAGGGCCAGAAGTAAAGCTGGGGGACGTGGTAAGTGTAAGTTTGGCAAACGTTTTCTCTGTAAAAAGCCGCAGATGTCCAGCGATAGCAATGCGATGTGGCGTGTGTGACTTGCTGCTCAATAAAGTCACTTGCCGTTTGTCTTGTGTGTTTTGATTAAGATAGAAGCAGTTGGGTAGGGAGGCGGCAACAATGAGTTAGTTTTATTCAGAACACCAGGTTTCAAAGGAATTTTCGGGCGGTGTAAATGACGAATTTTTTTGTAAAATTCCTCCTCATTCTCTGTTTGAACAATTGGATTCTTATTCATGCTCAACAGTTTTATCTTTCATTGTTTTTGTGTACAAATTTTCCTTATCCTGTTGTACACCCCTTTTGTTTTATTGATGTAATTCATATTGCTTGACTGCCATTATATTCCACATATTTTTCGCACGTGGTATTTGGAGAAAACAGAAAAGATTTTTCACCATTGTATTGGTAATTTTATCCCTTGGCATTTATAATTTGGCAGTCTATCTTGTAATCATTGGCTGAATTTATTGTTGTCATTTGTACAACCAAGTACAGTTTAGGTTTGTCCATTCTTGTTGTCTATTAATCTTGTTGATAGTGCCGTAGTAAACTCGAATCATTGTCTTGAATTGTCGAAATAAGAAACGGGTTGTCTACGCGTGAACCAACGTCTTTAGTCGATACAGATGGATGCTATCAGGCCACGCCGGCTTATTCTATAATAGATTGACCAATTAGCGTTCAACATTATGAACCTGGAAATCGAGCTCACCACTCTAATGGAGTTTTAAGTTGCACGATGAGGAGATGGCGCAGAGATGTTTGGTTTAATATGTCGATGTTGCACGCCTAAATAATTCATTGAAAACATGAGAACATTTTCGCAGCTTGCAATGACGGCAGAGGCATCGTCGTTCTTTAATGTGTCTGCATCTTATCGTGTTAAAGTTTCAGATTGTTTCGAGTGAATATTAGTCTGTTAAGCTAATCGAGATTCGCAAAAAGCTTTTGAAGCGTGCATGTTAGAGGCTGCAGTATTCAGCTCTTTCTTATAACTGATTAAAATCCTACACAAAGGATCAAGCTTGCAGCCTCCCCATTTTTCGTCGCGTTGACGAAAGCAACGAGAGACTGAGGCTGAAAACCATGAAGGTTTACAATTTTTGCGAACATGCACTACAGGAGCGAATCAGTTACGTGGTTGCAAGATGTTGTTCTTGATCTTCACAAATATCTGTTCCACATTGTTAATGTTTTGCCATGTGAATTGCGAAATAAAGCAAGGTCGATCATATAAAAAGTCAAGATAGCTTGACAAGGAGTTTACCTTAGGAAAAGATTGCTTCACAGGCAAACTCTACATGGTCGCTCTTTCCTAGCGGTAACAGAATAAGCAAATTTTCTATACCACTTTCAACATTTGAAAGAACTAGGTCAAGGTTTGACGGAAACTGACCGTTGCAGATTCTAGTGAATTCGTTCACGTGTTGGTGAATTGTTTGAGCCTGTAATGAGTCCAGTCAGACGCGATCCCTTGAACGAGATTTCATATTGTTAGTTTATTTCAGCGTGATTAAAATCATCGAGGATTATAAAAAATTTTGGTATGGTAAAAAGAAACGAAAGCCTAATTAGAAAAGGAGCATTTTCATTGAAACAAAATTTTGGACTACGGTAAACGCAGCTTGCAACTATAAGCATGCTTACAGGTAGGATCAAGGCAGACAGTACCTGTGAAAAGCAGCTTCATGAAATTCTTCCTTTTTTCATCTTTACCTTATATTTTGAATCAATTGCCAGACTCTAAAATTTGTTGATTATATTTGCCGGTATTTATATTTATGTTGTATTTGATGAAAAACATTCCTTTTGTTATTAATAACTTCCTATTGTAAATCTTTTCTTTACACGCCTTTGGTCAAATATTTGTTTTAATTGTTCGTTTCGGCCATTGTATAGTTTGTCATTGAATTTCGGTGTCATTTTGAGATCTATTTTGACACCACTTTTGGGTGTCTGTCTTTGATAGACATTTTGGAGGGCAATTTTGGTAACTACTTTCATTCTATTTATATCTTAGGTCGTCATTGAACTTGTTTGCATTTGATATAATTTATTCTGGAGCATTTTTGGCTCCACTGTTTAGTGTATGTTCCTATATAGTTCAGGTTTATATAATTATTGCTGTTGTAATTGTTTCTAATTACTGTACCGTATAGCATCCGAATTGTTGTTTTTGAATTTTTCGAACTAAGAAACGCGTGGAATGCGCGCTACTCACTTGTGAAACGATACAGTACCTGTAATTTGTTGTAGAAAGCAAAATAATTCTCTCAAAAGGAATAACATGATGAATTAGGAGCAGTGCTCCTCCTGCTAGCTCGAAGTCTCTTACGGTCCTTAAACTCTCAGTTATTGCAGCCAGCACATTGTCATCATGGGGCAACAATTGTTTCTGTGATATTCACAATTTTGTAGTAGATATCTTTGAACATACAGAGGAGTTAAACCCTTTTATTTCCAATAGTACAAGCGTCTTTTGTTGAAAATATGTCAATATTACACGAATACGGACTAAAAAGGTTAGGACAAATTAAGCGCTCTTTGTCCTAGCCTCGGAGGCGGAACACCACGAATAAAAGCCACGAGAAAAGCACTGCATGGCTTCCTAAACGTAAGATCCTGTATTACTTGAAAGTTAGAATATTTAGACTGCATCACAAGCTCAATTTAAAATGATTTAGCAGTCATAGATGTCTTACTTGTTATAACTAAAGCTTTCGACACAGTACCGCATAAACAATTACTATATAAGCTGAGTTCATTTGGCTAACCTCTTTTCATACAAATAGCACATACTGTATGGAGGTTGATGGTCACAGATCACGTACACTGCCGATTTCAAGTGGCGTGATACAAAGCTATACAATCATGGCATTGCTGGATATTAACAGTGATATCAGTTTTTCAACTTTCATAGTAAACAGTTACCCCGTCCCTTAGTATCTATTTCCCAGATCACCTCTCTATATCCATATGAAGAATTCCGGTTCACAAACGAGTCAACACTGGGACGCCAAATCTTCTACGAATACCCACGAAAAGACACTCTCCATTTAGAACATATATTCGACAATAATAACGTGTTCCAACTAAACATTTTTGAAGATTCTCTCTCCTCGAGATTCCTCGCATCTTCGATGTTCCGGTCCATTGTTCTTCAATATTCTTCGTATCATTTTTCCCCTCACCCGATTTTCTTTTCATACAACATCTGCTCATATATTTAATTTCTGTAAAACTGAATGATTATCATTTACCTGGTCCATTTAAACGAACGAAATATTATCAGCACGTATGACCTTGAAAATGTTAATAATTATTGTCCATTTTTATGCTTTATGTATACAAACAACTTTGATAATTATCGACCATGCTTAGCATGCCTTGGAATTCCAAGAATAAAATATTTATTTATTTATTTAAAGCAGTGTTTTAGGTCCATTACTTTTTCTGTAATACATAAACGATATACATACAGTCATCTGTCATAGTAAAATCTTCTTGTTTGTAGTAGTAGTCATTTCTTTCCCATCTTCAGAAGCACAAACTTACATTGCCAGGCTAAACAAAAATTTGGCTGCATTTTCCAACTGGGGTAAAATTAATGGTATCTCATTCTCTGTAGATAAATTCAAGTTCATGCCTTTAAGATGTACAATACCTGATGGATCAATCCTTCGTAATAGTAAGCCCATTCATATTATCGACTGCATACGTAATCATGAGTTTAGACATTCAGCATCGCAAGCATTCAACGAGCATATTCATAAATTGATCTCGAAAACGGAGCAGAGTGTAAATATGATTCATGAGTTCTTCACTCTCCCATACAGTGAGTTAGAACTCTATGAACATTACACTATACTCTTTGATTACTGAAATATAATATATAGCCGCATAAACAAAACCAATAGCATCGTTTCGGAAAAAGTACAACGTGCTTATACCAAATAAATCATTGAAAATAGCTTGACTCAATCAAATGGAGAAAGGTGTAAGCATGCTACAACCATTATGGTTCCGTAAAATTAAACACAGCATAATACTGTTTTTTTAGAATAATATCCTCTGATAATACATATATAAATTTGACTATTAGATTTCAACAATGTTCTAGATATGATTTAAGAAATCAACATAGAATAGTGGAACTACCTAGATTCCGCACAAAAGTAAGGAGAAACTTTTACAATAATAAGTATGCTAAACTCTGGAATCTTCTTCCAAATTGTACCTATCTACTTGATTATAAAACACATCTAGATTCATTCCTAGCTGTGAAACAATTACGAAGCTCATTAACTTGGATACCTCACTAGAAGAACTATATAATCATGTCCTTTCTGGGTATTACTATTAAACATTCACTTATCCCCTTAGTATTTATGTTCCAGATTACCTCGTTTACATCCACGTGAACGGAACTGGCCCATAGACGATACAACCCTGCTGCTCCAAATCTTCTACTAATACTCGCGAAAAATACGTTCTTATTCAAAACAAACACATATTTCAAAAATATCACAAGTGAAAATTTCGAAGATTAAACCTCTTCGAGATCTCCCATATCTTCGACGATCACATCTGTCGAACTTCAATATTCTTCGGGACATTTATTTTTCGCTCATCCCATTACTTCATTCGAAACAATAATAGCTCACATATCGAATTTCTGTATAAAAAATATTTGATTGCCGTTTACCTTCATCATTTTAACAAACTTAAAAATACAGCTGCACGTGTGATCTTGACAATTTAATGTACCTGTTCATTGTTGGCTATGTGTATACAAACAATTTGTTAGTTATTGATCATGCTTACCATCCCTTGGAGATCCAAAAATAAAACGTTTATTTTATTTTATTTGCCGCCGTTATGAATAATGAAATATTGAGATATAATGCTTTTTAATGTAATGATTTTTAATCTTTCACTAGACAATGAATGATCTGAGAGGGTTGCCAATCCGATTTTTTCTGTATACCTGAAAATTAAATTATGAATTTCATGTTAGCTTCAAAAATGATAAAAAAATATTTTGTGAAAATTTGCGAACTCGTGTAATTTTGTCATCTGAGTTATATCGTGTTACGAATACACATCAAGATTTTTTACCGACTTCAGAATGTATAATTTTGCAGCTGAAATCAGGTGTACATTTTCCAGAAAATAACTGCTTTGCTGCATATTGCAAGTGTCATCCTGCGATAAATTAAAAGATGTGGTAGCACTGAACACAAATAAATAACAATAACGTGGATCACGCAGATATCTTTCTTATGAGCTGATGAATAATTATATATTTTCAAATATTTTCGGCACAAGCTGTTTGAAATTATTTCGGAACAACGCTTACGTGCTATTGAGCTATCTAGCTATGAAACAGTATTATTTTCTCTAGAAAATACCAATTACATCGATCTTTTCCTAATAAATTCACTTTCATACTGATTGAGTTCATCTATTTCTCGATTAATTATCAGCGTTATTCTTCATCATGTCATTGTTTAGCCAGTTAGAGTTTATGTGTCTTTGTTTCGTTCTACGCAATATAAATCACCTTGCAATCAAAACAGGGTTTTGTGTACAAAACGTAGTTTATTCTTTATTAATTGCATCCTTGATGTTTTTTATGCGCTATTGTTGTGGATGGGCAAATTTTTGCGTTAAATTAATCCCTTATTAGCGTAAATGTCTTGTGGCAATTTCACAGTACATACAGTACTTGATCGAACGACATACTTGCACGCTGTCGGGAAGATTTAAAAATAACAATCAAAACGCGTATCTGCTTTTCCTCAGTTTGTGGATGAACTTAAATCACTGAGTCTAAACGAAAATTATTATGTAATATTTCGGTCAAAATCAACAACATTCATATCGCTATTGCAAACATCTCTGTACAATAAGTACGTTATACCCAATGACCAACGTTTGGATTTAAACTTACCACATATTACTGCTTTAAGAATAAGAACATTGCTTATCCTGCGAACATGAATCACTGAGACGTGAGCAAGAAAATTCTTTTAATAGATAAAGCTCACATGGGGAATTATGATTCGATGTAGGAGCAAGATCGATTATTAACGATCATAGATAAATGTTCTGTATCTCGCTTAAAAGTTCGATTCGGAGCGATATGTTTGGTAATGCTATAAAACAGCCTTCTTTGTTCCATTTCATGTGTTCTTATTCCATGGTGAGGGAACAGATAAGTCATGTAACCATTGCGTATGTCAAGTCGATTTTTAACGTGTATCTTGAGACGTACAAAAGAAGCGCTGTTTCTATTTTCACTTCGTATTCCTCTTCATTGCAATGAAGCTTCTCAGTAAATGTGGGACATACCTTTTGATTGAAAATCGGTATATTTTCACCTCTTCAAGTAATTGTTGCACTTAACTCGGTAAATCAAGCCATAGATTGTTACAGATAGAGCAAAACTTTCGTCATGGGCGCTCCTTCACATGAAAACTAAAGCAGTGTTCGATGGAATCAATTGATTTAAAAACGTATCTATGTCCACTATGGTCAGCTAATTTTGTGCTCAATATCGTAACATCTTTTCAATATATTAGTACGTGGATGTTAACCAGTGAAGATCTGGGGGAAGGCTAACCATGAGTTCAAAAAAATAGAGCAAGTTAAAGATTTTAAATGAATACGTTCGATGCAAGCAATAATTAAAAAACGCATAAGTAAACTAGAGCTGGATTAATGCCACACTGCCTTGACTGCACATTAAATGTTAATACCTTTTTCTAAAGTCGAAATCAGCGCGAATTTTGAAAACCATTCAAAAACAGGCTAGTGTAATACACCTTTCATCAGCGCTGTTAAGCATCACGAGGAAATTGTTTTCACCATACAGTTGCAGCTGCATAGAATTAAATCGACTGGTCTCGGCGATATACATCCGGCAATTCTTCAGCCACTTGCGATTAGGATAAGCCATGAGATCCACAAAAGATTTCAGCCAACTCACTCCAAGGTATATTGTAAATACCTAGACGTAAGCAATGCGTAGTTTACCCGTTTCTCAGTTCGACAAATCCTGAACAAAGATTCGTATATACTACGATACCCTAATTGACAGCTACGATAACAATAATAGAAACCTTAACTGTGCTGGATGGTGACAGCCAAAACAAATTGATCCAGAAATACTCCAGAAACAGCTCAATGCAAAATCAAAGAAGACCTGAGATATAAGAATATAAATAATTGATTTACCTAAATTACCGTCCAAAATTTCTTTATTAAACCTATATGATACCCAAAGTTGGTGTCAAGTTCCAAGCAAAGCCCAGAATGTCAACCAAATTCAACAATGACCAACACAATACTCAAACATAGATTTCACCAAACATGTAAAAGAAAAAGATTAACAATAACACAAATTAATTACAAAAGAATGGTCTATTATCAAAATTTTGTAGGAAAAATAAACAACACTAAATCCAAGTCTTCAAAAATCGGTTTTTATATCGGTCGCAGGTAGAAAGGAACGGGAAAGTAAAAAGAAGAATTTCAAAGCAGCGTTACTTGTAACATGCCTCTTACGTATAATACCTGCTGATCGAAAAAGATCAGTGGTATTAGCTATAGGCAAAACGGATCCCGGTTTTGATGTAGGCAACTATAGACCAGTAATCCTGTCTAGAATTATTTGTAAGTGCTTGTAAAATCATTCAGCGCGAGATATTGACGATTTAGTAAGTAATACATTAATGTGTGATGCACATCACGTACAATAGTTTGGAAAGTCATACACAACGAATGATCTGTGCTTTCTTGCGGAACTGCCATTACGTTTTGATGGACGGAGATTAGGGGAATTATGTTTCTTTGAGTTTCAGAAGGCCTCCGATTCCGTGAACCATAGGTACTTCTTGCAAAAGCTAAAGATGTATGAAATCATAAATGAAGCACATTGTTGGTTAGACAGTTTCCCAACCAATTGCGATAAATATCTTAGTATTTAAGAGGTGCGCTCTGGGTATTCATAATACTCAGTTGAATTGTTCATTGTAAACGGCCTAGCATCCTGCTTGAGTTCACGTTGTTTTCGAAGTTGTGATCTGAGGATTCAGAGTTACGCTTTGTTAGGATTTTAATAAAGTAATCGAATGGACAAACCGATGGTAATTGCCAATAAACTTCAGAAATCTGTATTCTGTATTTATTTGTGTGTCTACATCTAGAATTCCGTGTTCAATACGGGGCAACTATTTAAAAAAAACATATAGAATGACTAAAATGTGTCCAGCACATGACGACAAGGATGATTGAGGATCAGACAATTAAAATCTATGAGTCAAATCTCGAGGACTCCGGTCTGTTTTTACTGCAGAGTCGAATGGACAAACCGATGGTAATTGCTAATAAACTTCGGAAATCTGTATTCTGTATTTATTTGTGTGTCTACATCTAGAATACCGTGTTTCATACGGGGCAACTATTTAAAAAAACATATAGAATGCCTAACATGTGTCCAGCACATGGCGACAAGGATGATTGAGGATCAGTCAATTAAAATCTATGAGTCAAATCCCAAGGCCCCCGGTCTGTTTTTACTGCAGAGTCGGAGGCTTCGGACGACCAACAGAAGTTTTCAAAGTTCTATAGGATTCTACGAAAGTTAATATTACAGATTTATTTAGGCTCGTCATTAAAACAGCTTAGAGAAGGTACTGAATGAAATTTGCAAAAGCTTAAAATAAGCTAATGGTGTGTCTCCAACACCGTGGGTAACCACTGCAGTAGGTTCCCAAATGGACTGATAAATAGTTGTAAGCATTAAATAGACTTGTAGTAGACTGACTGCTACAATAACCATCAACGAAGGCAACAAAAAATATATTGGAAAGTCAAAATTGTATCGTGGTATCCAAAACGTGCACAACTGGACAGGAAAGCAATTTAATAACACGAGTGAACGGAAAAGATGCCAAGGTCAATAGTTTTTACTTCCGGTTAATAAAAACCATCCAACGTTGCAAACGAACGCAAAGCTGCCAAACAAATAAATAGCGTCACCACGATTTGACTGTATCCAATGCGTGTACAGCGGTATAGAAGAGCAGTCACGTATCACGTGTGAACAAAATAGAATTCATTGTTAATTGTTTTTCAGCTTAGTGGAACACGGTTGTTACAAAGCCCCCTAGATAATTCTGGTCAGAGGAGACTTCAGATCAGGAATCGACAGTCAAATGGGCCGAGCGGTGTCAGGCCATTCCAGGCTTGAACATAGAATCTCAGCAACCTGTCATTCAGAAGTCAGCATGGATCGGTTGTCGACGGTGACCAGGGTACGGTACACGGAGAATTGGCCAGGGCAAAGTCGAGTGACGTCTCACATGGGGTAAAAAGCTGTTTTCGGGAATCGCCAGCCCGGCAGGGTCGTAGTAAAAACCTAGTAGGAACAGATGTATGCGCATCCGTAGGCATGACCACGAAGAACCAGTTGTCTCGAAAACAAAGTCCCTGCTGAGAATTTCCTGCATCGACAGGGTTGATGACTGATGGCATTGCCTGGACAAACATGGGTGGAGTGCCAATTCGGATTGGTAAGTATTTTGTCTGACAGATTTTGTGTTGGATGGTGAGTGCTTGAAGGTTGATGGTTAAGACTACCTGGATGGTTGTGGACAAGAGTCCGTGGTCCGTAGACGACGTGTACCACGGTCGCATCAGTTGGGAATGTGCATGTGTAACCAAGGGGGTAAAAAGTACAAAAACTGTCTCTTGTGTATGGGTTTAAGGCCACGATGAAGTGATAAAGAAAGGTACAGAAATTGCATTGGAAATATAACAATCGGTAGAAACGTGTTAAGTATGACGTTTCTGGTGCCTAGTTTTTGTGATGGAGGGTTATGAGTTAGTAATAGGTGTAGCAGGGGTTATAACCGGTGGTGCTAAGATTTTTGATCCTTCCGGAGGAGTAACCGGGTCAAATGTGTCATACTTGACACAGGTTTGACCCTGTCAATCGTGACAGCTTCATGACAAACATCGCTGTCAATTACAACTGTTTTGGAAAATAGCTGAAGTATCCAAAACGGTCCAGCATAACGAATGTGAGGAGTTTATATTATCGTGTTGGTTCTGAGAAAAAAATTACTGGCGGTTTCCCAACTACTTCGGAACGTGGGATGGTTTGTCCTGTAGCCGCTGGGGTGGTGGGTGGAAACGGCTCATATAATGTTGCAGGCGCTCCACGTAATCTCCATTAGCAAATGGTGAATGTCTAGTTGGGGCGACATAATTATCAGATGAAGCAACGGTACGGTCAAAGTTCAATTCGGTGACGCTGGTTTAAAGGGGGTTTTAAACGTTGTCCATAGACCCAGGAGGACGATTCGTAGAACTTCGATCCGCTAAGTACAACAGTGATCCATTAGCGCGGCCTTGAGTTGCCTGTGCGAACGTTCCACCATACCATTCGCCGAAAAGTGGTTGGTATTGGTTCGGTGATTTTGGCAACCTAGAACTGCCATCGAAATAGGAACATTGGTCCGTTGTAACAATCCCCGGGCAACCGAATTATGCCAACCAACTTTCGAAGAAAGAGTGAACAACTGTAACCGAAGAACAGTTGTCTAGAGGAATGGCCTCGGGCTACCTTGTAAAACTGTATATGCTGGTGAGGTTGAATGTATAGCAACGTGAAGGTAGTAACGTAACAATTAGGTCTACGTGAAAGAAACGCTTATCCGCTTTGACAAACGATCCTAATTGGCGTCGGTAGAATTTTGTGCGTTGCACTCACAACAGGCTTCAACCCATGTCCGAACGTCCCTACTGGTTTTCGGCCAGATAAATCTACCTGTAATGAGCTTATCGCTATCACGAATGCCAGCATGGGAAAGATTATGTAGGGTGTCAAAAATTCGCCGTCTGAACGCAGAAAAGATAAGCGGTAGGTGATTGGTTAGCGATGCGTCGCAAATGATATCACCCAAGCCATCAGACAATTGGAGAGGTCTGATATCAAGTGATGAAAAATCCCTGAGCTGTGTGATTTCAGTATCACCAGCTTGCGCTGTAGCGATTTCGCTGAGGTCGAGAGGGGACAGCAACTTTATCACACCAATTCTAGAGAGTGTATCTGCCACAGGATGTTTCGCACCTCATATATGTCGTATTTCAACCATGAATTGACTGAAAAATCCAAGTGTCTCCTCTCTCTGGGGAAGTATCCGCCCGAAAATCTGTTTACTGAGTGAATCAGGGGCTCATGATGAGTAAAAAGGGCAAACTGCCAGCCCTCCAGAATGTGGCGGATGTGTTTGACCCCCAGATATATTTCCAATAGCTCTCGACAGAATGTGCTATATTGAGAATCTGGCGCTTGAAATAGCTTTGGAATAAACGACATCGAGAATCACGACTCGTCAACATACTGCCAAAGCACTGCTTCCATTGCCTCGGCGGAGGTGTCCGTGAACTAGTGTCAGTGGAGTATCGGTCATATAGTGCTTCTGGGAAGCTATCTCGATTATATAGTTCGTCGGTGATGTGAATGCCGAATTGGCTCCGTCTATTAAAATTTACGACTTCGTGTAAGCACGGATCAAATCACTTAATAGCTGAAAGACGCGCGCGCATTTTTGAATGAAAAGACGATAGAAGTTAACTAGTCCAAGAAATCGCCGGAGTTCCTTGAATCTGTTGGGTATAAGGAAGTTCTAAATTGTTCCTTTATTTTAATTCAGTGGTTTGATACTTGAAATCAAGGGTCTTTGATGTATGAACACGAATGCGGTTTGACCGAGAGTGCAATTGTTCGCGTTGACTGGCTAAACAATCGAAAAGCGCAGTTCGGTTACGAATATGATATTCTTTAGAAGAGTAGCAGAGTGCAAACGGCGTAGTAACAGCAGTCTTTGGGATGTCTACTTCGGCTACTGGTATTAGGCTGTACGCCCGAAAATGGAACACCCTCGGAAACTGGCTGTCAATTCTGTAATATGCGAAATGGGGTATCTATCGGGTACCACCGACTTGTTCAGCTTACGTTAATCGCCACACGGGCGCCAATGGTACAGGGTTTTCTTCGGGGCCGAATGCAGGTGAGAGAGCCAGGTGCTACTTAATGCTCGTATAATGCCTAATTATAGCATGTGCTGTAACTCCATTGCGCGGGATCTGCAAGTTCTCTGGCTGCAATCGCCTTGGTCGTACATCAACAGATGTACCACTGGTCGTACTGGTATGTTCTACTGGTATAGTGACCGCCGGTAGTTCAGTAGATGTCGGTTGAAGCGATTCGGTATATCTCGCAAAAAGCATTGCATTGCAGGTTTCTACGTCGCCATAACACAAAATCAGGGAAATCCATGCACCTCGGCTGGAAGTACTAAGATTGTTCAGTCAAGAAGTCACATCTAACATCTGCGAGCGCTGAGAATCGTCAAAGAGGTCGAACGAGTGTAAAATATCGACTCCATTAGCAGAAACGCATGATAATACGAGCTCAGATTAACTGAAAAAATAACGCCGATTTAAATTGGGAAATATTGACGTACCGCAAAAATACACGAATGATGCGTGCATAAAAGGCTCTCAAATTTGTAGTAGACTGACTACTGCAATAACGTCTCACAAAGGTAGGAGAAAACACAGGACAGCGAAGATCTCATCGCGGTAGCCATATCGTATACAACGGCACAGAAAAGCAGTAACATAGCACGTGTGAAGCAAGTCTAACCAGCGCCACAGTGCTATACGCGAATGAGTGAAGCATATGTGATGAGTGGGTTGACCTCTCTCTTTGTGTTGCTGAGTCATACCCCATGGTTATAGCGCTTTTTGAGACCTGGACGTCCGCGATTGATGATGTGCCAATAAATATCATCGAACAGAATCTCGTAATTAGATGCGATAGTCCTGGCGATAGGATAGGCGGTGGCGTTGCACTCATCCTAGGGTATGGATTGCACAATACGGGCTAGGGGATATCGACGGAGTTGCAACGAATATCCTGACATGCTACAAGTCCGACCACGCAATTGCTTGTTTCTATGTCACACCCAGTGCAGCTTCACAGGAGATTACACAGTTGATTTAGACAATCAACGGGTTGTTTCAATCAGTTCCCAGCGTACTCATCTTAGATGATTACAACTTGCCAGATGTAGATTGAGCCGTCCCTGTAGGTGTAGTCACTGAAAAATTCAAAACGTTTCTCGAATGGATTTATGTTCATGCGTTGCATCAGAATATGATCGATCTTACGAGGTTTCGTAATGGATACACTCCATCCACTCTCGACATGGTATTGCCGTCCCGAACACCGCTTGGAAATAAATGATCACGTAATGATAAGCTTTCAAGCGGTACTGCGTTTTCACCAATCTATTGCTAGACTTAACTGAAACCTTCAAGATCATGAAGGGATTAGTCGGCGTTATAATGAACGACTTCTTTGTCTTAAGTCCCGAGCTTGGCGCCCGAGGGCATTCACTCCAACCTGCTAATGAGCGATGTAGACTAGACTCCCGGAAAACCATTTTCAAGCTCATGGCGGAAAATGTCTGACACCGGCTTCCAGAAGAACTTATATCCTGCAGTTCTGTTGCAGGTTTTAAGAATGGTTTGAAACGCATCTGGGGTGAGCTATTTCCTGAATAGTCAATGTTATATCTGTCGTCTGCTACTACTGGCCCAGGCGTGGGTTCGACAGAACACAACCGTAACTGAACTCATGTATTGACCGAATAAAGATGTACGACGTATACACTCACAATCGATCTCAATTGGTGATTAGTCGATAGTGCGTTCACTGTCTCTACAACAGTCCCCCTCATTGCTGTGCAAGATTTGGTAGTTCACCATTTTCAGCGTTATCTGCGTTCTGTTTTATCAAATACAAAAAACTTATTTAGCTGACCTCTCACCCTACTGGTTAAGAGAAATGTTTTTATTTTTCCAGAATATTGCATAACGAGGTGCACACTAAACACAAACCGGGCCAACTATTATGTCGCCATCATCCAGGATATCCAACGCACAATAAGAAAAAACTTTGGGCAGTAGTGTTTGCTTCTCTTAAGCTTTCCACCGAAAGAAATTCTGGACGCTCGATTGGCTCGTTAACCACTTATTGTCCTGTGCAACTGAACTGAACTGAAAGATTAGTCATGTTTAATTTTTTGAAGTCCAGTTATATACAGTTTTTACAGCCGTAGTGGCAAACCCTAGTTTCAAATATTGTTCAAATTTAAAACTCAAGAAAAACTAAAATAATTTTGTATGCATCAATCTCGCTCAGTTTCCTCGTTTTTTTAAATTGATAACCATTCACAGTGCTGGTGAACTTGATCAATAAAATACCAGGTTTGGGCAATATTGCGGAGGTCAAATGGCATGCGTGCGAATTCAAAATATCCAATTGCATTAAGGAAATCGATGTACTGGATAGTTCAATATTTTAATAATATAATGCTGTGTAAGATGCAAAAAACTTCAAAAACCACAGCTTGACATGTACCGTTGGTCATAAAAGGTAATGTGTAGTTGCTTTTCGGGTAGTGTGGAGCCGCTCAATTTATCCTGTACAAGCTCTTAGCTTCTTATACCGCAATAAACTATTGAATCCTGTTGAACTATTAATATCCTATTCCAGGTAATCCTTCTGTGAAAAGATTCCAAGTATTGTTTTTCAACGCAAGAAGTCTGCAAAATAAACTTGACGAGGTTACTGAAACTGTCTGTCGGCGCAAGCCAGATATAATTGCTGTTACGAAATCTTGGTTAACAGTTTAGTTCAGTTTGCACAGAACATTAAGTGGCTAACGAGCCAACCGAGCGTCCACCACTTCAAACAATATTTTCGTAAATTTCTGCTATGAGAGTATAGTCTTTTCCATTTGCATAACTTTTACTGCGCTTGTTTTGCTGCTTATGCCGAGTGGCGGTTTATAGTTCAATAGTTCTGTAGCGGATAAGCCGAGCGTTATGTAAATAAGAATTGTTCTAAGTGTTGTGAATTATTATAAGTGTATGAAATTATGTATAAATATATATCATTACCGTTGCGCCGAGACTGGACCTTGACGTGGTGCAGCGGCTTGCGTGCCTCGATGATCCATTGAGCTATACTGGGTGATGTCTTCGTGGCATCTTCAGAGTTACTCATACCAGGTTGGTCAATGGTGAGAAGCCAGACCAACACAGTCTCCTTGTCCCTCGCGGACATGGTATACCAGAAGAGGCGTATAAATTCGCAAGGATCACCGGCTCGACTGGTTTGGATGATGTCAGGAGTCCCTGCTTGGTCTCTACCTCGCGAATGGCTTGTGAACTGTACCTACAGTATCCGGCCCCGATAGGTGCGATCCTTAATCTCGCTCCGCTGCCTTGCGGGTTAGGCTTGAGGTGGGAGTCCTCAAGATCAACTCCTCTACTTCAGCCTGGGCAACCGGGTAGTATCACGCCCACACCTAAACAATGACAATAACAGCACTAGAAATTCCTATCTCTATCTCCTCTATTGCTTCTATTGCTTCTATTGCCTCTTCTCCACATGTTAACATTCCCGATTCGCTCTCTCTACCTGATGTACGACTCATGCCGTCTAGACAGCCGTCGATTGCTGCAACTCTTCTACGCCCGCGGGTTTCATTTAGGTTAGCTTCGTTTAACGTTCGGACCTTGCTACAACCGGGACAACAGGCCGGCCTTGCACGAACGCTTGAGACGTTAGGCATTGATAACTGCTGCTTGTCGGGAACCCGTTTCCGTGACACAAGCGAAGTCTGTCCGTTGGTCTCACCAGCTGAACCAGACAGCAGATTCCACCTGCGCCTCTCTAGTAACCCGGATGCTTCCTCTGCCGGATTGGCTGGCGTCGGTATTGTAGTAGACCAGATTACTACAATAATGTCCCCAAGAACGTTGGAGAAAGGGCAGGTTGACCGGAAGATTTATAGCGGTAGCCAAAAAGGTACACGAAGGTACATGGTAGCAATCACGGAACACGAATCAACGGAAAGTGTGTTATCAAGGTCAATTGTTATATACAGTAAAACAATGTTGTTACACAGCCCCCTTCCAAGAAGTCTGGTCAGAGGAGAATTCTGATCAGGAATTGACAATTGAACTGGCCAAGCGGTGTCAGGTCGTTCCAGGCTGGAACATAGTCTCTCAGCAACCAGTAACTTCGAAGTCAGCCAAGGCACTTGATCTGCGTGGGTCGATTGTCGGTGGTGACAAGGGTAGGATACACGAAAAACCGATCAGTACTAAGCCAAGTCACGTCTCACATGGAGTGAACGTGCTGCCGGAGCCGAATCACATGGGGTGAACGAGCTGCTAGCGGGAATCGCCCGTCTGGCATGGTCTTAGTATGAACCCAAAAGGAGCAGATGTAGGCACATCCGTAGGCTTGACAACAAAGAACCAGAAGCTTCGAAAACATAGTCCGTGCTGAGAAGTTCCTGCACCCCCAGGGTCGATGGCGAACGGCCTCGCCTGGAGAAAGCTGAGTGGCGTGTCGTCGGGCTGGTAAGGACCTTGTCTGATAAGTTTCGTGTTGGCGGCGTGTGCTGATGGTAGGGGCTACCGGAAGGATGGCGACAGGCGTCGGCGATCCGGGGGTGGCGCGTGCCACGATTTCCACAGCGGGAGGTACATGCGTACCGAGGGGATACACGAAGGATGCGTGCATTCCAGGTTACCCGGACAGGATGGCGACAAGCGTCGGTGATCCGGGGGTGGCGCGTGCCACGATTTCCACTGCGGGAGGTGCATGTGTACCTGAGAAGTGAGAAGAAAAAAAACTCTCTGGTGCATGGGTTTATGGCCACGACCGAGTTATAGTGAAGAGGTACAAAAAGCATGCACGGGATATACCAAGCGATAATAACGTGCTAAATACCCGCTACATAATTGGCAAACGTGCCGTTCTGGGCGCATACTCAAAGTGGAGATGGCGGATTGTGGGTATATACTTGATGTACAAGCGGTTATTATCCTAAATGGCGTGGGTGCCATGACAGTGTCATGCTGCACGTACCCACTGGCTTTCGGCCATACTACTTTTTTTCGTAACAAACGTAACGTAAGCACGAATGCCAGGATGGAAAAGATTGCGTATGGTGTGACTAATGCGCCGTCTAAAGGCAGACAGGGTAAGTAGTCGGAAAGCGCTTTGCGATAAGGTGCAAAGGATATCACCCAAGCCATCGGGCAAGGGGAGAGGTGTGATGAAAGAATAGGCGTCCCTGAGCTGTACGACGCCGGCATCGGTAGCTTGCACTGCAGCGATTTCGCTGAGTTCGAGGGAGAGTGGACGGTCTATCACACACGTTATAAGGATAGGAATTGTGGCACCTAAGATATATCGTATGTCAGTCGTAAAATGACTGACAAAATCCTGGTGAATAGTCTCTCTAGGAGAGTACCTACCCGACGATCCGTTGATTGATGTACGAGGGGCTTACAAGCGGTAAACAAAGTAAACTGTCTGCCCTGTAGATTGTGTTCTAACCCGACTTGTGAATTGATCAACAAGTGTAGTTATGTGATGCATATGACGTTTTGATGTAAAACGTGTCAAAGGATGTAAAAAAAATTATCCTGAAATAACGCCGATGTAAATCGGGAAAAGACGTACCGGAAAAAATCTCGAATTGTGCGTGGATATTGGGCTTACCAATAGTAGTACACGAAGGGTTCGTGCATCACGTCGGGCTCACCAATTTGTAGTAGACCAGCTTACTACAATAATGTCCCCAAGAACGTTGGAGAAAAGGCAGGTTGACTGGAAGATTTATAGCGGTAGCCAAAAAGGTACACGAAGGTACATGGTAGCAATCACGGAACACGAATCAACGGAAAGTGCGTTATCAAGGTCAATTGTTATATACAGTAAAACAATGTTGTTACAGTATCGCGCTCAGTTCCCGTGCTGAGCAATCACTCTTAGAGTGGATTCCTGTTGACAGCAGACTGTGCGGTGCACGATTTCGTGGCCACTGTCGGGTGAACAGGCGGTGCGAAACGCGGAGGAATTTGTTTGTGATTTCTGCCTACGCTCCAACGGACTGTAGTGTGGATCTCAGTAAGGACAACTTCTATGAGAAGTTGCATACTTTGTTTCGCAAGGCACGCAGGACAGATGTCGTAATCATGGCAGGAGATCTCAACGCTCGCGTTGGTCGCCTGTCTGAATACGAGCGCCCCCTAGGAGGTCAGTATGGGCTGGATGGCGGGCGTTCAGATAACGGAGAACGATTGCTCACATTCTGTGGCGATCACCGCCTCTATATCTCCAGTACGGCATTTCGGCGTTCCCAGCGTCGAATGGCCACATGGCGCTCACCATCACAGCACGTCTGGTCTCAAATTCATCATCATCATCAAAGACAGCAATACACCGGTAGCATGTACCGAATGCTTAACTGCCATACAACCACGAAAAAGTAAAATCCTAAAAGATGGGGGAAGGGTGGGACTTAAATTGCTACGGCTTCTGTAGAAGAGTAAGCACAAACAAACTGGGGAGAGGTGCCTACACCTCGAATAGAACATACATTCAAACAAGTTTCGTGAATGAGTAGAGCAACATCAGCACGGCAGCTTCCTTGCGGCTTTCACTGTCATGCATCATAACAAGCTTTTCTCGTCACTCCGCTTGACAACATACAAGGTTAAGCAAACACTCCAAGAATATGCTTAGTGCAAGACCCCCATTGAGCACGGTTTCGGGACATTTCCTGAAGCGTAACTAACCACTGCGATATCTGATCGCGGGGACACCAGCCTGGAAGACGCGCTGCGCCTACTTTGGAAAGGTTACTAGTAAGGGTTTTTAACTGCCTATGCCATGTGACGGTTTGACCACCCCGAGATTTACGCCAATCAGGATGTGGCATCGCGAAAAGAATCTGTTTCGGAAGTCGGTGGTCCGGCATCCGTAAAACGTGACCCAGCCAGCGTAACCTATGCAGGTTGATCTGCTTCTCTATATCGACATTACTACACAACAACTTATTTCGGAGAGCATCGGTGCGCATACGATTGTAACAGCTAACTCCTAGAATGCTGCGGAGACACCGCTTGTCAAATACTTGGAGACGCTGAATGTGTTCTTTACGTAAGGTCCAGGTTTCGCACCCATATAGTAACACAGCCCGAACTGTCGCTTTATAGACTCTACCCTTGAGTAACAAAGATAATCCTTTCTGACGCCAGAGGTGACCTAGGTTGCGGAATGCTACGGTCGCTTTAGAAATACGTGCCGAGACCTCGTCATCTAACGATGCAGAATTATTGATACAACTACCGAGATACGCAAAACGATCTACAATTTCAAGAGCCTGATTGTCAAGTAATAAAGTGCTGTTCGATATGTCGATGTCCTGCAGCAGAACACTGCACTTAGAGGGTGCAAAACGCATTCCAAATGCGGGCACAATACTAGATAGCTTGTTCAGTATCGCCTGTGCATCTGTGTACGAGTCGAAGAGCAGAACTATATCATCAGCATAATCCAAGTCAAGAAGCGTGACGCCTGGCATTATGTGAACTCCGAAATCTGGGGCACCATCTTTGCATAACTCCATAATTGCATCAATTACAAAATTGAACAAAAACGGAGAAATCGGGCATCCTTGTCGGACGCCGCTTGAGGTGTGGAATTTGGGTGAGACTTCGTTGTAAACCCTAACGCATCCGGATGTATGAGCATAAAGCGCACGTAGTATGTTGACATACTTTTGCGGAACGCATTTGCAGAGCAAGGTCTTGAACAGGACATTTCGATCGACTGAATCAAACGCTTCTTTGAAGTCTAAAAAGATGGCTATTGTCGGCTGTCGATAAGTGTGCCGCAGTTCTAAGATCCGTCGAAGAGTAAAAATGTGATCGACACAGCCTCTGCCAAGCCGGAAGCCAGCTTGCTGCTCTCGCATCTGTGATTCCCTATGCGATTTTAATCTTCGAAGACATATGAACGCTAATAATCTCGTAATGATGGGGGTGAGACTTATCCCACGATGATTAGAGCATGAGCTTCGCACACCTTTTTAAATATAGGTATGATAACCGATTCGCCCCAACTCGGAGGGACGGATTCTGATAACCACACTTCACGGAGGAGATCGCCTAGTGTGCTGATAAGGACTTGGCCACCTTCTTTGAACAAGACAGGTGGTATGTCATCGGGGCCAGCAGCTTTGAATCGTTTCATGGATTCGATACATTCTTTAATTTCTAAATCATTGGGGGGATCTACGCTAACAGACCAAGGATCACACTGCTTAAAATGAGGGAAAGATTATGTTGCAGGTGACCAGCTGAATTGTTCTTCGAAATGTTCGGCCCAACGTGAGAGGCGCCGATTCTTATTAGTGATAAGAGTACCGTCTATTTCAGCGATAGTCTCACTCACTCCTTTTTTTCGTAGGCCCAGTCGATCGAATAAGTTGGAAGAGTTTTCGCACGTTACCCGCATTATTTGCTATTTCCATTTCTTCGACCTTATTTAGCCACCACTTTTCTCTGTCTAGTCTTAAGCTCCGTTTAAGTTCATTCCTCACGCGTCTACGCTCTGTGTTGTGTCCAGGACCATGAGGTATTTGGCGTCGCTGGTGAAGAATTTCGATAGAGCGCTGTGAAATCCAGTGGGACTTTTGGGTTGGTTGTGTAGTCTCACAGGCTGTTGTTGCAGCGGCTCTCATAAATCCTGCTATTTTGTTCCGCCTTTCATCGGCAGTTGCACACTGAGCAACTGGGAGTGAGTTACACAAGGTGGTCCTAAAAATGTCTTGAACTGCAGGCAGAGAGAATTTTTCGACCACAATGCGTTTCCCATTCGAAGGTTTCGTACTGGAGAACTTTGATGAGAACCTACATCGCACAAGAGCATGATCTGAATCTATGCAGGTATTCCAAAAGGAGCGGCAGTCCTCAATGCAAACTCTCCAGCGAGCACTTATTGCGATATGGGCGATTTGGGCCGAAGGTTGGCTTCCATCCGGCGAGCGCCATGTGGCAATTTGACATCTTTTGTGGCGAAAAGAAGTGCTGCTAATGAATAATCGAGATTGTGCACAGAATTGTATAAACCGTTCACCATTATCTGTGCGTTGGCTTTCGAGACCAAACATGCCACCTAATTGTGATTCAGATGTATCTAAGCGACCCAGTCTGGCATTCATATCTCCCGCTAAGACAACAATATCGGAGCTTTTTGCACGTCGCAAAAGAGCATAAAGATCGTCGTAGAAGGCGTTTTTCTCGTCGTCGGAATTGGTGTTAGTCGGAGCGTAAGTTGCTACAATAAACAAGCATCTCTGATTAGAAGATTTTGAGTTTGGTCTAATATTAGTGGCTAGTCTAACTGCGCACATCCTGCTATTCCAAGGAATCCAATCGATAAGACATGATTCGGCACGTGAATTCAGTACTATACCAACACCCGCCTGTCCTGAGATGGCAGCTACAGAATCACCAGAGCAGCGCAAAAAGTAGCGAGTTGAAAGGTTTGGGGCAGTAAGTTTAGTAATTATGGACGGATCATATAAGCGCGTTTCCGATAAACAGCAAACATCAATAGATAGACTATCTAAGGCAAGAGCCAGTGCAGCTTGCTGGCCTATTTGTCTGAGAGTTCTGACATTCATGGCACCGATGTGAGCTCAAGCCCGACGGATGCTTCGTAGATGGAAAGCATTCAGCTTCCGTTCGTGTCTTGCGTGGGTGGCCCAGGTTTCACTGCCGTATAGTAAAGCATTTAGTACACACGCGCTGTATACCATCATCTTTGTCTTTACAGTCAGCTTGCGGTTACCCCAAACACGAGAGTTCAATCGGGACAAAATGACAGCTGCTCTGCCAATCCGCTTATCAATCTCCGTGTCTAGCGAGAGGTTATCCGCAATGGTTGAATCAAGATATGTGAAATGATGTACTGGTTCGAGCTGACAGTTTCCAACAGTGATGATTGGTGGCGATACAGTCCCTTGACCAAGGACTTTGGTCTTGCTCATGCTGATTGTTAGACCAAAGTCTTTGCATGCCGACGAAAAACAGTCCATTAGCGACTGTAGGTTTTCTTGGGAGTGAGCAATAAATGCCGCATCGTCGGCAAACAACAGGTCACGGATTATCACATCCCGTACTTTGGTTTGTGCTCTCAACCGGTTCAGGTTGGAAAGCTTGCCATCGAACCTTCCATTTATCGTTGATAAATTTGTACAAGAGCTTGTTGTTTTCCAGGAATTGACCAGTGAGTTTACTTTGATAATCAAATTTGTCCTGGCGCACCAGTCCCGTGCAATGATTTCGTAATTTCCTATAATACTCCCAATCATTTGGCAGTTGTGTCAGTTTGAACTCAGTCCACGCGGCATTTCTGCGGCACATCCATTTACGAGTTCTGCTCAGCTATCGTTCCTCATACGACCTACCTAAGTGCAATTCAGTCATACGAGTAGCTAGGCGCTGAACACCTTCAAGCCTGGCAATATCTTTTTCCAAATAAGGTGACCATGCTTGAACGCAATAATCGAAATGTTGTCTCACGACTGCTTTGTATAATGGTATGAAAACTTCCGGGTACATTCAGGATAAAACTGGTCGAAGGCGAAAAAGCTCGCTCCTAGCGCGTTGTGCAGCAGCTGCACATTGATCAGCCCATTTAAAATTCGCTAAAACCTCTATACGTAAGTCACGAACTTTCGGCACCCCATTTATCTCAAGTATACCATCTGGTCCAGCAACCTCAAGTATCTTAACGACTTTATACAAGAGATAGCTTTTAGTGAAGTTAAAGGTAGATCCCATGTAGCAGACCTCTTGATGACCTTTTCGATATCATCAAGAAGATCCTGATCATTCAGTGATCCGATAAACTTGATATCATCCGCAAAAATATAGCAGGGATAATTAAGCGACGCTGCCAAATCATCAATGAAAATAAGGAAAAGTAACGGTCCGAGTACTGAACACTGTGGGACTCCACTAATAACTTTTACTTTCGAGGAATACATACGGCTTATCCTGACGCGAAGATTTCTTGCTTAAGAAGCCTGTTATCCAGTTCCTCAGAAAACCATCGATACCCATATAACCAAGTTTAGTTGCAAGCAATTTGTAGTTTACCCAATCAAATGCCTTGTAAAAGTCCAAGTAAAAAACTTCAACTTGTTAGCCTTTATCCAGACTCACGGTGACCTCATTTAAAAAACACAAGCTATATTGAGCGCTACCACACTACGCTTTTCGGAAATGACAGAGTAGCTTCCAGATCTGCAGAAAGCTCTGCGACTGCAGCACTTGGGGTCATTAACCGCTCATCTGGCTCTTCTGTTCCTGGGTTAGGTTCTAAAATCAAACGCTATGGTATCACTGGTGACCGTATCATTCTTGTAGATCTGAATACTCCCGATATAAACGGCGGATTTAGTTGCGAGGGGTAAACCGTTCCAGCAAGACTTCCTAGATACGATTTTAGAACTGAATTTGGTGGAGAATGTAAAGAATCTCACGGGGATATCTGCCGGACAAGTTCCTTCGATATTGGATTTGGTGGTCACACCAAGATTTTCTGATGTTTCGAATCTATCGAATGAGGCCCCTATTGGTTTCAGCGATCACTGATCTCGATGGTTCGTTTGGAATAGAGGTATTTGACCGAGAATACGAACGAATGCCCGGAGAAACTACTAAACATTAGATACAAGCAGTCTAATCACGTCTGCAGGCTCGATGGACTGTTCACTTCAATCGTCCACGAATGTTGATACCTGTTGGTTGGACTTTTGGTTTAAAATCAAATCGCATGAAAATCACGCACCCTCTAAGAGGCTGCCATGGTTTGTTTGCATTAATCGTAAATACAGTAAAGAAAGCGGTTATGGCGAAAGTTCTCTTCCACTGGATGCGCAGATGATTCTGAAGCCTACAAAGTTATCCGTAACAAATACACCTATCTAAAAAGAGAAAAAGGAGAATTACGAAAATCTTTTGGTGGATGAAGCCAAGCCAGTGCCGAAACGCTTGTTTGCATACATTAGACGTAGAATTAACGCTTCTCAACAGGTACTCTTCTTGGGGTTTAAGAGAGGCTTGACTAAACATGAAGACGAACGTAAAGCTGTTCTTCTCGCTGCTCAGTGCAGTTCGGTTTACACAGGAGATATTTCTAGTTCCACTGCCTAATAAAAGCAGCGTCGAAATGCCGGACATGCTTATCTCGCCAAAGATGTTGCAGTATTTACTTGTACGACTTGATGTACTCTCAGCACCTGGTCCTGGTTGGATACACCTGATGATTTTGATGGCATCGGCAAGTATTATACGCAAACCACTGACGCTAATCTTTCGTTTACCTTTAAGGTGTTGTAGGTTTCTGCACGGATGTGCAATCGTGCAGTATTTCTGTGCTGTACGGCTATCATCGTACTAAATTGATTGGCCAACGGTAGTGAGCTGCATGCTGAAACACGCTGGAGTCTCACTATCATTTCTATTTCTATTTCCGCCCCCCTCATATCTGTCTAGGCCTGGGCAACCTGACAGTATCTTAGCCCACGTGCAGTCTGTGAATGTGCGGCACTTTGCCTGGATCAGGCTTGTGCTTTCATACCATACCATACCATAGGTATCCACAAAATTGGAAGTATTGCACTGTCAAACCAATGTATAATGGCGGTGAAACCAGTGATTCAGCTAACTACTGACCGGTTACCCTCGCTTAGGTTGTTGGGAAAACTCTAGAATGGTTGCTGAAAAAACAGCTAAAAGATTTTCTCTCTCCAACCAGTTACTTAACATCTGCTCAGCATGCCTCTACGGAAAGACGACCACGCGCGTCGAATTTCATCAGTGCTCGCGAGCACTGGTGTGCTGAACTTGATCTGGGACACCCAATAGTCACTCTCTTTATTGATTTCAGTAAGGCGTTTGACCGTGTACCATTCAAACGTCTATTGCTCAAGCTCCGTGCTCTTGGTGCAAAGGGGCCTGTTCTAAATTGAGTTGAAAATTTCCTTACTGACCGTTATACATAGGTCGAGGTTAACGGAGTCAAGTCGCCGATTACTTATCCCCGGGGTTCCCCAGGGATCTGTTTGCGACCCGTTACTTTTTAAAGTGTATGTCAATGACCTGAAAGTTTGGGGCACCGTAAGTTTTTCTGCTGACAGTACGGTTTTCCAAAACGAATTAGACAAATTGCTAGATTGGACGGTAAAGTAGCAGAAAGGCGCAGTGATGCCTTTGGGGCCAAGTACACCTAAAGGTACGTACTTCCTTTGGAATAATCAGCTGAAATGGGTTGATATTGAACGTGACCTGGGTAAAATTGTGACACGGTAGATTAAATCTAAGGAGGATAGGAACAGAAAAGCTGGCACCGCAAACCGCGCCCGGTGGGCTATTAGTCGGTCGTTCTCAGCTATTAGACCACAACTGTTTCGCATTCTTTATTCCACATACTAGAATAAGTGCAACGATGGGTGACTAAAAAGGTACAAGGATTGAAATCTATTCCCTATGGGGAGAGAGTTCAGTACTTCAACGTTATGTCGTTAACTCGTAGCATATTACTAGTAACCTATGTTGATGAACTGCGCGAGTTTTTCCCTGTTGTGAGGCTCCAAAACCCGTGGCCATGCTCTAAAGCTCCAAAAGCGAAGGACACTATGCCTAAAACAAGGATTCACGCTCTCAACAAAAGTTTTTAACTTGTTGAATGCGCTTTCGGAAGAGGTTATTGCAGCAAGATCTGAAAATGTACTGCCTGAAATCACCGTAAATTTGTACAAAGACGTGTCCCTTCTCGAAAAGGAGAAGGAGAAGTTTGGGGGTTCCATGGCCTTATTGCGGGCCACATTTGCCCTCAATTCGCACCATCACTGGTTTTTGTGGCATTTGGACAGTGTTCTGATTGATAGATCAGACAAACAAGTGAGAAGAACGATTGCCTGTAAACTAGGTTTTATTCAATTCACAATTAGACTAGAATGGTTGCAAGAGAGAGAGAGAGAGTACGGTGTATATAATAATAAGGATAGAAAACGGTAATAAAGAATATAGCAGCACAGTTCAATCATAGCATTGTCCTCCACCGAATTTGAAGGAAAATATGCCGTTAACCAGAAAATGCACAATATCATGCTTAATTGTTGCGTAAATTGTAAAAATGAACTCTTTGTTGTTTTTGTACATGTTACTCAAGTTTTGATGCAGCTGTGTCAGGTTGATTAAAATGAGTAGCGAGAAACTGTGCAATCATGAGTACGGAATTCAGAATATTCGTCAAAATGAACGGGCATTTACTTTAAGATTTGGAAGGTGGGTGGCCTGCAGACAATCATTACTTTTTGGACATAGATGACGGTTTGAAGCTGTATCTTCTCGACCATCAGGTAAACGGATGTGCAATCGTGCAGCACTTCTGTGCTGTGCGGCTAACACCCTGCTAAATTGATTGGCCACAGGTAGTGAGCTGTATGCTGAAACAAGCTGGAGTCTCTACCATTTCTATTGTATTTTCTCTCTCATGTATGTATGTATGAAAGCACAAGCCTGATCCAGGCAAAGTGCCGCACAGTCAGAGACTGTACGTGGGCTAAGATACTGTCAGGTTGCCCAGGCCTAGACAGATATGAGGGGGAATAGAAATGGTAGTGAGACTACAGCGTATTTCAGCATGCAGCTCACGACCGTTGGCCAATCAATTTAGCACGATGTTAGCCGTACAGCACAGAAATGCTGCACGATTGCACATCCGTGCAACCTGACATTATCTTAGCCCACGTGTAGTCTGTGACTGCACGGCAGTTTGCCTGGATCAATGATGATGACATCACGACGCGGCGGATGTGACTCGCCGCTCCAAAAGTCACTGTCCCTTGTCTTATCGAAGGACATTGTATGGTGCACAGGCAAAAACTGAAGTCACCAACCTATCAACGGGGTTATCGGGCTCCGAACTGGAAATTCCCAGAAAAGGGCGTATGAACCGCTTTGTCGGTCACCGGCCACCGATAGGTGCGAACCTCTCTCGCTCCACTGCCTTGTGGATAAAGGCTCGGGGTGGGACCCCCTAAACGAAATCTCCCCTACTTCGGTGTAGGCAACCGGGTAGTATCATGCCTACGTTCAACGATGCCGATGACAACGCTTTGTACCCCCCTTCTCGCTTTGTACATCTCATTGTTTATGTTGAACGGCACTATATCTGTATCAGATTGTGCAAATATAATAATATAATATTCTAACAATTCAACTTCCTCAACAGCAGCACCATATTTGGAATCTCGGGAATGCTTCTTGAGCAACGCCATACCGGGTGTAGTTCGCTACGTAGGAAGGGTAGTACCTATCGCTGACCGACGGTTGTAGGCGAATAGGCGTTCATGTCGTTTGGTGTTCAACTTGACCGTTACACTGGATTTTATGGCGTTGTACGGCTAGTGGCGATGCCATTGTCGTGGAGGAATTGTCTCAGTTCAGTAGACATGAAAGAGGGACCGCGATCAGAGTGTATAAAACCTGGCGTGCCACATGTTGTGAAAACTTGCCGAAGGCAGTTGATGATGGCTTGTGATATCATGCCAGGGCATGGATAAGTGAATGGGAAGCGGGAATGTTCCTCGATGATTGTTAGCAAGTAACGGTTCCGGCTTGTTGATGGTAGTGACCCTTTGAAATCGAGATTGAGTCTTTCGAAAGGCTGGGTAGCCTTTATCAAGTGGGCGCCTGTAGGTTTGAAGTATTAAGGCTTTATTTCACAACAGACAGAACAATCACCAGTCATTTTACGAACCTCATCCAAGGAGTAGGGCACGTTTCGCGCTCGAACGAAGCGGGTGACGCCTGGGTGGCATAAGTTATCATGTAGCTGACGCAATTTTATTAATGGTTCCACAAAGCCACATACGGCGCGTGAAAGTGCATCCGCTGCTAGATTCTGTCGGCCTGGTCATTAAATCACATCATATTAGTTCCGTGACAGTTCTAAACACCATCGTTAAATTTTTTGTTTAATTTTGCCACGCTGTTTATTGTCATACATAAAGCAGACGGAAAGTTGGTCTGTCACTAGTCCTAATGGGTGGTTTATAAGATAATACATCCATTTCCATATCACCTCAACGATAGCACACACCTCTTTTTCGATAACGGAATGGTGTTGCTCACTTTTATTCAACGTTCGTGAGAAGAAAGCTGCTGCTCTACCACTGATTAAGCGTTGCGGCGATCGCGACATCAGAAACATCAGTTTCTCCTGTCAATGGAACCGCATGTTCTCTTGTGATTAGCAAGGCTTCCTAGAGACGGCTTTTCAACTGTTTGAATGCAGTAAGCGCAGATTCAGAAAGAGAGAAAAACTCGGTTTTAGATCAGTGGGTATATTGTATCTGAAAACCGGGGTGTATAGTGGGAGTAATAGGCAAACATGCCAACTCTTCGCTGTTGAGATTTAAGATTGACTGGTGGTGGTTTGTTTATTAGAGGGGTCAGGCGGTCTTGGTCCGGTTTGATCATACCTTTGGACACGTCGTAACTGATTATTTTGATAGATCTGACGGCAATTATACTCTTCGAATCATTGAACGTTAGCACGCACGTTTCTGTAGTTTTCAAAACGTTGTATAGGTTTTTGTTGTGATCGGCTTTATCTCGATCATCATCACCGAATTGGATTCGGCAGAATTGGTACAACCTGTCGGTAGCTTTGAAGGCGGTGAATGATTTGTCCTCGTCACGGAGAGGTATTTGGTGCTATGCGCTCCGCAGATATAGAGTACTGAAAACATTGTAAACAGTCAACTTAGGTAGTATGGCATTAGGACAGATAGCCTTGAGTCGTTTAATGATTTCGATACACGTTTTAATTTGTAGATCACTGAGAGGATCTACACTAAATGAAAAAAGATACCACTGCATCAACTGAGACAGTAAAACCGTTGCAGTGTGTTTGCTAACTTGCTCTTGAAAAACCGTTTGCCCCAATGTTTTTTTAGTTTTGTGCGGCTGGCTCCACGGGTGGATTAGCCGGCTTCATTGATATCTCGGATCGCACCAGCCCACGCACGTCGATTGGACGCGAGATCGTTGCAGATCATGATCCAGTCTCGTTCCCACCTGCGAACTCCGTAGACGGTACGCAGACCCGTTGAGACATCATCATGAAGTTTCTTTGGGGTAGTTTACAAGTGATGTCCCCAGCACCACTCGGTGCTTGTTCGAGTACACCTCGCTAGCCTTTGCACAGCCAAGTGCAACCTACAAGGCAGCAGGGAGTTGGCAGATAAACACGCTATGCGCCAGTTATCTACCTACGGGACTTCTCTCCGGATTTTCCTCAGGTTTTTCTCCCGAAGCCTTTCCCGCAATCGGGTGACCCACAAGGCAGTGGGGGTTTGGGGTCAGGGTTTTCCTTCCCCTAGATGGATTGCCAGTAGCTGACGAGCTCCATCTGCCCGGAGCAAACTGGTTTTAAGGCGCCAGTCACCCGCCATCGCCCCTTCTCCTGTCAGTAAGAGCAGTTCCGCCGGGCTTGTGAAAGCCACTCGTGCAGGCCAGGAGTTGGACTTGGTTGTCAGAGGCTATTTGAGACGCACGCCACGTGGGAGCATTTTATAGATAGTAGGTGGCTCATTCCTACTACCACCCCCGGCTGTGACAACCTTTGGAACTTTGCCCCAATGCTTCAATTATGGACCGTCGTGATCAACTTTGTGAATGGTTCGATGGACATGGCACGGATGAGTAGTCACAAACATAAGTTTGCATATGTTCTTACTACATTTCGTGTTGGACCTATTTACTCGACAATCGCTAATCTTGCAAAGTGATTTCAAGTGCCTAGTGCCTCGAATGATTATAACTTCTGCTGGTAATCTAAGTTATTGCTTTCTTGTCTTAAGACATGCAGAGCTTACTATACGTACAATTAAATAAGTTGGCTTTCATGTTTTTTGTTCAATACTGATACACGAGATTCACTATGTTCAGTACTATTATGTGGATTGTTTTTCAGGTTAGTTGTACTCATGGTTCGAAAACTAAAATTTCACGAGAAGAAGCTTTTGAAAAAATTTGATTTCATCAATTGGGAATGTGATAACAATCTTCATGAAGTTCGGATAATGAAACGCTTTCATGTCCAAAAACGAGAAGACTACACGCTGTGAGTTTTAAGCAAATCGTAAATATTTCGTGACTATTTATTTGTTTGTATGCACTAGCAGTAAATTGTGGATGTTTTTGTTGCAAAAGTAAACTGCATTACATTAATCGACACCGATGTCACGGTGCACGGATAAGTAATCATGTAGTATTTCTGTACTGCACACCTCACACAGCGCTAAAATGATTTGCCACCGATGCTGAGCTGCTTTTAGAAACACATCGGAATCTTGCTATCTTCTTAAGCTTAATTTTTATCTTGTTTATCTTGGGCAACCTGATAGTATCTTAGCCTACGTGCAGTCTATCACTATGCGGGACTTTGCTTAGATCGGGCTTGTGATTTCATATGGTTAATTCATGTTCAGATATGGTTTTATAGATGCAATACATTTATCACAAAATTTCATGGGCCTCATAATTTTAAGCTCAGATGCAATGTCTATAATTATCGTATATTGTCAATCATCACAGTATATCAGCTACTTAGACAGCATGCAAACTAACTGTTTTCTGAGAGTCCGAGCGGTAGTTGAGTAAACTGATACTGTAGTGTATGGAATTGCATGGATGTGCAATCGTACATTACTTCTGTGCTGTGCGGCTAACGCCGTGTTAAACTGATTGGCTACCGGTAGTGAGCTACATGCTGAAACACGCTGGAGTCTCGCTACCATTTTCCTTTCTATTTTCTTCTTATATCTGTCTAGTCCTGGGCAACCTGGGAGTACGTTAGCTCACGTGCAGTCCTCGAATGTGCGGCACTTTGCCTGGATCAGGCTTGTGCTTGTACTTTCATTATATGGAATGGTTTATTAGTTGAGTACGCAGCATACATGATATGATATGGTATGAAAGCACACAAAGCAGTATCTGACTCCAGATCTATGGTGCCATACATATATCGAGCTATTTCCTCATACGGCCGCTAGGACCAATATGGTCTATGCTTACTTCCGGCTTCTTCAGCGCGAACCCAAACAGGCGAAGTTTTTACCCACTGGACAGAATACTAAACTGTCGCTGTTAGTTTTCCCACGTTTACTATATATCTTTTATCTACCATATATATTATATATCTAGATATATATATATATATAATATATATATCATATAGGCTGGTGTGTGGTCTAGTGTGAATCTAATCGCTTTTTAGAACTCATTTTACGCCTGGATATTGTGTGCGTTGGGCTAGCAAATTTCCGAACGTGTAACGGCAGCAGATTGAACCCGGGACCATTCGTTTTTGAAAGTAAAATGCCAATCCCTCTTCTAAAACTCTACCCCACATTCGTACAAACGAGCAACTTGATTACTCATCATCAATCATCAATCATAAGCACAAGTCTGGAGCCAGACAAAGTGCCAAGCAATATGAAGCAGGAAAAGCAGATAAGCAAGCGCGTGGAAAGGAAAGCAGGCAAGCGGAATACGCAAAAGCAAATGCACAAAAAGCAGCTTGTTTTTGTAGTTTCACTGCATGCGATTTTTTGGGTTTTTTTGTTTTGTTTTTTGTTTTTTTATGTAAAATAATACCGAATAAAAAATTATGACACACATAATAAAATACACTGGCGCCACTGACTTCGGTTTGTAGCCATATCGCGTAAGGTTTCCAGCCAACTATTAGGTGGAGCTTTTGGACCCCACCCAGGCAAACGAATACGCCCAACTGAGCCTAGCGCTACGGTGAGTTTCTTCATCCCAACGCGCCACGTCATGGACTGGCCACCCGATCTTTTCTCCCAGCTTCTGTCAGGCTCTGCGAATAAGGCGCGGTACGGTAAACGGTGAGTAGGCATTCTTAAAACATGTCCCAACCATCGCAAGCGAGCAAGCATCAGCATTTCTCTCAGTCCGTGGCCACCTGGTCCTAACACCCGCTTGCAGACATCTATATTTGTAACACGATGCTGCCACCGAATGCGAGCAATTCTACGCAGGCAACGGGTATCAAAAACAGAAAGCCGACGGACATCTTCCGCTCGGATAGACCAGGTTTCGCAGCCATAAAGGAGTGTAGCACGCACCACTGCGTTGTACACTCGGCCTTTAGTATGGAGTGAAACATCGCGTCGACGCCACAGGTGGCGAAGGTTAGCAAACGCTGCACCCGCTTTGCGAACACGATGTGAGATCTCGTCCTCGACACAACCTCCTGCGGAGATACAACTGCCAAGGTAAACAAAGCTGTCGACCAATTCAAGATTGACATCGCACACAGTTAGGTTTGGATTGATTACTACTTCAAATGATCAATGTATTACAAGATATATAATTGTCCCCGGTTCGTCGTCATATTCTTAACAACCATACCAGATGCAATATACCAGTGAACGGGTTTATAATAATAGTCTGGCAAATGTATGAAATCACAAACCTGTATCCTAGCAAAGTGCAAGACTACATGGGTTAAGATACTGTCAGTTTTTCCAGGAAAGGATACTGTAGCGTGTCTCCGTATGCAGTTCAGAACTCGTTGCAAATCAATTTCGCACGGTGTTATCTACGGAGTACAGAAGAACTGCACCATTGCACATCCGTGCACGGATGGCATCTTAGCTATATCCTTCGTGATGTTTATATCCGTGCAATATTCAGAATTCCGTTTTTGAGCAAAACAGTTTCGTTTTTCAATCTACAGATATAATAAATTGTCCCGTCAAGTTCGTGAACTCGCTAACAAACTCCGTGACATAAACGAGTCAGATCCTTGGAGAAATCAAATGGTTCAGCTTTTAACGGCTAAGCTGTAAGTTAAAACGAGTTTATATTTCACAGATACAATTTGGGTTTGATTCCAACCAAAAGAAGTCTTGAACTTGCGTCCAAAGTGAATGCTTCTTCATTTTGTCGGCGGCGCCTACCGGTCCTTATCATGCGGTCTCATATGGCAGAGACAATGAAAGCTGCTGTGACATTCGTTGAACAGGGACACATAAGGGTGGGGCCAAACATTGTCAGAGATCCTGCGTATTTAGTTACGAGGTAAGATTCGAGTTGGGCGTATACTCTGTGTGTGTTAGTTTTCTATGAACATTTAATTTGAGTACAATTTAGATAAAAATGCAAATTTCGGATGGAAAGCTTTCATAATATATAACTGACCAAGTATTCAAATGTTCTTGTTGACAAGTTGAGCTTGTAAGCCATAATTGGATATGGTTGGCACGAACAACCTGTTCAATCACAGTGCCCAAACAGATGTAGATGGGGTTAAACCCATATGAGATTAAACAGGTTGGTTGTGCCAACCTTATCCAACAGTAGTTTACAAGCTCACCTTGTTAACCATTCCTCCGCTATTTCAAGGCATGTGGATCATGATCCTACCGTCCCTTTCTGACGATTGTAAACAACGCGAAACCGGTCGTAGGGCGTCATGGAAATACATGCAAATGATCATCTTCGTTCCGTTTGGATAGTTTTTGATCGCAATGCAAACTTAATAATCTAACTTCGTTCCGACTGTGAATGTTGTTTCTAAATAGGCTTGTAAGGTATTAAATTATATCAACAGATTACGTTATTTGATATCGTTTCTTACATTTCTGGCGAAAGTAACATCTTCAAATATTGATGCAAAATCTACGTTGAACCGAATTTGGTAAATCAAATGTTTGAATGGTTTACATTTATAGAAAAGAATTGATTAATTTCCATGTATTATTTTTTCATAACCTTCAGGCCAATGGAAGATTATATAACCTGGGCTCCGCGCTCCAATATTCGAAAACGCATTGCGGAATATAACGAGTTGAGAGATGATTATGACGATGTCTAAATTGAAATACACGTGAATGTTTTATCTTTTTGCTGCCCATTTTGATTTAACTAATTTCAGTGCTTATCGGTGCAAAATCCAAGGTGACTTAAATTATGTTCTTATTCTCTTGTGGCCACATAATTTTGTTGAACATCAGTAGCTGGTATTGATTGACCATTGTTGATGTTTTTAATCGGAAAGCAATCGTGTTTAGTCTACAATTTTCTCGAAGGACCGGTTTTGTGCTGTTTGCACTCATCAGGTAGGGACAGTACTATCAGGATCTGCATGCCTTGAAAAAGTGAAAGAATGGTAAATAAGTTGCGCTTGTATGTCATTGTTAAATAAGTTCAACAACGTAGATAGCATGTTTTTGTTGGCTTTTTCGGTCAATGTCGACCATGTATAAAAACAAGCCTGGATCCAGGAAAGTGCTGCACCGTCACATGCAGAACGGTCGATCGGTGCCAATGTGCTTTACGCAACAGCAGCAGCACTGGCTCGTCTCGAACTTGAGGATAACGCTGTTTAAAATGGCTCAAAAGTAAGCGCTCAATACCATGTTCTTTCCAACTCGTGTCGTCAATATTGCGAGCTTTCATATCCCTTAAAAGCGTTTTCGTGCAGCGATTACAGCCTACCCAAAGTTCAACTTCTCAAAAGTAGATCATTTGGAAGACGACCGTTTTCCTGCTGTAGACTGGACCTAACCAGCGTTGGCGGCGCTGTTGTAGTAGAATGAACACGCTCTATAGACCATTTTAGAAAGCACTTCTGGGTTTATTACACTGCCGATCCACGACACAGATTCAAGAATTTGTGTTGGCAAAAAGCAAATAGTTTCACAATTACCATAAGCATTGTAATTATTCGTTCATGAAAAAGAAATAACTCATAATCAAGGAATGTCACCTATGCTCCAGTTAACTACTCACCGAGCTAATCCACAGGTGCAGTCAAATTGCTATCCAAATTTGGAATGAGTGTCTCGACGCTGCGAACGATAACAATAGTATCAGGGAGCACATTCCTTAGAAAACAGCAATAAGAATATCGGCGGCAGCTAATGCGGAAATGCAGCGTTTGTAATGTCGCTGAGTGGCTGCGTGTATGTCGCGGCTCCGGGTATTTAAATTAATGTTTAAATGGGTGATTTGAAGTACGTAATATTTTGTTTTAAAATATCACATCACTACGAAGTCTTCTCTGAAGGGGCGGCGGATGTGAGAAGCTTCAGTGAAAGCATACCCGGAAGCAGGCTTGTAAATGACCTCACAATGCATGCAGTTCTTTAGACTGCCGCATATCCACACTGAAATCTATTTCTGACACGGTCCAGCATAAAATTGTTCGCCCAACGTAATATGTGCATTGGAGTAGCTTATCAATTTGCAGCATCTTGCATTGTTGAAAATTGAATGGTAGCTTATTCCCCACCGACCATTAACGGAGAACATCCAAATCAGTTTGCAGTTGTAAACAGTCCGCAGTATATTCTAGCAGCGTCCAAATTTGAATGTCGTCGGCATCTCTGGTAGGTCCTTGATGTAAACGAGGAAAATTATTGGCCCGACCATGGAAAATTACGGTGCACCGCTAGTGGCATCAATTACTTGTAAGTGTACCCTGTTGATTCGCACAAATTCCTTGCGCTCAGTGAGGTAATTTGCAAGCCCTACGAGCAGCCGTCCGCTGATGCCCATTTGCTACAGCTTTTGTGGGAGTCGAAAGTGATTAACTTGGTTAAAAGCTTTAGGCATATCCAGGTTTCAAGCACTTGTGTCAACCGCTTGGGTCCAGTCATTTAGCATTGTCAGCAAGTTTATAAAGCATCGGCAAGATTTATGTAAACCGTGCTGCTCTGCAGATAGTATATTTTGCGATTCCAAATGATGAGCCAATTTTCCGTCACTATGCGCATTACAACTTGGACATCACTGGAAGTACGGTGACCAGACTGTAGTTTGCACATCCGAATGACTACCACCCTTGTAGTTCGGTGAAATAACCCAAGTCTTCCACTCTGCTGGCCCCATTCCTTCAGTCAGCGAATGTTTAAACAGTTCGCTCAATCATGCCCACAGCTGAGTCAGGATTTTATTACGGTTGGTGTAATTTTGTCAGCTCCCGGGATTTTTTAGGGTTAATTCGGCGCAAATGTTGTTGTATCATCGCTGAATTGATCTCGATGTCAGTCAGTTTTTGCGTCCCGGTTGATGTCTATAAGTCTTCAGCCGATGTGAATATTAACGGACTACATACTTTTGCATAAAAGTGAACGCAAGCATCGGCTGTTTTCTACCGAAGCAGTTAATTAGCCCTCAGTAAGCACAGGGAATACCCCTGGTTTAACGCTTTATCGAGATTTAACAATTCAATATAGCAATTTAGAAATTCTTTCAATTTTCAAATACAGGAAGTGATGGTAAATTTCCTTGTCTTTCTTTATGAAGGCCTTCAATTTATTTCTGTTTTCAAAACTAACCAGGATGCTTCAGTTCTATTCTGTGTTGAACCGCTGCGCGATCCCTTTTTGCGCGACTACGAAATTTAAACCCTGTCGTCCATCAACAAATCTCTAATTTCGATATGTTTCCCTGAATTCTTGTTGTGATTACGATGCAACACATCTCTGTGTTGTGATAGTTAAGCTCTCGCCAATTTACTACTATATAAACAGTCGATCATCCTGATAAGTTTCACAGGCTCATCTAACCGTCTTGCATTGCTTACACGTTCGAAACGTACGTACAAGATGATACATTAGTGAATATTATTCAGCTTCCCTCCGTGCCTTCCGTGGGTGATTCAGGTTTCACTGTCACAACTAAAAGTGCACACGCGCTTTTACCGTTATTTTTAATTTCACGGTCAACTTGCGGTTGCCTCAGACACATGAGTTCAAACGGAACAAAATGGCATTTCCTCTGCCAATCCGCTCATTAATCCTGGTATCTCCGGATAGATTATCCGCAATGGTAGAACAAAGATGCAAGATTTGTGGTTTATAACGAGTTTAACTTTACAACAACCACAGAGTCGAAATATAGGTACAATTTGTTTTACATACAAATTATATTAATCGGTCCTCATGTCAGGGGTAAAGCAGAGAAATGATCTGCAAAAATAGTTTAGATAGCTCGAATCTAATCAAGTTTTTATTTAAGTAAAGCTAAATTAACGCAGTTTACCAAATTGGTAGATAGGGAATTCCAAAAAGGCACTGAATAAAAATATCTACGACTGTTCTGTTCGGCCTGCGAAATATTTATAATGCAACCGTGGCCTCAGATGCTGCTACCTGTTTATTATTATATATGGGGTGGGAAATGATATTAAGAACTTTACATGCTCCGATAAGGTCATTTCACGTTCTGCTTTGTGAAAGCGTTCTCAGGCCCAGTTTTGAGGCGCTCAACGTATGGCATATTTTAAAACCTCGACTAGGTTAGACACTCCATGATAGACGGTCTAGAAGCAAAATCATTTTTGATCCATGATGTCCAGGCTTGAGCAGCATGGTTTAGAACCAGGTGTACATACGCGTTAATCATTGAAGGAAATTAACCAGCGGGGGGATTTTGAAGGTCTGCGTAACATGTCTGGCAGCCGGAGACGCGTTTTTAAAGTTTCGTATTGTAGAGCCTTTTCCAAACAACCTCAAATTCAGCTACCTAGGTCATTTTCTTCGGCTGTGTGACCTAGGTTTCGGGATCCATGCGTGTACGGGTAAGAAAAGCCGGGATCGCGGTGGATTTGCATTATTCTTAACTTGTCTATTTAATGATAGTTTATTCACGGAAACAGTCGTGCAATGCATTCAAGTCGTTTTGTAACAGAAAACCACCATCGGTGTTGCTCATTCGCATTGATATTTTTCTCATCATCGAACGGAACGACCTTACCATCTGGTGTTGGTTACTAGTTCTAGATCAGGAAGAATATTGGTCCAAGCGCTGATCCTTGCGGAACATCACTAGTGACATTAAATTGCTTCCACAATAAACCATTCCTCTTACTCGGATGTATTGGTTGATAAGGTAGTCACGTATCTATTCATATAGTTTCTCAAATACAGCATGTTGATGTAGCTTGTTCAAAATTAATTTATGATCAACTCAGTCGAAAGCTTAAAAAAATTTAAAAGCTCGTGACCGTGGGGAAACAAGTAGAGTTCACATACCATATATATTCACGTCCCTAAAAATTTCAGTGAAGAAAAATATTTGAGTGTCTGGAAATGCTCGTTTAAAAACCTCACTCCAAAATAACAAAGGCAACGTGTCCTCAATCTACTGAAACGGATATTTGGGAAATTTTAGTCAAAGATATTCTTAAGAATCATGAAAACATATCTGAGATCAGTCATGGAATACGCTGTACTGCCATGGTCTAAGTGACTCATGAATGATGTAGAACTTATGCAGCCAACTAGTTATCAGCATCCGAAACAAGCCTTATAAAAAAGGATAGCCAACCTGAATCTGTTTGAATTTCCCTATCGACGAATCAGAGGAGACCTTAATTTACTTTACAGAATATTCCATACCCGAAACCATACCTTACTGGGACTATTCATGCAAAGGGATATGAGGAATTATCGGTCCCATGAATATACGCTGGTGGTAACCCATTCCCTCCTAAATTGTAGAAGGTATTTTTATTATGTCCTTGTTTGTTTTACTTGGGAAAATTTACCTTCTACCGTTGCTCACTCCACTAGCCTGCATGACTTTAAAACGAAATTAGACGTTTTTTATTAAATTATTCGTTTCCCGACTACCTATATACAACTACCTATACATATATATACAACTACCTATATACAACAGCTTAACAACAACCATAGGATGGTAAAAATGGAAATTTAAACAATATAAGGAAGTAGATTAAACAGTATATAAGTGTTCTGGAAGCGAATAATACAATAAAATTCGTTTTAAAGTCATGCAAGCTAGTGGCGTGAGCAACGGTTGAAGGTAAACTGTTCTAAGTAAAACAGATACGGACAGAGTAAAAATACCTTCTACAGTTCAGGCGGGAATGGGGTACAACCAGCACATATTCATGAGTCCGATAATTTCTCGTATCCCTTCGCGTGAATAAATCTTGTAAGGGATGGTTAGGGGTATGGAATGTTTTGTAAAGTAAGATTAGGTCTCCTCTGATTCGTCGATAGGGAAAATCGAACAGATTCAGTTGAGCTATCATTTCTTTATATGTTTTGTCTCGGATGCTTAGAACTAGTTTTGTTGAGCGGTGATAGATTCGCTGCGTAAGTTCCATATCCCTCTTGAGCTACGGAGACCATAACTGCACACCGTATTCTATGACTGGTCTCAAGTATGTATTCATGATCCTTGGGAATATCTTGAGCGAAAATTTTCCAAATACCCGTTTAGGTAGATTTAGAACACGTGTTGCTTTTTTAAAGGCAGTATTAGTTTGAAGTGATGTTTTTATACTGGAGCATATCCAGACACCCAAATCTTTTTCTTCGCTGCAAATTTCAAGGACATGCGAACCTATGTTATATGTGAACTCTACTCGATTCCCTACATTCATGATCCTGCATTTGTTGAAGTTAAACGGCAGTTTGTTCTTTAACGACCAGCTGTGAAGCGTATCAAGATCCTTTTGTAATAGCAGACAGTCTTCTGGACTACGAATGCTTCGCCAAATCTTTATGTCGTCCGCAAATAACGAAATGTTACATTGAACAATTTCCGGTACTTCATTGACATAAACCAGAAAGAGGATCGGACTAAGGACTGAACCTTGGGGAACTCCGCTAGTTGCTGCGATTGGTTAGGATAATTCACCATCAACACGTACCTGGTTAGTGCGATCTGTTAGGTAGTCATTTAGCCAATTCAACAACTTTCCAGTAATACCAAGCCTTTCAAGCTTCTGCAGTAGTAGGGAATGGTCAACACGATCGAATGCTTTTGATATATCTAAGTAGCACGCGTGTATTGCTCGTCCTTTATCTACCGATTTTGTCCAATCATCCAGCGTTACCAGTAAATGCGACAAACAGGAATAATTACGTCTAAACCCATGGTGGTTCCTCGAAAGCAACTGATTATTCTCGAAATGTTTCATTAGATCGTCAACAATGAGTCGCTTAAGTAATTTTGAAATCACAGGAATCAGTAACGGGTAGGTAATTAGAAACATCGGAGCGATTTCCACCTTTATAAATAGGAGAAATTATTCTGCGTTTCCAATCTGTATGAATCGCTCCACTTGCCAGTGTTTGCTGGAACGAGTTAGTGAGTGGTTTGTATAGCAAACTCGCAAATTGCTTCAATATTTTCAGGGTTATTCCGTCGGCCCCAGGAGACTTTCCAGTTTTAAGATTAAATAAACCTTGAAGGACGCGTTTCGAAGTGACATTTATTTCACTTAGGGCAACCGTGTTTGAAATTGTTTGATTTGGGATGTTTATTGTATGTTCCATCGCGTTGAATACCGATGAATAAAACGTGGCTAAAGCATCAGCAGTTTCTGCTGCAGTCGTTGTTGGTCCAGCTGATGTGTTCACGGACGCTACTCCAGGTTTCACCTTAGCTTGACCGTTAACCATACGGTACATTATTTTGGGGTTTCGCTCCATCATGCTTGATATCACTTCTTAGAAGCACAACGTGTCTTGAATGACAATTTTTTTTAATTGTTCCGCAGTAAACATAATGTTTCCCAGGTCTCTGATGATGGGTTTTGCCGATGGTGTCGCCAAGCAATGTTTTGGACCGTTAACCACTTACGAGTTCGGCTTCTTAGTTTAAATTCATATTTTTGTTGAGTTCCTGAGGACAAATTCGGAGCTCACTTCAATTGAACTTTGAGATTAGATATTAGCTATATCCAAAACTCATGTACGTTGCTGGTTTCCGGTTGGCAGTTAAACATGTTTTTCAGAGCATCACTCAACGCCATAGTGTTGATCCGCCTAACTGTTTTACGGGCATCATTTGTTCTTACAGCTTCAAACAGATAGTCAAACTGGATGACGACGTGATCACTTAGTCCCAGTGGACTTTCGTAAGCAACGTTATCAATGTCATGTTCATTGCTTGTCAGAACGAGATCCAAGAGTGAGGGTAAATCGTTTCCGCGGTATCGGGTATTACATGTAATGTGGTTATAAAGAGGAATATCGTCAAACAACTCACTGAATGCGCGCTCGAGGGAGTGTTCTGAGTAAATGGTGCTGTTCTGCAGATTCGGTAAATTGAAGTCACCCATAATCAAAAATCCACAAGTGTATCTAGAAGTAACCATGCGAATTTTATCCAGTAGGGCCAGATTGTAAGTTTCCTGTGCAGACGGTGGGCGATATACTACTCCCAAAACACAGTCTTCGCCGTTAGCTAGTCGGATTGAGCACCAGAGTGTATCCAGTAACACGATGTCTGGATCCGTAATCTCACGGCACAGAAGGTTTTGGCTATAATACAAAGCTACTCCTCCTCCTCTGGTTTCACGGTCATGACGAATAAGTGACATTCCTGGTAATTCTAGTTCACTATTTGTTTGCTGAGTCTGCAGCCACGTTTCCGTTACGGCGATGATGTCTGGTGAACATCTCAGAAAAACTGCACGCAGTTCACCGATTTTGTTTCCGAGACATTGTGCGTTGGTGTAGATGCATTTCATAGTTGTTTTTCTCAACAAGGATGGGGTGTGGGGAAGGAGGCTAGCGGAGTGCAGAATATCTGTTAGGCCGACTTCTCCAGAGTCGGCAACTGAAGGTTTTTTGCTTGCTGGGATGCTTGATCGTTTTGAGGTTGTACTGTTCGAATACAGTGATCTATCGTATCGGCTGAATTTGTTTCTGACACGTCAACTACTGATTGACTTGGTAGTGTTTCTATTGAACATAGTGGTGCATCTATCTTTCCAATATGAAGTTTCGATGCGCTTAGTCTAATTTCTTGCGGCATTTGTTTGCGGCCATTTTACCAACGAGTTTTGACCGTATTCAACATATCTTTGCGCAAGAACGTTATTTTAAGGGGCTTAGGACCGATGCCCTTATAATTTGTAGATTTGATACCAGTCCCGCTTAGAACCAAATAATTAATCTCAGATAAAGTTTGAGACATTTGTGTATGACAGGTTTTGAATACTGGTTCGTACAGATTGTCAACCCAATGTTTGTGCATACCAATAAAACAGTCTATTAGCGACTTTGAGACATTTGTGTATGACAGGTTTTGAATACTGGTTCGTACAGATTGTCAACCCAATGTTTGTGCATACCAATAAAACAGTCTATTAGCGACTGAAGCACATCCTGGATTGTGCAATGATTCAAGGTAATTCAAGGTTTTTAATGGTCTAAAAAGCAACAAGCTTAACAACAACCATAGGATGGTAAAAATTGAAATTTAAGTGTATAAACAATATAAGAACATCGTCGACAAATAACTGGTCAGATTAGCATATCTTGTGCATTGGGTTGTTAACTCAAATAATTAGGGTTAAAAAGCTTGTCATCACATAATAGCAAACTCTACTAGCTATTGCTTGTAGCCGAATGGCAAAGAAATTCCCGACGACGGTTGGAAGAAAAATTCCTTCTTCTATAATCCTTTTTCTTAAAAATTATAATGATTTTGGTGTTTCGCGTTTCTTATAATAGAGACTCTAGTCAACATCAAAGAAGCAAATCATGGAGTGGCTGGGTTGAGGCCGTCCCTGGATATTTTGTGAACTCTGATGGGATTCCGTCGTTGTCAGGACCTTCTACTCGCTAAGCGGTCTATCACTCTAGTGAGCGCATTAGAATTTACGGAACTAGGTGTTCAATTGTTGGTACGCGCTAGATAGGTTTAAGTGTATGCGGTAAAATCATACGTCTAGAGCAGAGTTGAGAAGTGCTCGAAACATCTTTCCATCTACAAAGTTTTGTGTACAACTGGATTATCATAGTGGTTAAAAGGGGAGCTGTTTTAAATTTATTCGGTCTAATAGTTCTTGCACATCACCTAACAGTGTACGAGAGCTTGTTTAAAGCTACGATAAGAAAACGTGTTTAAATATGTTCGCATTCGCTTGAACGTCAAAAATGTTGGTCGTTTCCATTCCAGGACCCCAGCCATCACAGAAGCTCTGGTTTCTAACCAGGCGCGCGTTCGAGCATTTTTAAACCATGAAAGGAAAGTGACTCGACATATGTAGTTTTTAAGCGATTCACCGTTTAAGAGGCCGACACTACATGATTTGTTTTGCCGAGTCCTGCTGCGGAAGCTTGCTCAAATCGCACACACGATTCACATCGATCCTTGGTTAACCAGTCAATTTTGGAGGTGAGGTGTAGTATGATGAAGTTACCGTTCTCCGACAACCGATGAACGGTATGTCGCAGTCTGCGCTCGAGTATGATCTGGTGAGTAGCAGCGCACCCAACGAGAATAAGATAAAGTTGATGCCAATGCTTTGAACGACGATGTTTCCAAGAGACTTCATTCTGTGGCTTAATTAGTGGCAAAAAAAGAGAATTGCATGCATAGTTCTAAAAGGCGTTGTCCATTTTATTTGTTCTGCATACACCAAATGTTTCGAGATACTGGCCAGGAATTATGACCTACATCATCTCTATATTCGAAGTCACGTAATTGCACTGAACATTTTTTGCTGTAGCATATTTTACGTTGTGTTAGGCTTCGAAAATATATGCAGCGCTCTAAGAGTGAGTCTGTGTTCGCTTGTATTAGATTGATGTAGATACACACTAGTAAGAAAATCGACCACTGATCCTGGTTATTCCCACGAGACGCGACACACTATAGGTTGTTTAGCGGTAAGGTCAAATCAGTGGTAGGGGGTTGACTATTTAATCATGTTCCCTGTCCTGACTATCACCTTTGGTCTGACGAAGCTTTTGTCAGAAGTGAAGTTACCCAAAACTGCTCTGACTGATTGCACTCAAATTTCTTTGCATTATGAATACACCATCGGTCACAAACATATTCCATTCGATTACCGAAATCCTAAATTGTTATATCGGGTTGTCAATGCTCGATCGAGCGTGAAACCAGGTGTTACCTGCGCTTAACGAGGATGGATTAATAGTCTCAGCAAAGGAAACAGATGATGCTCGTGCTCAATTTTATGTTAAAGTATTTAGTCCGTTAACGATTAGATCGACGGAAGAATTACGTCCATCAACCATCGCAGCAGCTGACTGAGATCGAGATCAAATCAGCAATTATACAACATTTGTGTCGAATGAACCCTACGAAATCCCCTGGATCGGGCGGAATCACACCAACTGTACTGAAATCTTGTGTCCAGCAGCTGTGTGAACCATTAAGTGAATTGTTTTAACATTTTCTAACCGAAGGAGTGGTGCCAAAAGAGTGAAAGACATGGTTACTTTCACCTAACTACAAGGGTTGTAGACGTACAAATCCTGCAAACTACCGTTCTGTCACCTTACTTCCCGTGATATTCAAAGTTCTAGAGCGCATAGTGACGGATAAAATCGTGCATCTCTTGGAATCACAAAATGTACCATATACTGCACAGCATGGTTTTCGTAAATCACTTTCGATTATTGCAAAAGCTGAAGCAGATTGGTATCAGCGGACAGCTACTCGTATGGCTTGAAAGTTACCTCAGTGGGCGCAAGGCGATCGTTCTAATCAACGGGGTACAATCACAGGCTATTGATGCCTCTAGTGGCGTACCGCAAGGTTCTGTCCTCGGGCCAGTACTTTCTTGGTTTACATCAATGATCTATCAGAGACGCTCTCATGCAAGGTGACTCTTTGCTGATGATATTAAACTTTGAATGCGGACTGTGCACAGCTGCAAAGTAATTTAGATGCTATCCGTGAATGATCGGTACGGAATAATCCCTCATTCAATTTCCAAAAATGCAAGGTGTTGCAAATTGGTAAGCCATTCCAGTACCAATATCACTTTGGGCAGACGATACTGAGCTGAACCGAGTTGGAAAGGCATCTTGGAGTCTGAGTATGTGGCAGCCTAAAGAACACCCTGCATTGTGAGGTCATCTACAAGCGTGCTTCCAAGCTTCTAGGTATGCTGCGACGGATTTTCAAAACCTGCTAGCTTGTAAAGTTGCTCACCATCATACAAGTCAACTTATTTCCAACAATTAAGCATGAATCGCAAGCTTGGACTACGTAATTAAAATAGGAAATACTATTGCCAGTTTAAATATAAAATCGTGCGACCAAACTCGTAAGTGGTTTCCGGAAACAAACAAGAAACTGAAACTTCCCACACTACTTCAAAGAAGCCTTCGGAGTTATGTGATGCTAACATACAAAATATTAAATGCCCCACATCATTATTTAAAACATTTATTCGGCGACATTACAAATTCCCCACTCCCGTATAAGCTGCCGCCGATATTTTTATTCTTCACGTGTCTGTTTTCGTTGGAATGCCTTCGCCGAAACTATTGTCATCGCTCCCAGCGTTGAAACTTTCATTCGAAATGTGGACACTTATTTGTTGCATAACGATTTAACGATACCTGATATGGTAATTGTGAAGCAATGTGCTTTTTGTGACCATAAATTCTTGAATCTTGGACTGTTGTGAAATTATGACCAATGACGCTTTTTTCAACAAGAGTCGCAGAGAGCGTCGGTGCATAAGTAGGATAAGTAAGTGACCAAATTAATCGTTCTTGTAATTCACGAGAGATTGAGTCCAGATCCATTCGCTTCCGCTGCTACCTGTAGTAGGCTGCTTTCCATGACAAGCCTAACTCCAAGCAGTGGAGGCTCATTCAAGTCGCTTCCTTTCCGAAAATGCTAGATAATTTTGTTGAAGACAAATTTGAGATACCGATGGTTGGTCCTATTTCTTTTGGATTGTAATGAGATGAAAGCACAAGCCTGATCAAGGCCAAGTGCCGCACAGTCAGAGACTGCACGTGGGCTAAGATACTGTCAGGTTGCCCAGGCCTAGACAGATTGTAATGACAATATATTGATACAACTGCTCAAAAGTTGTCAAGCTAGTACACCAATAGCGCGTCTATTGCAAGACAGTCACGTCGTTTTACAACTTTTTCAGGTCATTGTTAATGACATTGATTTTCTTACGCCTGATGGTCAAGACATGACGAAATCCAGAAAGCACGGACCTTACGTATCATAGCTGATCACTAACATAATACTAAACTACGGAATAATACATACGTCCCACCTGGTTAGACACCTATTTAAAATTAGTTCCTTAGTCGGACGCAGCGTCATAAATTTACGCTCCAAATACCACACCCACCCATAAAATTCCGATGTAAGTTTTGCTCATCCCAGTTATGTGTTCTCTGCCATCGGATATTGTCATCACCTATATTCAAACAAAAGTTGGGTGCCCTGATGTCGAGTAACTCTGTTTTGTCGTCTGTTGTCTGAATATCAGTAATTTCTATATACACAAGCTCCTAAAAACTATTCCCCAAATCGTACACTTTGCAACATTTTTCCCGACACTTAATAACTGGAAGTATTTTTCCTCGGACCAACCGGATCGAAACCTGAAAGTACAATTCATTATAATTTTATATGTAGATATTATGCTATTTTAGAGATAGATATCGACTTGCTTTTTACCATAAATCTATAATCGTAAGAAAGAACACGCCTCAATGTGAGAGGTTCAGTTCAAAAATTGAATCGCATCAGGCCAGTGAAATGAATAAACCACATTATGAGCGCACATTTAGATAAGGGAACTCGACTTCTGCATTCATTCAGAAACATTGAACTGTAAAAATTTAAGGACAAAACACCAGTTCGGTAGCTTTAAATTCACTATCGGAGCGCGATTTAGAGAACAATGATATTTCATGAATTCGAATGTGTTCTATATTCTTTGTTCCGATTAACACAGCCCAGGTTATGAAAAAGTCTGGCTTATTAGATAATTGTATTCGTTGAAGATAAATTTGAATTAACGATTGTCGGCATTATTTGTTTGGGACTCTAATGACAATACATATTGATACAACTGCTCAAAAGTTTTGATATGACGTGTTTCGTCACTAGATGGTTTCTGCAAGCTAGTACACCAGGATCTAAATTCCTGGAGATTACTAGAACCAGACCAACGCCAAACACCGTAAATGCCAATTCCAAATAGAGAACATGTAATAACGGACGCAATACCCAAAGCTCGAAGCGCCGCTTGAAAGACAGAAGAAGATTTCGCCAATTTAGCGCGTGCGATGTTTGACGGTGAAGGCTGAGTAAAATAAACGCAAAGTATGATGATTCACGAATCGAGAATTATAAAATGTGTACAATCCGTCGAAATTAATACGGAGAATAAACGGGCATCTGTAAGTTTTTCTCGCATCAGGCCGCCACGAATGGTGTGTATCTCTGATCTGATTAATACGAGGCGATACATATAACACGGTTTCACTTAATGGGTAAAGTGATACGCCTCCAGGGTGTAAATCAAGACTCCCTCGATAAAAGGGTACACGTGTTATCCTAATCACCGCAACCCCGATAGCCAAGGTAATGAAAAATTGCGACGCACTACATTCACATGAGCAATCGATGAACATGGAGTCTCAGTAAAAGGGAAATAATCACTAAATCACAATCTATCCGTCAGACGGTGTAAATTCGTTCTTGTGCTCACTAACGAAAATATACCACTTTGTGAAATGTTACTTGCTTCTTCACTTCTCTAAAACTTCATATCACGTTGCTTCGAAGGCTTCATAATCTGATTTGTTCAAACAACAATTCTGATAATGTAATCAATAATCGCACGCTGAAATACGGCTTGATCCTGATTAAAACCACGTTAATCTCGCAAAATATTCGACAAAGCAGAAGCATTTTTTGTGAACAGAACAGCACCATTGTATTTTGTTTGGGCACTTGGTTTGTTATACCTTAAATAACTTTTAGTTCTTAAGCGGAGTTTTATCCTCGCGCCCTGTATGTGGTTCACGGAAGTCGCTTGCATTTTGCTAAGCCTCTGTATTCACGTCGTACTTGATAAACAATTGAAGTCAGAGCATTTGGACTTTGAAGGCTATCGCTTATCAGCTTAAGGGCAATAAAGATTTTTACCATGAAGCTCGAGTGCAAACTAAAGTTACTTTTCTAACGCAGAGTGTAGCCACCATTTGAACTTGGAAACACTTGCATCACAGCGATGCCAGGTCGTAAGTAGAAACGTTTATAAATAAACAGGTTCTATTTTTTTAAGTATGCGGAATGTGAAAAAAACTAATTTTTGCAATTTTCAAATCAACCATGATATCTTAAAGAAATTCGAACGAAAAATAAATTGGACAAAATCATAATGGAGTCAGGCAAAGTTTCAAGCAACTCGAAACAGGAAAGACGATTGAGCAAACGCGAAATATGCAATTGCGCGTGAAAAGCACCTTCTTGTTGTATGTTCATTAAATGCGATCTTTTGTTTTTATATAAAATATATAAAATGATATGGGCTAAAAATTATAACGCAAAAACTACATTGGCGCCAAAGAGCGGTTTGCATTCATGTGTAAGGTTTCCAACCAACTAATAAGCGCTGAACCATGCGCTACGTTGAGTTTGTTCATCCCAGTGCGCAATTTCATGTACCGACCACCCGGTCGTTTCTACTGCTCTGCAAGGCTGTGTAATTAAGGCGTGGTATTTCGTAACGACTGTGCTGTGCATTCGACTAGGGAGCCTTGAATAGCGAAGGTTAACGAATGCTAAACCCGCTTTGCCTACACGCTGTGAGATATTGTCCTTGACACAAGTGTAAGCGGAGATACAACTGCTAAAGTAAACGAAGATATGGAGCAGTTCCAGATTGGCATCACAGACAGTCCTGGGGTAAGTGTTTCTCACTCGTTAGATGCAAAGCACATTCAATACTTAGAAATTTCACGTACCAGATTTAATCTGCGTGCTCTAGATCAGTAACCCTCTAATCCGGCAGATGTTCAATTTCCGCTACCATCAGAACATCCAAAGCTTTCCTGTAGCCATCACCGAATGTAGAATTGAAAATTAAACGGAGATAATGCATTATTGTCGCACCCGACTGAAGACAGTGAACGAGGATAACAACTGACTGATGGAGTGTGAAGATTTTATCTAAACAACCACGACCGGCATGAAATCCAGTGTCCCCGATGAATCTACTCTACCATTGGAATAAAGATGGAAGCCAGTATTTGGAGAGCCACTTAAAGTGGACAAAACTCCAACAATCGCCATAATTACCCTGGCTCTCTCCAAGAAATCGTAGTGGATTCTTCATTCCGTATGCTGGTGACCAACACATTTCACAAAGTAGGGCGCAAACACAATTCTTAAAGAATGATGGTACCAAGCTATCAGGACAGGCGGCGCTTAAGGCGACGGAGCACATGGAAGATCCCCAATTGAGTGGACACCTGGAGGGAAATCACCCACGGGGTACAGATACCGTCTCCAGTTAAACCGAAAAATAGCGAACATTGTGCCTCACTTGCCAGGTCACTGATGTCGAACCGCCGGCCATCAGTAGTTCTGATGAGCTGGAACAGATTTCGGAAATCGTCAACAACCACCGCAAATTCCATTTCAGTAGCCTCAAAAATCCACCAAATTTCCCTGTCGGTTCTCAAACTGGCGAAAAATTTACGCTTAAAAAATCCGTCGTGACGCATCATGCACGCTAGTTGTAGAAACCAACCTGTTAGTCTATTAGTTAGAGGGAATTCCGCAAAAACCTAGGGTTTTAGAACACTGGAATAAAACACACAACTATTCCACGAAGCTATTTTTAGAGATGGTATTCCAATCTATCTCTCATTGATACAAACTTTTAGAAATTTCCGAATGATGCAAATGATTGCAACCCGTGAAAATCTTGGTTCATTAGGCATGATAATTTTCAGCTGCCTTTCTAACTTTTAGGTTTCCAACCAAATCGCATCAAGAGCGTGGCACTGACTAACGAATGAACTGACACTAGACAGGTGTCCCTATATGAGCGGCATCCTTGCACATAACTACACTACGAGTAGCTGATAGCGATATGGTTATTTGTGTGAACGACAGAGGTTTTTTCAGATGGAACATTGACATTTCGAATAGCGGAGATTCATGCTGGTAAGAAAAGCAGTGTTTCATCATTGTCGTTTCAATGGCATTCGAGGCCAAACCTTCCAACTAAGAACTAAGATCATTTGAAAATTGATGAAATGCACACGCATTCTTGTACACAGGTAAGATAACAATTTTACTATTTGACACGACTGCAATTAGTTGTTGTAATTTTCCATAGAATTCATCCTAGTCAAGGTCAGGGCTACATTTTTTCGGTGCAAACGCGGCGAGCACTACCAATTTGATGGATTTCTTGCACGAACCTGATGCGCAGCTGCCGACTGGGATCAATTCTAACAATTCTGAAATCAGCTTGAATGGATACGGTGGCGGTGTCATCACTGGACAGTTGTACATGGTACGAGTTTCGTATGTTCGAGGCTTTTCACGGCCGCGTGACCCAGTTAAGTTATGGACGCGCGTTACCTGCAAGCAATATACATCTTATTTTGCGGCCGCGCATTAACGTACCTACATTGAACTTCGCCACGTTGAATGGGATAAGTGAGCGAAAGAACGCTACGGTGGCATTGGGAGCAGGCAACGTATTCGAGATACTGCTTGAGTTCACATGTTTAGGCAAAGCAACCATTGTTCCCGACCAAAGCTTTTGACTAAAGAGTCTTTCACAATTTATGATACTCTATGGACAACTGTCAAAGAAAACCTGACATATCTCAGCCACTAATGGAGACACAAACGACACTGTGGCATGAGAAGGTCGCCCCAGTGCAACGCCGGGTAGAAGTGCCCATTAAAAAGACATTATCCGCCAGCGAGAAAAATCACTACTCACAGAAATTTACCTGAATCATAAAGAAATTTCCTTCCAGTTGAAGAAAAAGGATCATACATCATTGGGCGCTCATGTGAAATTTAATGAGACTTACCGGTGGTAATTCACGATTAGCTTTAAAAATCGTTCTCAGCGTGAAGAGAAATCCCGCGGTACCAGATAATGATGCGATTCCACAAGCTAATAAAAATGCTAAAAACTGCATTAAGGCCGAATAGAATGGTCACTTTTTCTGTCAGAAAAACCGCTCCCGCCGCCCTCGTTTTCTGTCATACTGTCCAAATAAATCGAGGTTAATTCAGATTATTGCGAAGCTGAAAAGTGCGACTAGATTATGCACTGACATCTTATTGCGATTAATTTTTTTACGAAAATGTGAGTAATAGAAGACAGCAGCAATCAATCCACTGGCTCGCGCATAAGAAATAATTAAACATTAGTGATGTTGCTCGGTCGTGATACTTTCACCGGGAAGATTTGAATGGAGATATTCGCGTAAAGTATGGTTAAAGAGACGTCCCAATGATCAGTGTATTGATGTAAACGACATGTGTTCCATTCAGGCATCATCAATGGCGCAAAAATAATGCACTAGTAAAAGATAATGAAGGTTAGCTGAATGCATATACTAACTCTAGGTTTTCAGTATTGTGGCTTGATAAATAGATAAAAACGGGGCGTCGACGCCACATCATCAATGCTAACGTCAAATTCACAAACTTTGAGAAAACATTGAAAATCTTGAGGTTAATTTTGGAAGGTGTAATCGAGTTTACATCCGTCGATAAAGCGGCTAGATCACGAAGGGTTACGAATCCAAAGGTAGATATCCGTACCTATTCCGAGGCCGCTGGAGATATTCAATTTATTTTAAAAGGATGCAATGCCCCCTTTTCAGATAATTGTTTGCTGTTTTAAATTCTTATTTTAATTTGTGCTTAATACCGTCAATGCAGTTCTTTATAGGCTCATAAACACCTACAGATCAGTGTTGCCATGTATTGTGGAGCAGGCGAGCAATCTTTAATGAAAAGATGACGATGAAACCAGAATGGCTTAAACCAATTAGCAGTCGCGGTAATTTAATTGCTGTTGAACACATTCTCCATGAATCATTTCATTATAATTGATCCGCCACGATCACATTCATAAATTCTTCCGTAAGCATTGATTGTTTGCATTAGACACTTCCAGCGAGAGGGTACAATTTTCTACATGTGTTCATTGTTAATATTCAAATTCAACCATTCAAATGAAAGAAAATGGGCAGATGAGAATCTCAGCTGCGTGACTCTCAACAAAATACGCTCAGTAAAGAGAAGCATTACTTTGTATAGCGCAAAAGTTAATAAAATGGTCGTACTGCGAATAATCCGTGATTACAAACAGCAAAAAACTGGTGGGGGGAGTGATGGGCAAGTGTGTGAATGTCATTTTGCGAAAGCTAGTGTTTTGTCACGTGCAGAAGTGGTTGAATAGAGTTTTAGTTATGGCAACAAACATGACTGTCTACTACTCGTCCACTGTTTAGAGGCGAGCCTTCCACAAATGGCACGAAATCAGTCGTGTGATGAAAGAGCGTAACGTAGCGTTCAGTCGAACTCTAGGAAGCTATTGCTTGTCAAGTAGCAGGTAACGTGACAACAAACAAGATGCCAGATAATTAAGCAAACGGAGATGTTCATGTTCGATCGAGTGCGCGATAGTCAGGAAGATTGTGAACGAAAGGGCTGGCAAGGAACTTTATGGTAGAATGCGGATAAGTGAGTTTTTTCTAGAACAGTAGTGCTGAGTATATGAAACAAATGGGCTAATATATCCCGGTGACAAAAGCGAGTTCCATAAAATAAAGAAACATTGCAAATAACTGCATTAAATTTTATTGGTGAACTGTACAAGATAAAATAAGGTAATGATTAAGTGTTCTTAGCCGGAGGATGCATTGCGGAATAAGCATTATAGTCCACATTACTGGCATTGCTGAAACCAAGGCCGACACCCCGTTGTGTATGCGTAAGTGTTCTGGATTGTTCGTACTCGTGTTCCAATCGCCGAAATAGTTCCGCCTGCTCTTCAGCCCGCTTTTGAGCTATGCCGGGGTCAGTCCTGGTTGGATCAGAAGGAGCATCTGCATCGTGGATACCCATTAATTTCCTAAACTTAGCCGCTGCTGCAGAATCACCTTTTCCCGCAATCAGAGAAGTGGTCGCCCACAAAGTGGTTTTATCCTGAAAGCGAAACGAGGACGTTCAAAAAATATCGTGAAAGGTAAATCATAACATCGAAAGTGAGAGGAATGGACACTGCTCCAAAAATAAATTGGCTCAGAAAGTGCACATAAATGTCGTTGTAATGTAATATTAGCCCTGGAATCAAAACCATTAAACGCAGCACGAAATTACCAAAATGATGAGAACTAATGAAAAATAAAAGTGTATAACGACACAACAGTAACGCTCATTTAAGACTAGTTGACCAGGACAAACAAATGGAAAAAAATTAATGGTGCCTTAAATGTGATATGCTACTCACGAACAGTTAGACTATGAAATAATGGAACAGTTATCATTATGCATAAATAGCTTGGATGTAAGCGGTGATGGTATTTTGTTTACTATTTTGTTAGAACCAACGCATCCAGCGCTATGTAATAAAAGTTTGTAATGTTTAGTGATTTTGTTGTATTGTATGGTATGAAAGCACAAGCCGGAAACAGCCAAAGTGCCTCACAGTCAGACTGCACGTGGGCGAAGATACTGTCAGGTTGCTTAGGCCTAGACAGACATGAGAAAAAATAGAGTTTCGGCATGCAGCTCACTACCAGTGGACAATCAATTTATCGCGATGTTAGACGTACAACACAGAAGTACTGCACGATTGCACCTCCGTGCATTTTGCTGTAGAAATCTGTAATCATGCTTAAATATATTTTATTTTCGCGCGGTTCTCCTAATCATATCGAAAGATGTACATTGATATTATTCATGTGCTTACCGAAGCATCGGATGCGTCTTCTCGCTTTTTAGACCAAAGTAACTTTCTTTTCTCTTGCTGCTCCGCTAGTTTCACGACATTAACACTTGAAGGATTGTAAAACTTGGGAAGGTTCACTGCAGCAGCGGCAGCTATTGCTTGAGCTTTAGCCTGAGCTTCTTGTTGCTTTTGTAAACGATTCAGCACTTCTAAGGTATTTGCTCGTCCGACAGTTGAAGGCGATGCAGAGGAACATGTTAATGAAGCTAAAATGAAATATAACGGTAAATGGTCAAAAGTTGTCACAAAAAATTTAGTTACAGGCTACTTCTAGGTGCAACGTTGAACAAATTAGAACAGCAAAAAATGGTTGAAAAGGAAAACGGTGCGAAAAATTCCGGTTGCAGGTCTAAAATTGTATGGATAACTTTCTCAAACAGCGACTAGACTTAACATGGTATGATGGATTGTGTAGTTCCAAGATCCATTGAGCTACTGGGTGGTGTCCTTCGGATGCTAACAGAGCTACTCTAAACACGAAGTCGATGGACAGAGGGCATATACACTGTTTCAACTTATTGCCTTTTGGGTCGAGCTTTTTAACCATGATGGGGTCTCCTAAACTAACTCACAATTTTGGTATGGGCAATTTGGAGTGATTGCTTAACCTTGTATGTTGTCAACCGGAGTGATGGGAAAAGTTTGCTATGATGTATGACAGTGAAAGCCACAAGGAAGCTGTCGTGCTGATGTCGCTCTACTCGTTCACGAAACTTGCTTGAATGCATGTTCCATTCAAGGTGTAGGCATCTCATCCCAGTTTGTTAGTGCTTACTCTTTTATAGAATCGGCAGGTATTTAAATCCGGCTCTTCCCATCTTTTAGAATTTTACTTTTTCATGGTGTGGCAGTTAAGCATTCGGTACATGCTGTCTGCGATGATGATGATGAGTATCGCACCCACTCTGTGACCATATTACCTTAAACGATCTCACACAGTTTGTAAATTTTTAAAATAAAGGGTTTTCGTCTCGTAGTAATTAACTTGGTTAACCTGACCAGGAATTAGCTTGTGGTTGCTGCCTACGTATCGACGAATTGTTGCTCTGACCTCTAAATTCCATGGAATTACAAGAACTCATTTAAATTTTCGTCGAGGAGTGTCATCGTTATGTTGTTGTCTTCTCCCATGTAGCCCCGACAGAGGTGTAGTTGTTCATCAAGGCCTTCAGATCTAGCTTCTTCAAATACGTCGCCTGCCCTAATGCCACCACCGCGTGTACCATTTAACCTGACAGAGTACAATGTGCTACCTAATTCAACGAACTTACGAAAGCTGTGACATTTACGCCTGTCAAATGATGATTACGCCACGGCATCCAGCCAAATTGATGTCGGAATCAGTTTAAGTCACTGCTGAGGTGACTTTGTTACACTGGATTTTAGTCGAAAGCCGCCGTCTTGCAGTAAGACTACATGTTTCGTGCCAGAGAGGCCGACATCACAATAAATCTCAGAACCTGTTTGTGGTTGCTAACAATGTGCCCAATTAATTGTAGCTCCAACCTTGCCAAGGATGAATTCTATGGAAAAATACAAGAACTCATTGGAGTTGGGTCGAGGAGTAAAATCATTTTCTTAGCTGCACACAAGAACGCGCGTGCATTTCATCGATCTTCAAACGAGCTGTTGTTAGTTAGCAGGTTTGGTTGGATTGTCATTAAAAAGCATGGCGAAAGGCTGCGAAGCCTGATCCAGACGAAGTGCGTTAAAGCCAGACGGCACGTTGGCTAGGATATTGTCTGATTGTCCAGACTTAGACCTGGGCAACCTGACAGTATCTTAGCCCACGTACAGTCTCTGGCTGTGCGGCACTTTGTCTGGATTAGGCTTGTGCTTTCATACCATGCCATACCATATGGGAAATGTCCATATCGCTATCAGCTACTTGTAATGGGGTTGTGTGCAAGATTGCAACTCATACTGGGGCATCTGTCTGGTTCTTGGCGATTTACATCCAACTAACTGACCAACACAGGTTGGTTTCGGTTGGAATCATATATGATGCATTACACAGGTATATAAAATGGCAACTGATTACGAGTTTGAGGACCGACAGGGAAAGTGTGGAGTTCTGGGGTTACGAAAATAGAATCTGCGGTGATTTCACGCGATTTTAGAAATCTATTCCAGTTCCAGAGAACTGATAAGTGTTGAAAAATGTTCGCATAGAGCGATGAGCAGAATATTTTAAGGCACTGTTCAAGTGGCATTTAAAGGAGCACGCACTCAGTGGGATATCAATCAAATACATTGCCTTAGCGTTACATGGCATTAGGTCCTGATTCCTTTCTTTCTCACATCTGTCTAAGCCTTAACAGTATCTTAGCCCACGTATATTCTCTGAATGTGCGGCACTTTGTCTGAATCAGGCTTGTGCTTTCATACATACATACATAAATACCTGATGCCTTGGTACCTCAATTGTTTATGGATGGCAGTCCTGAGCGCCACCTTCTCCATTTCAGAAACATGGTCTATCTGAGCGGAAGATGTTTTTGGATCAAGAAGCCATGGACTGAGAAAAATGCTCACGCTAGATCATTTGCGATATTTGTGACAAGCTTTAAGAAGGCCTAGACACGGCCTACCGGTTGGTATGAATGTATGTATGAAAGCACAAACATGATGCATACAAAGTGCCGCACAGTCAGAGACTGCACGTGGGCGATATTACTGTCAGGCTGGTACCGGTTGGTAGAAACAACCGAGTAGCTCGCTGGTCTGAGGATTCTCGCTGTAGCGCTGGGAACCAGGGAACCTATTCGTCTGCCTTTGTGGAATCGAAAATGTACCTAGTTGGTTGAAAACCTTATGCGATATGGCTGTAAACCGAAGTCTGCGGCACCAGGGTAGTTTGTCGTGTCATGATTTCTATCTTACATCATTGTATCGTATTTAAAGAAATAATCACGTGATGACATGCATTGAAACTTGAAAAAAACAGGATGCTTTTAACGCGCATTTGCACATTCCGCTTTCTTTTTAAGCTTTTGTTTATCTCCATAAAAACCCTGGTTGATGTTGCTTGACATTTTGTCTGGCTCCATGCACGTAGAGGAAGTGAACACTGAGAACACTAAAGGGTTCATGCAAGGCGAACTTCAAGCGCGGTTCATCAACATATGGGCTCCGGAACGCGTTCTGATCCCTTGAAGAGAATCAGTAATTGCTCCGATTTTTGAGAAGGAACGGCGCGATTCCTGTGAAAATTATCGGGGTATCAGTCTCACTTCAATAGCTCCTAAAATACTGACCTCCAGCTAACTTCATCGGTTGAGTACCAAACAGGAAGAACAAAACCCTGAGGAGCAAACTGGGTTTCGTACATGTCGAGTATTTAGATCAAATCTTCACACTACGTCAGTTACTGGAGCAACGCCATGCATTTCGAAGGCCAACTATCATGGTATTCTTTGACATCCGAAAGGCATTCGATTCAATCGATCCTGAAAGTCTTTGAAACTGTCTGCTGAAAACTGGAGTGACCGAAAACTATGCTTGGATGTTGAAAGTATTATACTGCCAAACCTCGGGTAAGGTTCGAGCGTACGGACAATTGGCATCCTTGTTCAATATATCCAGTGGGGTGCGGCAGGGCTGCATTATCTCGCCGTTACTTTTTAACTTCGCGATCGACGATGAACTCGGGAACTCGGGTCTGGTGGGCACAGGTGTTGAACTTCTGCCATGTGAGAGATACCGATCTAGAGTATGTGGATAACATCGAAATTTTTGGAGATGACCCTTATATAATGCAACAATCAGAGGACCGCCTCGCACTTGAAGCTTCAAGGTATGGCCTAACAAATGTAAAACAATTGTCCAGGACTGGACCGGCTCTCTTTCAAATCTAACTGTGATGTCAATCTTGAATTGGTCGACAGCTTTGTTTACCTTGGCAGTTGCATCTCTGCCGGCGGTAGCGTCGAGGACGAGATCTTACATGTTCGCAAAGCGGGTGTAGCGCTTGCTAACATTCGCCATTTGTGGCGCCGACGTGATGTGTCACTCCATACTAAAGGCCAAATGTACAACGCAGTGGTGCGTGCTACACTACTTTATGAATGCGAAGCCTGGTCTATCAGAGCGGAAAATGTCCGTCGGCCTTCCGTTTTTGACACCCGTTGCCTGTGTAGGATCGCTCGCATTCGGTGGCAGCATCGCGTTACAAATATAGATGTCTGCAAGCGGGTGTTAGGACCAAGAGGCCACGGACTGATAGAAATACTGATGCCTGCTCGTTTGCGATGGGAGGACCATGTTTTAAGAATGCCGAATCACCGTTAACCATACCGCGCCTTATTCGCAGAGCCTGGTAGAATCGATCGGGTGGCCAGTAGATGGCGTGGCGCGTTGGGATGAAGAAACTCACTATAGCGCTAGGTTCAGTGGGGCGCATTCGTTTTCTTGAGTGGGGTACATAAGATCCACGTAAGAATTGGTTGAAAACTTCACGAGCTAGGGCTGCAAACCGAAGTCAGTAGCGCCAGTGTATTTCATTATGTGTCCAAAGTTTTAGCCGGTATATTAGATTATATTAGTTGAAAAACAATAAATCGCCTGCAGTGAAACTACGAAAACAAGCTGCTTTTTGCGCACTTGCTTTTACATATTCCGCTTGCCCGCTCATCTGTTTTTTACGGGCTTGTTTATCTGCTTTTCCTGCTTTATGTTGTTCGGCACTTTGTCTGGCTCTAGACTTGTGCTTCATGAAGACAATGATGGTGTTGCAGTAGAAACGCTTCGGTTGCGTGGAAACGTATGAAAGTTGTTGGCACCGAGGTTAGAGACAGAGAAACTTGCTATGGTTGATTAGATCACAAAGTTATTGAATGAGAGCCAAACACCACCAAAAACGCTTACAATTAGTGGAGACAGCTGACGTCGCTACTGACGATTCTTTTGACGGTAGTTTTCTTTTCGAACCACATTCGTTCCGATTCGGTGAAACCTGATCAACAAAAGACAGAAAAACTGAAATTGAAAGACGGAACGTAAAATTCGGTGGCTATTTGTCGAAAAATTATCAGCAAAACGCATTTCAAATGCAGGCACAATACTAGCTAGCTTGTTCGGTATTGCCTGTTTATCTGTGTACGATTCAAAGAGCAGAGCTATATCATCAACATAGTCCAAGTCGAAAATCGTGCCACTTGGTATTATGTGAAATCCGAAAGCTGGGGCTCCTTCGTTACATAATCCCATGATGGTATCGATCACAAAATTGAACAGAAAAGGCAAAATCGGACTTCGTTGTCGGACACCACTTGTGGTAAGGAATTTGGGCGAAAGGGTTTGTAAACCCTAACGCATTCGTATGAGCATAAAGTGCACGCAGTATGTTGACATACACAGCAAGGTGTTAAACAAGACATTTCGATCAAATGCTTCTTTGAAGTCTAAAAAGATGGCTATTTTCGGCTGTCGATAAGTGCTCCGCGTTCTAAGATCTGTCCTCTTAAAATTCGTTAGCCGAATCGAAGCATATATCAACTGTAACAGGAATCCAATTAGTGTCATGGTGAAGTATCTGGTGGATTCAATTTGCATACAGGTTTCAGGAAAAGAAGACTGCTTTCCCAATTTCCGTTGTCACCACTTACAAAAATACTCATCGACCATAAACCAGCAGTAATTGGCGAAGACAACAAGACTGTCAATGAATTCTTGGGTGTCAGCGTACAGTTTGATACTTTGGGTCTGACTCCAAAAAAGCATGTGTGTCTGTGAGGCGACCAGTTCCAGCAGTTTTAAAAGTCGCAGACAAATCGTTAAGGCTTTTGAACATGAGAACGTGACTGGATAACAATCTCTAGCGACGTTCCCACCGATCTCGGCATATGTTGTTGTTGGCCTCCTTCGGTCGATGTCCATGGATGTACATCACAATTGCATAAATTTCATGTTTTACAGCATTTGGAATGACTAAACAGTCCGATTTGGGAGGAACAATCTCTCCAGCAGCGCTAGCAACGATAGTCAGAACTCTGTTGTAGGGTGTCAGTTACACGCCGGCGGCGTGCTCTGCGTTCAGCAGCCAAGAGCTGTATCTGCTCCTCCCCAGCTTGCAGACGATGCTTTACACAATGCCTCCAAAATGAGCGGTCAAGAGCGAGTTCTTCCTAGCTCGGGGGATCAATGCCAAGAGCTTTCACATCTCTTTTGCAAACATCTTTGTACCGCAGGTGCGGTCTGCCCAATGGTCGATTTCCTAATTGCAACTCACTATAGGGAAGATCTTTCGGAATACGACCATTTTCCATTCTATAGACATGACCAAGCCACCGCAGGCGGCGCTGACGTAATAGGGTGAACATGCTCTGTAGACCAGCTTTTGAAAGCACTTCAGCGTTAGTCACTCTGTCCATCCACGATATGTTCGTAGACGGAAAGCATTCAGCTTCCGTCAGTGTCTCGGCATATAGGATTGTATGATTAGAGATATCGATGGAGCTTACTAATCCATCCATAAAGCCAGCCGAACAAAATTGACAAAAGTTATTATTAAAAAAATTACTGCGCATGATTAGTAAGATTTTGTCACCATCTTATATGAAAATGTGAGAAATCGATCGGGGGCCATGCTTTCAATTTTTATTGGTTACCACTGGCGGTAATCGAAAATGTCTGACCCAGCGAGAAAAGGGTGAGGTTTGGAAGGGAATTAAGTTGTTGTAACTTTCTTGTACTTTTGAAGTCAATTTCGGAGTATTTACCACATTATCAGACCAGAACATCTGTAGCAATTCGTTTTCACTCAGCTACACATACTTTGCTACGATCTAGTAATTTGATACTGAATGGATAAAAATAAAGGCTTTCTGTTAAAAGGTTGATACATGCGTGGCTTTTACATCACGTTAACGCTAACCTAAACAGAGACCAGTGTAAATTGAAGATTAGTGCAATGTGGCACACCCGGTTTTGTCTAATTCTAGGTATACACGCAATTAATTGCTGTTGTTGATGGCCTCCTTCAGTCGTTCTCGAACATGGATGAACATCACCAGTGCATGATGGTTTCATGCTCCACAACATTTAGAATGACTTAACAGTTTGATTCGGGAGTGAAAATCTCTATTGCAACGCTCACAGCGATTGGTAGTACTCGGTTGATCGGTGACAGTTGAATGCCGATTGCGCGATCTGCGTTCAGCAGCCAATAGTTGTATCTGCTCTACCCCGGCTTGGACATGACGTTTTACACAGTGCCTCCAAAGTGAGCGATTCACGCATTTAATAATTCAATGCATAATAAAAATTTTCCCTTACTGACTTTATGACATAATAGTCTAGTATTGCATGAAAGTATTGCGTAAAAAATTAATGTTGATTGGTTGCGGTTGAATTGATTTTGATTAGATAGCCACCTTTATTGCAAGATAGCAAAATTTAGCGGTTATTCTATAATTTCATCCTGGTCATACTAATAAGTGGAACTAAATTCGCGGTTTCAAATGATTGGCATTCTCATAACAATCACTAGGCGGGCTCTTGATGAAACAGCTATGGAAGAAACTGAGCAATGCAACAACAAATCAAACGGTTGAACACGAAACCGAATATTGCAGACGATTCCAAAACAATAGAATGCTTATACCACACTGATATAAACACCATTACAGATCGCACTGCATTAACATGATTCAAATTCGGTGATAAATTGAATAAACTGCGAAATACTTACTGTTACATGTAACACAGCTTGTGTAGGGATTGAGTTTTTGGAGCGTCTGTCTTTCGAGGACTTGTGATGTTTTTTGTGACGAGAATGGCGTTCAGGTGAAGACGAATCGGAAGACGAATCCCGACTTCTGCGACGGTGACGCCTAGAATAATGTCGGTGTCTGTCATGACCATGGCTGCGGCGCCGTCTACCAGATGAAGAACCTCTGCGACGACGATGGCGGTGCACAGGACTGTGAGATGAACTGGAACTGCTGCTATCACTGCTGCTACTGCGCACTTCTCTGTGTCGATGTCTATGCCGCGTTCTGTGAGTGAAGGCGGTGGGAATACAGGTATAAGGTTAGGAAAGTTATTAAACAACGAGAGTTAAAACGCTTACAACGAGAGGGTACGCGTGAGACATCAAAAATACTATGCATCAATATGAATGGTAGGCAAGCGCCGATACGTGAAATTGAAGTAATGTCTAGGCCTGGGCAACCTGACAGTATCTTAGCCCACGTGCAGTTTTTGACTGTACGGCACTTTGTCTGGATCAGGCTTGTGCGTTCATACTTCATACTGGCTTGAGTTATGCGTTTATTGGTAGTGAGATACGATTCAATGTGAATTTTAATTTAACGCAGCTGAAGGATTGAAGGAAAATCTATGAAAAAACGTATCCGCTTTCGTGATAGCAAAAATCATTTACATATGTAAAGCATTGCTGTTACAAACGTAAATCAGTAGCGTACAGGAACACATACAGCCAAGTCAAAGATTGCCATGTTCAATATCGATTCAATAAAGTCAAGCAGTAAGATATGAAAATGGCCAGGTTTCAGGTAAAGTACTTAAGCGTATACAGCGTACAGCACAGAAGTGCTTTTGCTAATGGGAGAGCATTTCCTCCTGATGGATGAGTCGGCTTCAACGAGGAGTCTTGGGAATTTGGGTACAAAGCGGCATCCCCGAAATGAGACCAATAATAGAATGCTGTGAACAAAATTAATTGTAGAGCAGTGATGGAGTTATGAAGTATACTCACACAACTTCACGCTTATTACACAATCGGGCAGGATCCGTATCCGGTTCATCACGTTCTCGGCTTGAAAGTATACCTTTACCATTGTATTCAGCCAAAGATAACCGAGAGGCATCGGTGGAGCTGGCGTTTGACGGCTTCTACAGCAAGAATGAGAAAAAAGTTGAAACAATAAAATAAGTAAAATAATACCTAAGATAGTGCTAAGAATGTTCAACAAATAGTGAATCTGTTAAATTTCAACAATCGAACCACCAGTAAAAGTTGAAGAAAATGTCAGCATTATCATAATGGAATTAAAGCAAAACAAAAGCATATATAAAAACTGGCCACAATTTTAAGCTACGACAGAGAAAAAAACATTAAACCTCCATCTATTTTTGCCATGAATGTTTATGACTAAGAAATAAATCATGTCACCACAGTCCACGAATTGTATACTGCGCGTAGCTTTCCGATTTGATATACACCACTCTGATGTAGGTTACCAGAGCAATATGTTTTGATGTTTTCGGTGATGAGAAAGTGCACTGGTTTCTAGATAAACCTTAACCTAAATCCAATATCATGCACATCAATACACAAGTTTGTTGCATCTGAAGTTCGAATATATCTGCTTTGCGGTGGTTACACCAATATGAAAACCTTTATAGTACCAACAGTTCGAAAGAAACTGTTGTTGGGCATGAGTTAGGTAGACACAGATAACGCTTATGCAATCTAGTCTCACCACCTACACGTAGCCTTATAATCAATAATACTATGCAGTATTTTGCGTTCGTGATTAAGATACTTAACATGTCTGAATGTTCACGATGCAACACTGCTTTTTGTTTACCTGTTATGGCTGAAAGCATTACATGTTCTTCGGGTCATATTATGGATACAAAATTCAAACTACCAAGAACCGGTTAAAACGTTTTGATGAAAACTAGAGGACTATCACTTCTAGAAAACTATACAAATGCGTAGTCGTGTTGAGTTCTATTAGGTGTCGAAGCAAATCAAAGCAGGTATCATTATCATAATAACCAGGTACAACATAAAGGGGCGCATGAACAGAATTCCCTAATCCCCAAAAACCATGAAAAAATTAAACATTAAAAGTTAAGGAAGGGTGAAATTTATAGAAGAGTAAGCACAATCAAACTGGGATGAAGCAGCTACAGCTCAAAACGAACAGGCCTTTAAGCAATTTTGTCAACGAGTAAAGCGACATCAACATGACGGCCTCTTCACATAGCAAGATATAATGTATGAACTCAAAAAATGGATACAGGTAGTTGCGCAGTCAAAAACTGTACGCGGACTAAGATACTGTCAGAGTGCCCAGACCTAGACAAATATAAGAGAAAATAGGGGCGAGACTCCATCGTTTCAGTTCGCCGCTCAATACCGTTAGAAAATTCATTGAGTACGGTTACCTGTGCAGTACAGAAGTGCTGCACAAATGCGCATCCGCGAAAAATTTAATGACTGTTGTGGCTCACATCGACCCACAACATCCACTAATTGTTTGGGGCTATTTGTCTTCGTCAAGTGGAGGCGCCTCACCCCAGTGTTTGCGCTTACTATGTTATAACATCCGTAACTTAAGTGCCGTCATTCCAAGTCTTTCCAATATTTTATTATCATGGTTGTACGGCAGTTGAGTATTCGGTACTTGCTGCCGATGGAATGTAGTAGATGATGATGAGATGATCAACAATCAAATGGTACGGGGAATTACAGACTCCGCAACCGTACTTGAAAAGCGAGACAAAAATAAATAGTAGTGAAAAACCTCACGAAACAAGAATAAAGTGTCGAATGAAGACGATAGTAATTAGCTTACCTCACACCAACATCGTAAAAACTTAATTGCGAATGCTCACTGAAAAACCAGGCGGGAGATACAACCAATGGCACGTTTGCCTCCATTGCTTTGGACTGAATCTGGTGAAGGAAGTATTAGTGCGAAGTGCTCAAATATCTGTCCTTTGGCCGGCCATTGAAAGGGATCAGTTCAATACCCAAAACGGATACTAGTTATATGCTTGTCTAACAAATGTTTTCTGCGAACTTATCAGTAGTTAGAGCAAAGGAAATATTAGCTGGAAATAAACGTAAATAGGGTTTTGTTCATGGGTTTAACCCATTTATGTTTGGGTATGTGATTGAACAGGTTGGTCGGGCTTTTTTATCCAACAGTGGCTTATAAGTTCAAACTTTGATAAGCTAACATAGATGACACAGAACCAATCTACGAAAATGTGCGTTTAAGTACGGTGATGCAGTTCAATAGGCCATTTTTAGAGTTCTTAATTCTGAAACACAATGTTCTAAGCAGAACCAATTTCATTGTTCAGATTCAACTGATGGAAACATAAGGCTAAATTGGTTAACAGTACAACGTATTCACTACGTTTGATTCGATATTGGGGTTATCAGCAGGTCAGAGATGTGGGTCAAGAGAAAACGTGAGCTAGCCATAGATAATTAGTCAATAACCCCGAGATGAACGTGTGGATTGCAATCACCGACACGACGTCGCTTACTAGAAATTTAAAAATGCAGAAAGACGTCGAATTCATGGTTTTATGAGAAAGTTGACTTTATCGCGAAGTTGAAAATCAACCAGGTCGATAAAAGCTAAAGGTTGCTGTTCAACCATGAAGTCCAGAAACCAGTAGTATTTAACACCGGCTATGAGACAACGTATGAGTGTTTAAAACAAAGGAGAAATCGTATAGTCATTGGCTAAAAAAATTTCGAGAAAGTGCTGGGTTACCGAGTATGTGTGTATGAAATTACATGCCTGATACAGGCAAAGTGCCGCACAGTCAGAGTGCACGTCATCAGTGTACCATCAGGTTGCCCAGGCCTAGACAGTTAAGAGGAAGGAAAATAGTAATAGCAGTGAGACTCCACCGTGAACTCGCATGCAGCTCACTACCGGTGGCAACTCAATTTAGCGCGGCGTTAGTTGATTAGCCCGAAGTGCTGCACGATTGAACATCCGTGAAGCTGCAACGTGCTCGCTGTAGTAAATTACAAGTGGTGGCAAATTATTACGGCTTTTCAATGCGCTATGGTATAAGTGGACCAATAGAGAAAGATGCGTGGCACAGATAACGTGGGTCAGTGGTCTGTTCAGATTGCAGTGATGCAGTTTTAACATACCGTAAATACCCGCGTATAGGACGCATCATCATAAGTTGCCCTAAAAACCCAGGTGCGTCTTATCCATGGATACTTTTATTATAAAAATTATGCATTTATCATAATATCAAAAATTTAGTTCTTCGTCTTATTGATAGGTTATTTCTTACAAAAAATCTCCTGCACCAGTTCATCGACGCCTCAAAATCTGCAATGCTTTGCTCTTTCGCTAATCTTAGTGCCTGTAAACGAACGGTAGTGGTGCTGACCCCCAGACAGTCTCGACGAGTATCTTGAATTCATTTAATGAGCGCCTTTTTCAGGTTAAGGTGGTGAGCCTTCGAGCCTCTGTTCGCCCTATTCACCTTTCGCATTTCTTTAATCGTACTTTCGGCTTTTCTCCATTTTCTGATCACGCATTCAGTCGGACCAAATTGCCGCTCAGCTGCCCGGTTCCCGTGTTCTTTCGCGGACTTAATCACTTCCATTTTAAAGTTTGAAGTATAGCTCTGTCGTTTTGTCTTCTTCATGTTGAAGGGTAATAATGAACTGTATCTTTAAAAACACCGGTAATAGGTAGAATATTTATACTGCCGATGTGTAATATCATGAAAGTGTAATATCAACCAATCATGGAGTAGTATTTTACTCTCGTTGGAGCAGAAACTTTTCCTTTAAAAATGTCATCCAATCATTCGGCATGATGCCCAAGAATGAGAAGTGCATTTTCCACGATAGTCTACATAGGCTAGACAGACATCTGCTGACTGACAGGATGAATGAGTCAGCAATCAGCACACACGACGATCATAGCGATTGCATGGAGTTCACCGTTTCTATAAAAGTTAATGGAAATTAAGGACTAAAATTAGGATGCGTCCTATACATAGGTACACAGCTTTTTCATCGTTTTTAGGGTCAAATATCCACTGCGTCCTATACATGGTATCGTCCTATACGCGTGTATTTACGGTACGTTTATCACACACGGTAAATCGATTGTATCGATTAATTCATACCAATTTAAATCATCATCATCATAGACAGCATTACACAGGTAACAATAAACAAGTGCTTAACTGCCACACAACCATGAGACAGTAAAATATTCTAAAAGATACGTGGAAGGGTCTAACCTGAAAAGCTTCTGAACCCATAAAAGTTTGAGCACAGACGCACTGGGATGAGGTGCATACAACTTGAATCAAACATGCATAGAAGCATGTGTTGTGAACGAGTAGAGCGACATCAGCATGGCAGCTTCCTTGTGGCTTTCGCTGCCACGCATTATAACAAGCTTTCCTCGCCGCTTCACTTGACAACAGACAAGATTAATTAAACCCTTCAAGAAGATGTCTACAATAAGGCCGTCACGGAACACGATTTTGGGTCAAATCGCTAAGCGTAAAAGGCCGCCGTGAATTTTCATCATTTGGACCTGAACCCGGATCACACCAACAGCAGCTAGTTTAACAGTTAAAGCCTTCATCTGCTTCAGCTAAGTCAGAGTCTGGAGTGGCAAACAAAACAGCGTTAGGGAAACCATTATTTGCCATTCGCAATATATGGCCTAGCCAGCGAAGTCTATGCACGTTAACTTGTTTTTCTACGTCTACGTCGCTACCAAAGATTCTATTACAGATAGTTGCGTTACGTATCCGATGGTGCCAAGTAAACTCTAGCGATTGTGCGGAGACAATGATTGTCGAAGACTTGTAGACGTCTTATTTCTTCTTTTTTCAATGTCCAGGTATCACATCCGTACAGTAAAACCGCGTGTTATGTAGCCTTATAGACTCTACACTTGAGCTACCGTAGCTTCGAAAATGCGAGCTGAGATCTCCTTATTTGAACAAGTGTTGATCGTAATGCAACTACCCAAATAGGTAAAGCAGTCTACAGTCTCGAGTTCCACATTATTGAGGCTTAGCGCTGTTTCGATCGAATCAATATCCTGTAACAGAACATTGCACTTGGAAGGTGCAAACCGCATATGCATGTATATATGAAAGCACAAGCCTGATCCAGGCAAAGTGCCGCACAGTCAGAGACTGTACGTGGGCTAAGATATTGTCAGGTTGCCCAGGACTAAAAAGATATGAGAAAGAAAATAGAAATGGTAGTGAGACTCCAGCCTGTTTCAGCATGCAGCTCACCACCGATGGCCAATCAATTTAGCACGGTGTTAGCAGCACAGCGCAGAAGTGTTGTACGATTACACATCCGTGCAAACCGCATACTGAAGAATGGTATGATACTACATAGCCGATCTATAGTAGACTGTGCATCCACATAGAAATCAAAGAGTAAAACTACATCGTCGGTATAATCTTAATCTAAACGTTTATTATCGCAGCCTATCTGAAGGCCCGGTGTCGGTACGCCTGCATAACATGCATTCATTATAGTGTCAATAACGAAATTGAACAAAAACGGAGAAATCGGACACCCTTGTTGGACACCACTAACAGTAGGAAAGTTGGCTGGCAAACTATTGTACACCCTAACGCGACCAGAACTATAAAAATAAAGAGCACGAAATATGTTAACGTATTTTGTGGGAAACCTTTGAGTTCCTATTGACCCTTAAAGTCAAAAAAGATCGCTACAGTGGGTTGCCTATAAGCGTTCTAGAGCTTGCCGAAAAGTGTATATATGATAGACATCCTCTAGCGAGACGAAATCCTGTTTGCTGTTCATGAATCTGTGATTCTCTGTAATGTAAGGCGCCGAAGAAATACTGAAGCAAGAAGCCGGATAATGACCGAGATAAGGCTTATACCCTGTGATTGGAGCATGAAGTACGCACACCGATTTTGAAAATAGCTATGATTATAGATTCTCCCCAACACTGGGGAATAGTTTCCATGTCAAATACCTAACGAAAAAAGTCAACCAGTGTTCAATAGAATATTGCAACCGTCCTTGTACAGATCCGGGCCAGTCCATCTTGACCAGCTGCCCTGAATCTTTTCATTGACTCAATACCGAGCTTGATTTTGGCTTCGTTCGGAGGTGTTAAATCAACCGACCAGGGTTCACAACACGAAATAGAAGGCAATGGATTATCTGCATCTGGCCAGCTAAATTGTTCCTGAAAATGTTCCAGCAAACGAAACAACGGGTGCTTTTTGTTAGAGATTAAGTCGCCATCATTCTCTGTGATTGTATCGCTAACTCCAATGGTTTTGGAACCCGTATATCCAACTAGCTGAAACAACATTCGGACATAACCCGAATTGCTGGCTACCTACATTTAATTAATTTTTGCAGCCACCACGCTTCCAAATCTGAATGCTACGCTTGAGCTTATTGCTGACCTGTCTTCGTTCTGCATTATATTGCGAACCAGAAGGAATTCTTCGCCTTTCTTCTAGCAAGCGAAGGCTAGCTGGTAGATCCAGTGGGACCTTCTGTAATAGGTGGGACTGCTACACATTCAACTGCTGTGATAATTTGGGACACCGCAGTGGGATGATTATCTATCAAAGCGCGCGATAGGCTTCCTGAATTGCGGGATCCGAAAACGTCTCTAAAACTATGCGCTTAGAGATGACTGTCTTTAGACCAGATAATTTTAATGTAAATGTTGATCGAAGGAGCGTGTGATCAGAATCCACGCTAGTGTTTCAGAAAGAGCGACAGTCTTGAATGCAACCTCTCCATCTGGCGCTGATGGCGAGATGGTCAATTTATGTCCATGGCTGATCATCGTTGGGCGGATGAGAAGTTGCACACTGCCGCTTTTATTGACTAAACGAAGTGCTACTAATAAATAGTGTGCTGTGTACATAGGTGAAGAAAGCCTTCATTATCTGCCCGCTGCGCATGGAGACTAAATGAACCAGCGAGTTGACTCAGTAACATCTAGGCGGCCAAGTTGAGCATTCATATCCCTAGCAAGAATAATGATATTAGAACTCTTTGCGCGTCGAAGGAGATATCTTTGCTATCATCAGTGCTATGATTAGTCGGAGCATAATTGGCAACTACAAACAAGCAATGTAGTGTTGATAGAAGTAGCTATTCAGACGGCACACAGCCTCGTATTGGTGGGAATTTGTATGAAAGCACAAGCCTGATCCAGCCAAAGTGCCGCACAGTCAGAGACTGCACGTGGGCTAAGATACTGTCAGGTTGCCCAGGCCTAGACAGATATGAGGGGGGGAATAGAAATAGAACCTATACGGTTCTCTGCCGTGTATCAGTTTATTGGTGGGAATTTAGTCTAAAAGTGATCTTTCTGCACGCAAACTCAGAACTATACCTACACCTGCTTGGCCTGAGTAGGAAGCAAGTCAATTGAGCAGCGCAAAAAGTACCTGTTCGAGGGATTTAGTGTAGTCACTTCGATTATCGTAGAGGGACCATAAAGTCTTGTGCTGACAAGCAACAAATGTCGATAGACAACGAATCTAGACAGAGGGCAAGAGCAGATTGCTGGTCTGATTGACGCAGCGTTCGCACATTTGTGGCACCTACGAATGCAGACGCGCGCGGTTTATAAAGTGAGTTTTGGGTCTAGGATATATCAAGCTTCAAAAAGGTTCAGACCGGCCGCTTATCATACTGGACGCTGAAGCATAGAAAATAAAAAGCGGGGAAGAGGAGGGGACAAAGAAGATTGAAGAGCAGGGCCAGCAGTAGCTTGTTTTCGCTTACCCGCCCTGCTGTACGCAGCAAGTAAGGCGGCCCGATTTATCGTGCGCGACGGCCGATGCACTATGGGATTGGAGTTATTTGTGATTGTCATGGTGGTATGTGGGCTGGGATACTGCCTAGACAGGATAACATTTAGGGTTATTGAACAAGGCAGTGGGCTGAGACCGAGTTCGTGTGACCACTATCCATAGATCTTCCTGGTATGAGTAACTGCTTATGCTCATGGGACACAACCCAGTATAGCTCGATGGGTCACGGATGTACACAAACCATCGCACAACGTTAAGGTGCGGCGGATTTTAAATACGAAACCATCATCGCAGAAAGGAAATAATTGATCGTCCAGATAAGTAAACGGGTAACTTCTCAATTTGGGCTAATAACCAGGAGCAACATACTCTTTAACAACACTTCGGACATGAAATATGGCCCATTTCAGCAAAATAGTCTAAGCAGAAACTGGCACACGGAACTGAAAAGTTTCACGTGAATAAAATAAATGGTGCAGGGTGATGGATGGCACAACCCGCTTCAAAACAACAAGAATCGAACTATTTTGTGGGAGTATGATCTATGGCGGTTAAATTAAGAAACAATGTTGGTTATTCATTTTGTTCATTGGACACATTCATTCAACCTGTTAAGAGTTTTTACGTCATTGGTTTGACTGTTGCAATGTATTTCGTGCTAGCGACGCAAAACGCTTAGTAAACACGGTGGAAAGTTTTGAAAGCACAGAGAATCGTTCATCAGTAAAGTCTGAGGCGATAAGAGTTTTAAAATTGAGCTTTTCCAGTGAAAGCAACAAAAATCTAACGACTGTATGACGGCCGACGTACTACATCATAAACCACTGGTATTGTGCGACAAATGAGTTGATGAAACTGCAATTACTATCAATGCAACTGAGTTTCAGATCCCGGAGTAGACGCTTCCAGACTACTTGGGCCAACGATTAAGGAGTTTTAAATCTATTTCGTCATACTGCTGTGTAGCTTGAAATGCTGGTCTCGAATGAATATAGCTTGGCTTAGTGTAGATAATTATGTAGAATCAAGTCTGCACTCAATGTGTTCACATCGCCCTCTGCTACATGTTTCTCAACGAGCTTTTGATGAGCACATCAAAAATTCCCCGGATCTCTCAAGTGTATTCCATAACCATAACCAGTTTGACGCAGAAAACGAAAACATTCTCTTTTATTGGATACCAGTTAATTGCCGAATGAACAAGCACTATTACAGAAAACGGAAAAAGCAACTTTTTGTTACTAATACTTTTGCTTCGTTCACAAAGCACCGGTATTGCGGCTGCAAGCCACCTACTTCGTATTTATAAATTCGAGGTACTTAAGGTCGACTATATCGCAATCCATCAGAAACAGCCGGGCTAAACACAGTATTAGTCTAGAGACTAATGAAGTGTTACTAAACGAAATGAATAAGCTTACATTTCGGGTGAAGCCAAGAGTGAAACGACACAATCTACACAAAATTACTTCAATTGTGCTTATAGATGGAACTTGCGTTTGTGGTTTCCTTTTAGTTGCACCCCTTTAAATAGGTCAGTCGAACTTTTGTCAACCAATATACAACTGGGTCACAGTTGGGTGTTTTTATTCAGGCCAGGTTGAGCTCGTATAAGGTTGGAATAGCGAAAACACTTCAAATTTATGTGCTATAAAAGCGAAGGATCTATTAATTTACAACAGGCTGGTCTACTATATGAGAACGATGTTTGGTCAACTAAATACAAAAATAATTGACAAATTGAATCGATTTCAGACGATTGTTCGTTTGGTGATAACATCAAGTTTGCAGGTGCTGCGGGTGTACTGCTCAAAGTATTTGCGTGATGCAACTGTATGAGTGCAATTGTGCAGTACTTTAGCAATGTGAAAGTAGCATAATGTTAAATTGATTAACCAAAGATACTCAGTTGGATGCGTGAATACGCTTCAGTCTATATGCCGTTTTCATGGTCTAGACATTCTGACCCTAGGCTATGTGCAGCCTCTAAGTGCGCTGGACGCTTTGCCAAGATCCAGGATAGATTTCATTTTACATTTAATTGGTGTAACTAATTGACATCAGTTCTATTCTCTTGTAAACCATTTCTTTAGATTGAGAAAATAGAAAAAAGTGTGTAAATTTATCAATTTAGCTGTTTACATCATTTTTGTTATCAATTTTTTGTCTAACACGTTTACCATTGACGAAATTTGGTTTTTCAGCTTCACTGTTACGCAAAACCGGCTTTTTGTGAACTTAATGATGTTTCCGGAATGATGATTGAAAACTAGCAGGATAATCAACGAATACTATTTGACAGTCCAAAACGAAATACGAATTAGAAATGATCTTTATTGACGCTGGTAAAATAAAAACTATGCTGCGAAGCCAGGAAAACTATTTTGTCGCTCGCTCTAGACAGGGAATCATAGCTGAATCAGGTCCGGAAAGCACGAAGCATTAAAGAGTTGGCAAACAGAGCTGAAACCTGAGTTAAACTAGTTTTGTATTTTGGATGGTTGGTTGTAGTGGCCGTAAATGTTACAAAGATGAATACTATTCTTGTCTATGCAATGTACAGAAATTGCCGATAGCAGGACAGAACTTGAATCATTTTTTAAACTACAGAATAATAAACCAAAAAAATTCATAATACACTAAACCAGAAAAAATCACATGTTCAACGGATTTGGATGCACGAATAAAATGAATTTTACCTTTGCAGAATCCGAACCTGTTTCAGTTGAATTCTTTTTAGAGACTTGAGAATTTACATCGGATGAATTATCACTCGACTGCTAGATTAGACATGAGATAAGGATAGACCAACCATCGATGACGTATAATCGCACAACATTGCGAAGTATTTTCCAAATTTAAAACGCGTGGTCGGTTCGTAATGACCAGTAAAACAATATACTTGAGCTTTTAATATCAACGTTAATTAGAAACTATTCTCATAAACTTCATTCAGTGCTCTGAGGTATACGTAGAGATTGGATGCTTTCGGAAGTAGAATCACTGTTAGATGGCACATGATGGGTTTGACCTACTGTGCAGTCGCATTTTTTGTTGCTCGGACACTTCTGCTCATATCTTCGCCGAATCTGCTTGGATTTCTCTCATTCCAAGAATTCTGTGATACTTTCGATCATATATATCGGAATTTATTTGCTTTGCTCTTGTCAACGGATTAGGAGCAAAGTTATCATATCGGCGTAAATATCACAGTTTGTTCACGCGCGCAAACCTTTTTCAATCGCTAACTATTCTACTATTTTTGCTATCCTTACAAATATTTTGATACTTGTTTCTGTGTTCTAGCTTGTGTAGTTAGCGAGTTATATTAGATTATTTGATACATGACGAAATCACGTGTTCCAAAACAGTCGCCTCGACCCGTCGAACAAAAACCCGTCACACAGGCTACTAACATGTTTGACCTCATCACGAGATCCAACATACAGCCTAAAAAATCGATCGATGAAACTGTGACACCGACATCGAACCAACTTCACCTCATTACCAAGTGCCCGGATCCGGCGAACGCAACAATGGTCACGGCCGCCCCAGCTGATAGGACGAAACTCGACATGCGGGAGTCACGTGCAAAGCATGCGACCAACCGGTGAGTCCCGTGGTGCGTAAAGTAATAGCGTGTTTTCTGTGTATGGGTAAAACCCATGGTAAATGCGACCGTACTTTAGCCCCTGATTCGATAGCATTATTAAATGATGAAAATGTTCCAGGTGCATGCTATACCTGTGTTCGTTGCAGAGCTGCATCTTTGCACGAAGCCGATACTTTCTAAACAAAATAGAATGGCCGGTTTGGAGTTTGGCCTGCGACGTGTGGAAGAAATGTTGGTAACTCATGTGAGTACGCAAGTGATCACTGATATAAACAATCATATCAACACATCGATTTCGGAACCACCATTGAAGGAATCTAAGACTAAGTCTATTCAAGTGCCAAAAATTGCAAAAAGCAGGGTTATTCCCGTTTTGGAATCAGCTAAAACGACCACAGAAGTAGGAAATTCCTACACAGGTATACTGTTACGGTCGACCTCAGCTGTACACTCCTAAACTTCTGTACCCGACTCACGAGCACCAAATGCTTTAAATTCGAAAAAATCTGACCTTCCGTTTCGCAAAAAGAACTCCCCATACGCGCCGAGCGTGATATGTACGAACATTAGCGAGTCACAAGAAAGCCTGTTTGATAGCAAAAAGAAACACGATGTAGAGAATTGGACTGAACTTTGCCACCTAATGCAAATTGAACGTGTAATCGCAGATAAAGTGACTCGTCTAACTCGCCATTCAACTTCAGCTCATATAGGACAAACTCGATTGCTCAAGGTAACACTAAAATGCGAGGCTGATATCGAGAACATATTGCTGAATGCGTTCCTACTCAAGACAAATTCCGACTCAAACTGCCGCATATATATCGATATACCACGGTCGGAAAGGGAGGGTAACCTGAACGCCAGGGAACAAACGGTATCGTAAACTATAGTTCTACTTGGTTTACCAGAAAATATTTCTACAGCATCGAATCAGGAATGCGTAGAGCACGACGTCAAACAATGACGCTACATTGCGTGTTCTCTCGGTATTTATTATGCCGTTGTTGTGGACACTTTCCGAGATCTTTTTTCGCTAAAATATAAAGGCGATGGACTGAAACCTCTGAAGATTTCGTTCTTGACCAGCGTTATGGCCGAAATAGTCAGGTCGTAATAGACAAAATGGAAACGAATACTTCCCAAGGATGTTAGACTTAGCCCATCCAAACCAAGTCAAACACTCTCCCGTTTGGAGATAGTGGATAGGAGCGGTTCCACCCAAATGGAAGAAATCAATGCATCAAAAAACGTCGTAGGTCCGGCTCAAATCTAGTCGGACTGAGCAATTCACACAGAAAATGAATTGTCGATTCAAGCCGTCGGCGACCAATAAGACGCACACATGTTTTGCCATCCAAAGAAGCCGGACAAGTAACTTCGGTTAACATCCCGTCATTACTCACGAAAAATACGATTAAGTGCATCAATACAAACGCGAACAGCCTTTTCAACAAATAATCGAATTGTCCAAGATTTGTAATGAAACGTCGTCAGACATAGTTGCAGTAACAGAAACGTGGTTCCATGCCTCATTGTCTCATAATGAACTCTCTTTGCCCAACATGTCTCTATTCCGGTGTGACCGTTTAGGTGATAGCGGAGGAGCAGCACTTTAATTCAAGCAATCGTTTATGTATGAATCCGCGTCGATGTCTTGAAAATTCCTCTTTTGGTCCAGCAAGATCAAACGAACTGGAGACATTTGTTCCCCCCTACACCCGTGTTCCTTATCAAGTTTTTTGTGTCATAGTTTTCCCTTGATATTTTTTGTTTGTTCTTTAAATTGAAAATAACATTTAAACTAAATGTTAAATCTGTGAGAGTTTTCTTTCCCGAACATTTTTCTTTTGTTTTACTGCACTCCTGCTTCCGCACATTTTAATTTGTCCGTTACCCGTGTTTACCGTTATTGGAAAACGGTAATTTTTTGTCCTCTCAACTGAGCTGTTTGACTTCCGTTTATTAAACGCGTTGGGTTTGCATTGAAACCTGTATTCGATTACCGTTGAGGTTTGTTATATTTTGCTTTTTAATCGTCTTTGTCAATATATTTCAGCGTAAATTGACGTATTGTTCTGATTTGGGATCGATTCGTTAACGCTCGTCACTCCCGGTAGAAGATTTTCGTGGCTTAAAGCAGGCAACTAGTTTCCGTAACTATTCCCCAGTGACGATTTGGTCGCTACAGTTTATCTGTAGAGCTATGAACGACCAGACCCTTGATATTACTGACAATTTGGTGCTCTCTGACTCTAACTTCAGGAGAATAATACATTATTGGAGTGATGTATCGTTCTCCAACAGCAACTGTCGACCTGAACTATAAACTGAATAATGCTTTGCGCTATGTAACAACGCGATACAATACTCAAATATTGATAATGGGGGGTTTCAACTTTCCACAGCTCTATATCCGGAATGATCATCCATCAGAGACTTTTGAAAATGAACTTCGAGCCATTTTGGATTACGCACCCCTTTGTTTTTGGATTTACTCGTATGAGAGGATCAGACCAGCCGTCTACCTTGGACCTTATACTTACATCAGATCCCACAGCTGTAGAGAATATCGTTTTTAAACCGCCAATCGGACGAAGCGATCAAGTTGTCCTACAATTCGAGTACGTTTATAACGTAGGCGCAACTGTGACGGGACGAAATGCGTCAGAATGGTGAGCTACCGTGCTCTGTGTGCCGAGTTAGAAAGCACTAGTTTCGCACAACTGGATTACTCCGATCCGGATAGTCAATGGCGCTCTCTCTTACAGCACCTAAAGTCTATATTGAAGGAACATTCTATGTTTGATTTAAAGAAAACTTCTCAACGAAATAAATTTTTACTACAAAGCAGGACTAAAAAGTGGATAAAACATAGGACAGTAGAGTGGAGGTTTCACAAGGCTACCAACACAGCTGATTCTTGGGCACAATTTATAAGACTGCAAAACAAACAAAGCTTAATTGGAGATGATAAACAAGCGTTCCAATCGCAATTGATTTCTCAGATTCATCAGAATCCGAAGCTCTTGCATAGACTTGTAAACGATCGAACGAATTTTAAACCAAGAGTCTTTGCCCTTAAATCTGCGTCCGGCTACACAGAATCCATAAATCAGACAGGTGACCTGTTAGCAGAATTTAAGCCGGAGATTTTGCGCGGAAATCCATGGAGCCTGATCAGGAACCAATCGTTCAAATTGACCGACCAACCTTTAGTGGAGTATCGATTACTCCGATGATGGTAGCGCAGCACTTACGAAAATCAAATGTAAAGAAATATCCAGGACCAGATGAGATAACACTAAAGCTGCTCAAAACCTCTCATGCAAAGCTATCTGAAACTCTATCTTGCATGTTTAATAATTTGCTCCAAGCTGACGTAGAGCCAAAAGACTGGAAACTGGGACAAATAATACCCATTTACAAAGTGATTGCCGTTCTAAAGTGAAAATTTACAGGCCGGTGACATTGCTGTGTTCGGTATCAAACGTTTTTAAGCGAAAAATAACCGCAGAAATAGTGCGACATCTGGAAAAGAACAAACGTTTGGCAGTTGCCCAACATGTATTTCGTAGAAATCGCTCTTTTCTAACAAATTTGCTGACAAGACTAGACGATTGGACGAGGATTGTAAATGCGAAAGGCTGTATTCATGTGTGCTACTTAGACATTTCTAAAGCATTCGACAAAGTTGATCATAATTTACTCTTGAACAAGCTAAAGAAACACGGTATTGTTGGAAAACTATACGAATTAATCAGAGATAATCTCAGCAACAGACACATCCGCGTTCGAGTGGACGGCCTATTATCAAACAAAATCGAGTCACTAGCGGTGTTACACAGGGCTCAGTGCTTGGACCAATAATGTTTCTAGTCTATATGAACGATGTACCAATGCCAAATGATAGATGGTTTTGTTTGCTGACAATATAAAATTATAAGGCAAATCAGAAATGCTGACGATTGTATTTTGCTGAAGAATGATTTGAATGCTTTGTACCACTGGTCATCCCAAAATAAACTGTCATTGAATATGCAAAAGTCGAAGATGTTTCAGATCGGACGTGACCTTGGACTTTCCTAGCAATACAAGCTCGGCGATCAAACCCTCGAGTACACCGAAGAAGAGAAGGACCTGGGTGTCTGGGTTTGCGGCAGTTTGAGAAATAGTGTACAATGCGAAACCGTTTACAGAGCGCGTCTCAGCTGATTGGCATGTTACGGCGGATATTTGGACGTTTTCCCCCGGGGTGTTTTCCACTCATGATAAATACATATATACACCCGGTTCTAGACTATACCGCACAATCCTGGACACCATGGTTCCAAAAAGACATCTTACTTCTGGATCGCATATATCAGAGGGCTCCTAAGCTGGTCATTAGTCTCGAAAATACGCCCTTTGCCGGGCGACTCAGACGGCTGGATCTGAGGACTCTCACACAAAGTAGAATGCGAGATGATCTCACCCTCGTATACAAAATACTTAATACTGTTTCCCAACCCCTGGACATATTATTCCACCTACGAACATCCAGCAACAGCCGTCGTCATGGTTGGGAGTTAGAAATATCACATTCCAAACGGAACTGCCGCAGGTATTTTTATTCGGTACGTGTGTGCTTTGTTTGGAATTCCCAACCTGCTGATTTGGTAAGCTCAACCAACTTATCTATATTCAAATCAAAACTTGACGATTATGTGAGAGCTAATCCGAATTTAGCCCCAAAATATTAATAAATTATCATGGTTCCATTGATTTTGATTTTATTTATACACATATATACATTTGTACCTATAGTTCCACTCTATAGTTATTGTAAAGTATGTTGCTTTTTAAACCATAAATCTTGAATCTTGAATCTTGAATCTTGAATCATGAACTTTAGTTCTGATTAATTGATACATCTCGTTCCGTTGTCAAGGTAGGCAAAGCGTTTAACCGTGTTTCCTCTGCCATTTAATCGTGAATCTGAAGATACACTGATAGCACATTGCTTTATTTGATAGAGGATTTTATTAATGACAGACGAATCTACGTAGTATGATATAATTTATGCTCGCGAAGCATGATAGCACCAGGGCACATCCTAAGAAACAACAAAACTATAATATTTAGCGTGGTGATGTAAAGTGAACCCAATCCGCAATCTTCTTGAACATATTTAATACTCTCTCGGAGAACCATCTATACGCTAACAAGAAAAAGCAGTTTATTGGCATTGACGAATGTACGCCTGATTATTTCAGAAAGACTATTCACCGGTATGCGCGAAACCATATTCTGGATCTTGATCATAACAATAGCTAAACTATGACAGTCTGGTAATAGACGCAGTTTATCTGAGAAAAATTTGCAATCAGCCAACTCGGGTACGAGGATAGAAGGAGCTTACTGAAACTTTACCACCCAGAACTTCGAAGGGAAAGATTTGACTTGCTCCTGACACGCCGTATTCTTCTCGGTCAATATGGAGACGAGTTCCTACGGTACTTCCGATTTGTAGGTGAGTCGAGGACTCGTGGTCATGTCTTTAAGTTGCAGAAGCCTAAAAGGCTAATTCTTAGTAATGCGAGCACGCTATCCACCCGGGTGGTGAACACTTGGAACTCTCTACTGAAAGGACTCCTGTTTCTACCATCAGAACAGCTATTTAAAAGCGCGTTGGATCAGCATTTGTTGAGACGAATGGACTTGATACCCGGAGTGATATAATGGTGTTCCACTACTCTCAGGGCTTGCCTTGTCAGCAGATGTCACCCATGTTTATTGCTGGATGAAATTGAAACGGGATTTTATCTTTTCTGCTTTCGATTCAGAAGAAGAAGAACGTAAGACAATGATTAGTAAGAAGAGAGAGAGAAATTCACAGTGTTGGATTCCTGTGACAGCAAATCATATTTGCAATGTATGTAAAACAGGTTCTGTTGCATTTCGGTTTTCAGAAAATTAAAGAACGCTGCTAAAACTTAATCCTAAATGTTCTCCTGAAAATCCGGAATCCGCAATGCAACTAAGTTGTCATATTGTCATATTCATTGAAACCATTGCGATAGTGAATACGTGGGAGTGTTATAGACTGACCACAACAATAATGTCCCCAAGAATGTTGGAGAAAAGGCACAGTAGATGGAAGATTTATCGCGGTAGCCAAAAGGTGCACGTAGGTACAGCGGAAGCGTCCATGGAACACAAATCAACGGAATGTGTGTATCAAGGTCAATTGTTATGTTCAGTAAAACAATGTTGTTACAGGAGCATTACTTTAAAAAATCAAATTGAAATTCTTTCAACTTGCTAATGAATATCTCCGAAATGGATAATATTAAAGGGAAATTCGGACGTACGCAGAAATGCGAAACGCATTAACCCTGATTACTCGTGAAATATATTTTGCTGAGCAACCACCTAAACCCATTATTGTTCAAAGAGAATTGAAAGAACCTTGCAATCTGTTCCAAGCAAAGAATCACGAACAAAGTTTAATTTGCTGCTCAATTTGTTGTTTGACTGAAGATTGAGAACTATTGCCTATTTGTAAATATTATGAAACCAATGTTAAGTTTCAAAGCTATCCGGGTGCAAAATGTCCTGCTCCCGGGAGACTAAAACATCTCAGGAAGTTGCTACAAACACAGATAGTTTAGCAGCGTGTAAAGACTAAAATGTATGCATATCTTACTTTCTTTATGAGCTCAAATGCAAAAATTTGATCTAAAGTTACAGTACATTCTGAACTTATCTATTATAGCGAGAGGATATTATCCAAAAAGGAATTTTGTAATGAGTGTTAAAGATCAGTGCGTTTGTATTATCAGTGTTGTTTATGCTGAAGTTATTCACGTTGAGATTATTCATGAAAGATCTTCATCATGCGCACGAGCCGTTATATTCGTTCATCCAACATTGAGATGACTCAATAGTACAATAGACGATTACGGCGTAAAAAACAAAAATTTTTTAAAAACTGCATTTTGACATGTACAGTGGATCATGAAAGTAAAGATTTGGTCCACGGTCACGTCATACATAAATAAATTTCGGGAAATATGCGTCTAATTAGGAGTTGGAGAGACTGAGAAAAGGAGAATATACATCTTCTGGAAGATTAATACAGGCGATACAAACACGAACAGAGTCGGCTCTTCTGCAGTTGCTGTGTGGGGATTGTAGAATGATTTTACGGAAGTGGCCGTGTAGATGTGAAGATTTGTGATGAAGCATAATGAATGCTTTAGTAGCATACGAAATGATACTGGCTCAAACTTATTAAGGGCTTAGTCGTAAAAGTCCTGCCTTGATGCCGGCGGATTTGCTCGCTTTCGTTCACGTGGCGGAGAAAGAGGTATTGCATTTTGTGACGGCTTCCAGGTCTCGTTCAGTTTTTGTTACCTGCAGTAATTGATCCCCAAGAACATAATGTGGAGCAGCGCTCATACGACTGGAAATGCACGGCATTTCGTCAAATTGAAGGTAAGTTTATTTTTATTTTGACCACTTGTGTAGTGTGCCATGATGTAAATTTACAGCCTGTTGGGCGTAAATAGTACGCTAAATTCTAATGTCGTCAGCGTAAAGCAGTACAAGCGTTTCCAGAGAACGCCTTACTTCGTTAATGAAAATGAGTAACAGGCCAAAGGTGAACATAAAAATGAGGCACAATTATGAATAGTTCGTAGTTGAAAGCCATCAGGGCCCACAGAGCTCGTTGTTCGCAAGGTTCTCAACTTACGAAGTATAGCTTCCGATATAAACATGGCGTCGGTAAAAGTAGAAGCCAGCTCGTGATTGGACCGAGGTGTTACAGATACTGGTGTCGTAGAGTTTCAGCTAGAGTTTCTGCCTTTGGATTTGCGCTTGTGGCAGCTTCCAAAAAAGACTCTTCATGTTTTATGTGTATGAGACGGTTAACGAATCGGCAGAGTCGCTTGGGGTTAGCAACGTCACAAGCTGGACGATATTGGTAATGCAAACTGTCCTCTTAATTAAGGGAAGAAGTCTTGTTGCGATACACGCGTAAGCTTCCCCGATTTGACTGGAAAAGACTGTTAATGTAAACAGCCCATTTTATGTTTCTCCTGCATATACACATCCAAATGCGACTACGAAAAATGTTTAATATAAAGCTTGATGAAAGTAACTTTCTTGATTGTTGTAAATAAGGAATACAAACGGTGAAGTGAGGCCCAGAATATATACCATGAATCATCAGCATTCAAGGCAGAAACAACAGCCTGATCCTCGTGTGAGATAAGTGTGTTGAGAAAGTCGTAATCCGTACAACGTCGGGCAAAACGACAAATCACATTGTAACTCCAACCAAGAAGTGGGGGCCGTTCTACGGTTTCGATCGTGAACTGATCGTCAGTCAGAATGGTCTATAATGTGGACGGAAGCGTGTGGGTTCAAACCAGAGGTTAAACAAGGGCTGTGTATACAAGATCGAGCAATTCTAGTGAAAATCAGGTAACTGCGAGAAAGGTTATGTAACAAGTAGTGTAAGAGACATGTTAAGTGTCATGTAGCTTTGAAATTCTCTTTTTTCCTTTCTACTTTCGACTTTATACAATACCGACTTCTGTGACTTGAATTTGGGTTTTGTTTGTTTTCTCTTCAGAATTTAGAACTTAAACTTTGCTTTTTGTAATTGTTTTATTGGAAATCTTCTGTTAACATATTTAGTATAGCTTTGTTTTAATTCATTGTTGAGGCCATTGGCGGTCATTGTTGTTGAATTTGGTTGCCATTTTGGGCACTTGTATTTGGCTTGTATTTTGACACCACTTTTGGGTGTCTTGTCTTTGATAGACATTTTGGACGGCAATTTTGGTAACTCCTTTCATTCTATTTATGTCTCAGGTCGTCATTGAACTTGTTTGCATTTGATATAATTGATTCTGGAGTATTTTGGCTCGACTGTTTGTTGTACGTTCCTATACAGTTGAGGTTTGTATAATTATTGTTGTTGTAATTGTTGCTAATTAGAGTACCGTATAACATACGAATTGTGGTTTTGAATTTGTCGAACAAAGAAGAGTGGAATACGCGTTACTCACGTGCAAAACGTTACAGTACTCAACTTGGTGCGTCGAAGCATTACAATTTTTGAAAATGCTCAAGTTGGGTCGTTTCAATTGGATTTGCATCACAACTTGTCTTCTGACTGGTACAGTATTTGTCTCAACTGAAAAAAATACGCATTTTGGTTCGTTCAATTGAAGCTATATTAAGCAAAATTGGCGAAGAACTCCCCGATCGTCGTTACATTGAACATTCAGCAGTCAATCCCTGTTCAAAACTTTGGTGACGGTCCCTCTTATTTAGTTTTTGTCGTTTTGGAACATTTTTGTATATTGTTTCATCTCGTATGTCTAAGAGAGCTTTTAAGGAAAACGATGATGATAGAGATAGCATCGTGAGTTCTCAAAAAGTGTTGCAATTAAAGCGCGATTTAGATGCTGCTAGATCAACGATAAAGCGCTCGACAAAAGAACGACGAGGAGTTGCTGAAGAAGTAAACTTGATCGCCGGTACAAGTAGGAAAACTGAAGGGTTCGACTCGGCGGTAAGCTATTGGCAACCAGCGATGAACGTGAGTATCGGATTGCCTAAAGTAGAATTATCCTACTTCGACGGTAATCCAATAGACTATTGGAAGTTTCTGAAACAGTTTGAATGTTACATTGAGTCGATGCTTATGGATCCAGGCCAGCGACTGTTGTATTTTATGTATTATTGTCGGGGCAAGGCTCGTAAAGCAATTGATGCATGTGTCATGCTACAACCCTCTGAGGGTTATACGCGGGCAAAGATGATTTTGAACGATTTGTTTGGGCTACCGCATGTAATTGCCAGGTAAACATTGGAGAAGTTGCTTGATGAAGCCAGAAGACTTTCCAACAAGGTCGATGGTTTGTCTGATTTGGCCATAAAAATGGAAAATTGCCAAATCACATTGAAGCAAATGAAGTGTAACGCTGATTTTAATTCAGTCACAACTTTGGAATGATTAGTGAAATGCTTCCCTGTTGCGTAACAACAGCAGTGGGCTGACGCAGCGGATACAATGCTTGCTGACGGGTCAGAAGTCGATTTTACAAGTCTGACCGAGTTCTTATCTCGGAGAGCAAGAATTGCCAGGAGCAGATTTGGCATGCTAATAGATAGAACATCTGTCTCTTCGAAGCCATCAGAGAAACCAAGAATGCCAGATGGAAGGAGGGTGTTTATGACTACGAGGGAACCGGGGCCAATGCTGGTTGAATGTTTTCAATGTAGAGGACCTCATAAGATAGAAGATTGTCCTGTTTATCAGGAGGCTGACGTAAAAGCCAGATGGAATATGGCTAAGCAGCATGGAATATGTTACGTTTGCTTATGCCGGTCTCACAGGACATTCGATTGCAAGATTACGAATACTTGCCCCGTTGAAGGTTGTAGTAGACGACACCATTCTTCGCTGCATTATGATCGTCCTGATGAGCAACTGAAAAGTATAAACTGCAGTGTTACTGCTCTCAGTACAGCAGTAAGCTTAGGCTACCTGACAGTGAACATTGACACGCCAGTTGGACTTGTTCCAGTCGTGGCTTTACTTGATAATGGCTCTGATAAAACTCTGATCTCGCCGAGTTTTGTTGAGAAATTTTGTATGCCTAAGTGCCCTGCTCAAGTGTCGCTTACAACTTTGGGCAATCAACGGGTAATGAACTGCTCCCGTCTGAACTTAAATATTCTTTCTGCAGATGGTGGAGAATTCATTCAGGTTTCGAATGCTCACACCGTAGAAACCTTGTCGCATGTGTCCCAATCGTTAACTAGCGCTCTGCTTGAACGTTATGATTATTTAAAGGGCGTTGAATTATTTGACGGTCATGATCAGCCGGTGACAGTGCTGATTGGTTGCGACGTTCCTGAAGCACACTGGGCGATAGAACAGCGGCTCGGTGGAAGAGGCCGTCCGTTCGCAACGAAGACATTGCTGGGTTGAATATTGTAGGGGCCTGCGTGTTAAACGTCTGAGGATATTGACCTTTGTGTTGTCGGTTGTGATCGGGAAGCTGAGTTACCTGACACTGAATTAGCTCAGTCGGATTTTGTGACTGAATTTCCCGACACTAATTCGGATCAGATGGAGACTAAGCCTGGCTCACCTGACACCAAATCAGCCAAAATGAATAGTAGGCCTGGTTCACATCTTATATTTTGAAACAATTTCCAGATTCTAAATTTTGTGGATTATTTTTTCCGGCATTTTATATTTATGCTGTATTTGACGGAAAACATTTATTTTGTTATTCAAAACTTGCTATTGTAAATCTTTTCTTCACACGACTTTGGTTAGTTATTTGTTTAAATTGTTAGTTTCAGCCATTGTCGGTCATTGTTGTTAAATTTGGTTGCCATTTTGGGCACTTGAAATCGGCTTGTATTTTGAAACCACTTTTGGGTGTTTTGTCTTTGATAGATATTCTGGACGGCAATTTTGGTAACTCCTTTCATTCTATTTATATCTCGGGTCGTCATTGAACTTGTTTGCATTTGATATAATTGATTTTGGAGTATTTTGGCTCCTCTGTTTGCCTTACGTCCCTATACAGTTGAGGTTTGTATAATTATTGTTGTTGTAATTGCTGCTAATTACAGTACCGTATAACATCCGAATTGTGGTTTTGAATTTGTCGAACTATGAAACGGGTGGAATACGCGTTACTCACGTCACAGACGTTACAGAACCGGTCCTGACATCAAGTTAAAATTTGTCTACTGAACGATGTTTCTTGTTCGTCTTGATTGATAAACTCCACATATGGTTCAGATTATTACCAAATGCCGTGAATAAAACTTTTCAGATAAAAGGTTTGCAAAATTACCGGCATCTTGTAATTCGTTTCAAATTGGAAGTCCAAAATTGTCTTAAGTGAATACGATATAATGATGCATTTGGCTCCTATATAGTGTTTACATGTGACAAAAAAGCGGGAAAAATTCGTGCAGAAATAGATTTTACGCACGGCCGTTTTAAACGCCCTTTATTAATGATAATATTCATACACATAGTATGTATTTTCAAGTAGTCATACAAGTTGCAATATAGCAATGTATTGAAACTGGTGTGTTAAGAAAAATCGTTTATTCAGGAATCCGTTCTGTGATCTATAATAAAAGCCTGGAGATATGTTGTTTTGAATAGCTTTATTTTGTTTACATCATCTAGAAAGTTTTGCCGGGTGGTTAATTGGATGATATATTGATAAAGTTTGTTTCGTGCTAGATTTATGCCTGGCTCTAACATAGGAATATTTTCATTCTTCAGGTAATATTGAATTGTTATATAAGTTCAGAAGAAGAAGATTAAAAACGTTACCAGCTATTATACAAACGACCGATCGTATACCTGTTATGAGGGACTTGAGTCTTAACGTTGTTTACTTGCAGACTTCATTACTGTCATTCAGATTTATTCATATATTTTTCAAGTTATCTTCAACTTAGGATTATAATAAATAGTATAACAATATTATAAGGATTCCGCGCATATTGCATTAGGGTGGGTACTTTACATTTCTGTAGATTTGGAAGTTAGATAATAAAATCCTTATTACTGGCTGTGTTTGTTATTCGTGATTCAAATAATCTGCTGAGTGATTTCACTTGATCACAACTATTCTGTACTCTCTTTAACTAAAAGTATTAGTGTGTGGTCTAGAAAATACTTCACAGGAACGTATACGAGTGAAAAACTCATTAGTATTCTTGATGGCCGCAGTCCAATATAAGATTTTTGTTTCCACTTTCTCGAACAAAGTTGTTTTATGCCCTTTTCAAGACTACTAGCTCGTTCGAGCAAATCTATTATTTTAAAATGAAAGGTAGAAGATTTAGTTAAAAATTCATTTGAGAGAATTTATTGGGACCAAACTTTTATCCTTATAAGTGACCGAGCTTAACCGGGAAATCAACTCATACTCAGCATTCGTACCAAAACAATGTGGGAATGCATTGGGATTCGAAATCCGCAGTCGCACTCGGAAATGGATTAAACTGCGAAATATGGCTTGGAGAAACCATCGCCGGTTAACCACCGATTCCACATCGGGCACTGCTAATGCACACACCACTGAACAGTGCCCACAAATACGAGCGAAATCGGATTTCTCGTAATTTTCACATATTGCATCTACGCGTGCAACGATGTTGATACTTTTAAAGTCCTCGAAGGGATTGGCGTTATCCGAATGAACTTATTCTTCGCTATCGAGTGGTTATGTATTCAAAAACGTTCGATCAACTACCGAAGCACATCCCCAGATTCGTTTCTGATTTTGCTTTTCTTCGTGAACCCCGCATTTTTGTCGCGCTCACGATGTTCATCATTGATCGCACGAAAGAACTACTGCTTGTGCACACACCACTGAACAGTGCCCACAAACCTGACCGGATATCCCCGAAAAGAAAGAGTCAGCGCGACCATGATTGCTGTCCAAGTTATGTCATAACACGAAACCATCAAACTGTACTTACGAAAACTGTTTTTGGACGCCGCTATACCAATCCCCTTTGCTTGATAAAAAATTTGTCGAACTTGTCTCTAGGTGTGAAACAAAACGACCTAAGTTAATTGCAATTACCGAAACTTGGCTTAACTCGGAAATCCACGATTGTGAGTTAGAGATTGCTGGTATGTCACTACTCCGCCGAGACCGTGCATCACGCAGAGAAGGTGGGGCTTTCAATCATGATCATAGACTCAAATGCAGAGAACTCACGGATTCTGACTTGGTGCTTCAGGATACGCTATGTTGCTTGGTGACAACGATTTCAGGTGAAGGTTTTACAATAGGTATAATTTATCGCCCACCAGCAGCACCAGAAGTGTATAATACGACTCTACTCGTCATGTTACGCTCGATTGCCTCGAGATAACTAAATCCTGATGATGAAAGACTTTAATCTGCCTAACTAGCTGAAGTCTAACAATATTTTGCAGACCTCACTAATGCCATCTTCTAACAGCTCATTGACGAAATTCCCTTGTATAATCACGTGAAAACCAATAAAAGATACAAAGGGACAGATATGCATTTAATGCTCGAAGGGATTTGATTCTGGTTTACAATATTTTGAATACCGAAAATCACCCTCTACAATGCTCATTGAATCTACGGAGCTCGCATAATACAAGAGCTCACACATTTACTCTAACTGTCCCTAACTCGAGACTCAACTGCAGACGACATTTTTTGCAGTGCGAGTTTGTTTTACTTGGAACAATCTGCCAGATAATTTTGTAAATTCACCAAACCAGCAAACTTTGAAGAGAAGCCTCGATGCCTTTTGACCCCAAACCCGTGCATCTAAGAAAAGTATACATCTTAACACCATGCACCTACATTTTTATCCCACCAATCAAAAACAATTTCTGCCCTTTGGATATTTACTTGATTCTTGAACTGCTAAGTAATCAATCTAATCCCATTTTTGCTTGTTATATTATTCGTTGTTACCATATTATTCTGTAGTTTTTTGTAAAGCTATATGCTTTTTAGACCATTAAAATTGAATTGAATTGAATTGATCTTCACAACTGAAGAAGACTCCGCTGAAAACATTGCATACGATGGTCGGCTAGATACCAGAAAACATTTGGTCTTGAATTTTGACTACCTATGTCGAACAGAGTGAACAAACGATACAACAAAAATCATCACAAAGGTAGGCCAATCTAAATTACCAAACGACCTAAGTTTGGTTAACGATTGGCAAATTGAAGGTATCGGAGAAAAAGAGCAGTGGTTCAGCATTTTGACCGAGATTACCCGGGAAATCAACTCATACTCAGCATTCGTACCAAAACAATGTGGAAATGCATTGGGATTCGAAATCCGCAGTCGCACTCGGAAATGGATTAAACTGCGAAATATGGCTTGGAGAAATCATCGCCGGTTAACCACCGATTCCACATGGGACACCTTTCAAAATCTAAGAAACCAGGTCATGAAACTTATTGCTGAGGACAAAATACACTATCAAGCTGATATAATGTCTAGAATTAACGAACGTATCCAAGGTGCTCGAAAGGTTCGTGGCGAACAAACTGAGTAAATACCTTGAAAAATGAGCTATTTTAGGGAGCGCAACACGAACTAGAAAAGGATACTCTTGCCTTACTAACCGTCTCCTTACCATTGACGATTGGACTCGAGCAATAGATGTTGGTGAAACCATCCATGTATGTTACTTCGATATATCGAATGCATTTGACCGTGTACACCACAGTATTCTCTTGCAAAAGCTGAAACGTTGTGGTATCACAGACAGACTGTTATCCTAGTTACAAGATTATCTGAATGACCGGCTTGTTAAAGTCTCTGTGGGCGGTGTTCTATCGCAATCGGTAGCCGTGACATTTGTATCTTATTGCTCGTTCTGGTTGACGGATCTAGACGTTCTTATATCATTATACTTGTCTCAAACGTCCTCATTAGGAAATATCATATTTGAAGTCGGAGAACACTGAATAAGTGACAATCAAAAAATTTTCAAGTTTTCGACCAACTGACATACGCGTGCAACATTGCTTCCAATCCAGAATAACGCAACAAACTCGGATCCATCATGAGACTCGCTATTTGTGGTATTTTCCTGACAGTTATTTCAACACGCTCCTCTGGATAATCTCACAGAACAGCCTTTACGTGAAAGTGTAAGCCATTTGACCGCCCGTTGATTCCACTGCATTGCATCCACTCGTTCTTGTGCAATCACACTGGAGTGACAAAACCGATCGATAATCGCACCGCTTTCGCCAAGTGTACCGACTCGTTCTCGCGAAATTGTAATGATGACTAACAACGTGACCTTAAACGGACCTGACGACGTGGCTTGTAAAAAGTGCAAACTTTGTCAAAAGCTGGTAAGTCCCTGATCGCGTCAAGTTAAATAATACTTGTGTTCAATTGCTATTCATGCGAACTGTAAAAAGTATTTATCACCTGAATCTGTGACTATAATTAATGATGAAAAATTACCTGGCATCTGCTATATATGTAATCCATGCAGATTTAATGTAAGAAGTGTTTTATCAAGAGCTGAAAACTTTGATTCAATTATGAAAAGACGCATGTTCGCTGTAGAGGCGAACCTTAAACGGCTTGAAAACACGTAAGAGTCTTTTCAAACATTTGCGTGCCAGAAAGCGCTTGAACCAGTTTTAAACCTAACTACATTAACCGCAAGTCTTACAGGGAAGTGCAAACTACTACGAAAACGCTTATTTCTCCGGAAATCGACCAAAGGCACTTCAACAGCTCGGTACGTTCGATATGCCTGCGAATGAGACCTGTAGTCAAGTGAATGAAATTTCTGAATTATCAAAGGATGTGCATAAGCGTAGACCGAAGATTTCGAACACTAAAAACCTCCCAAAGACAAGCATTGAAGATCTAACGGGAATTTGTAGTTATCTCATTGAATCAACATCGCCATCGCTTAAGCAACGCGAAGCAGATGACAGGAAGCAATGGAATGACCTTTACAGAAGCTAAGACATCACCGCCTCACCTGCGTCGCTGATGTGATTGTTTAGAAACCCGAACTCACCTCGTGCGGACACTCCCAGGTTACTACTTGTAGTGCTCATGTCCGTCGAAAATGTAGAAAATATGTTGCTCGCCTCATCCCTCTTAGTGGTAAAAAAATTGGCTGTCCGTATATTCCCGGACGTTCCGTCGAAGAACGGAAAATTCGTCATAATAATCCGGAACTAGCAAAAGAGGCTATAAATCGCCGAGCTGTTATAGTTCATGGTGTACTTATTTTGAACGAAGTAGGATCCAGCAAACGTCTGCAACACGATTGCAGTGAATGGAGATTTTAACAAGAGATCCTAGGTTTAAAGGAAATAATAACGACTCGTGTTATGCGCCTTATACCGAAGAAAGAAACGCATCAGCCTCCTCCTCTCAAAATATCATTTCGCACAGATGAGATGAAGGATAGAATACTCGAGGCGTGGTATCAATGTCGAAAATTTGCACCTCCTGAAATTTGTATTAGGGCTGCATACAACATAAAGCGCACGAACTCTATTGTTCCTGAAACGACTTCGCTAAGAAATCAATCAAATGCGCCTGAGACAAAAATCATGGATCAGCCGACCAATTCTGGGTCAGCGAATCCACTACTATCAGCTCTTCATCTGCAACAAAAATCAGATCTATATCATGCTCTTACATCAATGCCCAGGGTTTTCTAGGCAAGTTCACTGAACTGTATTCACGTGCGATCGTGGCGTCTCGGGACTTGATTGCAGTGGCAGAAACCTGGTTGTTTAATTCTATATACGACTCTGAACTCAAAATCCCTTACATGATGATTTACAGAAAAAATCCAGCAACAAAAGGTGGCGGTGTCCTTCTCAACTTACATGAAAGCATCAACTGCACTATACTTCTCTCCCCCGAGTAAGATGTATCACATACATTGTTTTGCTGTTTTCACTTACATGATAAACTTAAGTGCCTCTCAGCATTGATTTATCGCCATCCATCTTCATCATCTGCCGCTGACACTGTTGTTTTTAATGCAATACGCTTTGCATTGAAGCTCACTTATTCGCATTCGCTCCTCCTCGGTGATTTCGATGTACCAACACTTGCAACACACGTTACAGGTAATGATTCATTCAAAAGCTTTCTCCAAGAAATAATGACTCGTACCACTCTTTACAACCATGTACAACAACCAACGCGATTTTGATCTGAAAAAACCATATCTACCCTGGACGTCATACATACAAACGAAGATCTCATTTTAGAATCTGTTTCCTACAAAGCTCCACTCGGATTGAGTGACCATGTTGTCATGACATTTGATTATTTTTATCAATACGAACCATCAGGAATTACTCAACGAACGTATACAACTGTGAACTATGACCTTCTTCGAGCTCTTACTACATCAAATCGATGCGATTTCCTTGAGCTCAAATCAGCTAAAGAAATCTATGAAATGTTTTACAGCCAACTCCGTATTATCATTGATATATCATCGAAGGTGAAAATAATATCGAGCAAACAGCGTCCAAGAAAGTCTCTCAGAGGCAGTACTGGGAAATGGATGTGTATGCGTGACGATGGCTGGTCCAAATACTTGGACGATCTGTCTGGGATAACTTGTTCCTACTACACCTTATTGCGAAATAAGTGTGTCTCTCTCATTCGGAAAGACAGAAAAGAATATCAAATCAGTCTAGTCAAAAAATTCATTATAAATCCCCAAGTATTTTATAAACACGTCAACGACCTCCGGAATGTTAAAATAGGAATACCGTCACTGGCCTCTGGTAATGGAATAGAGACGTCATTTAAAGATTGCGCTAACGTTTTCCGACAGCAATTCACATCAGTTATCTAACAATTCTCGACCCATGGACAGTGTTCAAACTCTGACAGCTGCAGCCTGCCAATTCCTCACGGGGTGGAGTTTTTCCCCACGTTTTTCAAAACAAAATTAATGACGATGAAGAGAACAGACTCACCCGGTGTAGACAATATACACGCAAACATTTTGTACAATCTATCTTCCGAGTTGGCAATACCGAAATCTGACGTATTCACGATGATGTTCGAGCAGAGCTTCGTACCAGAAACTTGGAAAACTACACTCATTAGTCCCATCTACAAGGGTGGCAAAAGAAATGATTCATTAAACTATCGCCAGATAGCGTTATTACCAGTGCTATCAAAAGCAATGGAGTACATAATAGCTGATGCCTTACGGAATCACTTTGAGATTGATAATTTAATCTCCGAGGCACAGCATGGATTTAGGAAAAAACGATCTTGTCTGAAAAACTTGCTATTAGAAAAAAAGCTTGGTCTGAGCTACTGGATGCCGGCAACTCCGTGGACATAATTTATATCGATTTGTCAAAAGCTCTCGATCGTGTGATCACGAAATTCTTTCTTCGAAGCTACTCACCTACGGAGTACAGGGTAAACTCCTTGCAAGGATTAAAGAATGTTTGATATCTCGTGAGATGTACGTGAGAGTCAAAAACGAACTATCCGAGTCGACTTAGTTTGCTCGTGGTGTCCCACAAGGATCAGTCCTCGGACTGCTATTGTTTTTAATAGAAATATAAACGACTTGCCTAATGTAGTGCAGTCGTCGGTGCTTATTTTCGCTGATGAAGCGAATCTTTGGGGCAAGATAAACTCCACAGACGACACGCAGGATCTTCAACGGGATCTCGATATGATTCACACTTGGTCCTTATACAACGAAATGCCACTGAATGCTTCGAAATGGACCCTATTGTTTCTCAACAGCAAGTCAAGCGCAGAATATTATCTTGGACGCACTGTTATTAAACATGCCTCTTCCGAAAAAGATTTAGGCGTGATTATCCAATCAGAATTAGGAAGCTCAATGCAATGCCGACTGGCTGCCTGCAAAGCTGGAAGCAACTCGGGTCTCCTTAGAAGAGTCCAAGTTTCGTTTGACCCCAGTATTTTCTGCAAATTGATTTCAACATACATCCGTCCTCATGTTTAATATGCTATACCGGCATGGGATCCTTGGTTCAAAAAATATATTCTGCTATTAGAAACTCCACAGCGCAGATCGACAAAACTCGTCCTGGGACTATCTAATTATCAATACGAAATGAGACTTAAAATATTGAATTTGCATGCGGCTCAATACAGACGGAAACGAGGAGCACTAATTTTCATTTAGACAGTGCTTGATCAAACAAATCATCCTCACGGTCGCTTGTTTCATCTTTCCAATAACACACATCTGCGTGGTCGTAAATCTAAACTTTACCAGCAGCACAGCAGGTTGAACTGCCGCAAATATGCATTTTCCGTTCGCAATGTGCAATTGAAGAACAGTTAACCTACTCATGTGGTACAATCAGGAAACGTTGATGTTTTCAAGAAATCACTAGATATCCACATGGAGAAGTATGTTTTCAACGTTTGACAATAATCTAACAATTATTTGATATTTTTTTACTATCCGACCCGATGTAAATTTTTGTGGGTCTTCTAAAGCATAACCCTTTACCTGCATATCATCTTCGAATAAACCTATGAATATGTTTAATTTACAGGGCTTGCGAAAGACAAGAGCTCACACATTTGTTTTCACTGTCCCTAATTCGCAAATCAAATGTAGACAACATTTTTTGCCGTTGGCTTTACTTGGAACGATCTACCAGATTATGTTTTAAGAACCAAGTGTGAATCATATCGAGATCCCGTTGAAGATCCTGCGTGTCGTCTGTGGAGTTTATCTTGCCCCAAAGATTCGCTTCATCAGCGAAAATAAGCACCGACGACTGCACTACATTAGGCAAGTCGTTTATATTTCTATTAAAAACAATAGCAGTCCGAGGACTAATCCTTGTGGGACACCACGAGCAAACTTAATCGACTCGGATAGTTCGTTTTTGACTCTCACGTACATCTCACGAGATATCAAACATTCTTTAATCCTTGCAAGGAGTTTACCCTGTACTCCGTAGGTGAGTAGCTTCGAAGAAAGAATTTCGTGATCACACGATCGAAGGCTTTTGACAAATCGATATAAATTATGTCCACGGAGTTGCCGGCATCCAGTAGCTCAGACCAAGCTTTTTTTCTAATAGCAAGTTTTTCAGACAAGATCGTTTTTTCCTAAATCCATGCTGTGCCTCGGAGATTAAATTATCAATCTCAAAGTGATTCCGTAAGGCATCAGCTATTATGTACTCCATTGCTTTTGATAGCACTGGTAATAACGCTATCTGGCGATAGTTTAATGAATCATTTCTTTTGCCACCCTTGTAGATGGGACTAATGAGTGTAGTTTTCCAAGTTTCTGGTACGAAGCTCTGCTCGAACATCATCGTGAATACGTCAGATTTCGGTATTGCCAACTCGGAAGATAGATTGTACAAAATGTTTGCGTGTATATTGTCTACACCGGGTGAGTCTGTTCTCTTCATCGTCATTAATTTTGTTTTGAAAAACGTGGGGAAAAACTCCACCCCGTGAGGAATTGGCAGGCTGCAGCTGTCAGAGTTTGAACACTGTCCATGGGTCGAGAATTGTTAGATAACTGATGTGAATTGCTGTCGGAAAACGTTAGCGCAATCTTTAAATGACGTCTCTATTCCATTACCAGAGGCCAGTGACGGTATTCCTATTTTAACATTCCGGAGGTCGTTGACGTGTTTATAAAATACTTGGGGATTTATAATGAATTTTTTGACTAGACTGATTTGATATTCTTTTCTGTCTTTCCGAATGAGAGAGACACACTTATTTCGCAATAAGGTGTAGTAGGAACAAGTTATCCCAGACAGATCGTCCAAGTATTTGGACCAGCCATCGTCACGCATACACATCCATTTCCCAGTACTGCCTCTGAGAGACTTTCTTGGACGCTGTTTGCTCGATATTATTTTCACCTTCGATGATATATCAATGATAATACGGAGTTGGCTGTAAAACATTTCATAGATTTCTTTAGCTGATTTGAGCTCAAGGAAATCGCATCGATTTGATGTAGTAAGAGCTCGAAGAAGGTCATAGTTCACAGTTGTATACGTTCGTTGAGTAATTCCTGATGGTTCGTATTGATAAAAATAATCAAATGTCATGACAACATGGTCACTCAATCCGAGTGGAGCTTTGTAGGAAACAGATTCTAAAATGAGATCTTCGTTTGTATGTATGACGTCCAGGGTAGATATGGTTTTTTCAGATCAAAATCGCGTTGGTTGTTGTACATGGTTGTAAAGAGTGGTACGAGTCATTATTTCTTGGAGAAAGCTTTTGAATGAATCATTACCTGTAACGTGTGTTGCAAGTGTTGGTACATCGAAATCACCGAGGAGGAGCGAATGCGAATAAGTGAGCTTCAATGCAAAGCGTATTGCATTAAAAACAACAGTGTCAGCGGCAGATGATGAAGATGGGGGGCGATAAATCAATGCTAAGAGGCACTTACGTTTATCATGTAAGTGAAAACAGCAAAACAATGTATGTGATACATCTTACTCGGGGGAGAGAAGTATAGTGCAGTTGATGCTTTCATGTAAGTTGAGGAGGACAGCGCCACCTTTTGTTGCTCGATTTTTTCTGTAAATCATCATGTAAGGGATTTTGAGTTCAGAGTCGTATATAGAATTAAACAACCAGGTTTCTGCCACTGCAATCAAGTCCCGAGACGCCACGATCGCACGTGAATACAGTTCAGTGAACTTGCCTAGAAAACCCTGGGCATTGATGTAAGAGCATGATATAGATCTGATTTTTGTTGCAGATGAAGAGCTGATAGTAGTGGATTCGCTGACCCAGAATTGGTCGGCTGATCCATGATTTTTGTCTCAGGCGCATTTGATTGATTTCTTAGCGAAGTCGTTTCAGGAACAATAGAGTTCGTGCGCTTTATGTTGTATGCAGCCCTAATACAAATTTCAGGAGGTGCAAATTTTCGACATTGATACCACGCCTCGAGTATTCTATCCTTCATCTCATCTGTGCGAAATGATATTTTGAGAGGAGGAGGCTGATGCGTTTCTTTCTTCGGTATAAGGCGCATAACACGAGTCGTTATTATTTCCTTTAAACCTAGGATCTCTTGTTAAAATCTCCATTCACTGCAATCGTGTTGCAGACGTTTGCTGGATCCTACTTCGTTCAAAATAAGTACACCATGAACTATAACAGCTCGGCGATTTATAGCCTCTTTTGCTAGTTCCGGATTATTATGACGAATTTTCCGTTCTTCGACGGAACGTCCGGGAATATACGGACAGCCAATTTTTTTACCACTAAGAAGGATGAGGCGAGCAACATATTTTCTACATTTTCGACGGACATGAGCACTACAAGTAGTAACCTGGGTGTGTCCGCACGAGGTGAGTTCGGGTTTCTAAACAATCACATCAGCGACGCAGGTGAGGCGGTGATGTCTTAGCTTCTGTAAAGGTCATTCCATTGCTTCCTGTCATCTGCTTCGCGTTGCTTAAGCGATGGCGATGTTGATTCAATGAGATAACTACAAATTCCCGTTAGATCTTCAATGCTTGTCTTTGGGAGGTTTTTAGTGTTCGAAATCTTCGGTCTACGCTTATGCACATCCTTTGATAATTCAGAAATTTCATTCACTTGACTACAGGTCTCATTCGCAGGCATATCGAACGTACCGAGCTGTTGAAGTGCCTTTGGTCGATTTCCGGAGAAATAAGCGTTTTCGTAGTAGTTTGCACTTCCCTGTAAGACTTGCGGTTAATGTAGTTAGGTTTAAAACTGGTTCAAGCGCTTTCTGGCACGCAAATGTTTGAAAAGACTCTTACGTGTTTTCAAGCCGTTTAAGGTTCGCCTCTACAGCGAACATGCGTCTTTTCATAATTGAATCAAAGTTTTCAGCTCTTGATAAAACACTTCTTACATTAAATCTGCATGGATTACATATATAGCAGATGCCAGGTAATTTTTCATCATTAATTATAGTCACAGATTCAGGTGATAAATACTTTTTACAGTTCGCATGAATAGCAATTGAACACAAGTATTATTTAACTTGACGCGATCAGGGACTTACCAGCTTTTGACAAAGTTTGCACTTTTTACAAGCCACGTCGTCAGGTCCGTTTAAGGTCACGTTGTTAGTCATCATTACAATTTCGCGAGAACGAGTCGGTACACTTGGCGAAGCGGTCGATTATCGATCGGTGTCACTCAGTGGAGTGCAAGAACGAGTGGATGCAATGCAGTGGAATCCAACGGACGGTAAAATGGCGTACACTTTCACGTAAAGGCTGTTCTGTGATATTTATCCGAGAGTGTTGAAATAACTGTCAGTAAATACCAAATAGCGAGGTCTTCCTGATGGTATCCGAGTTGTTGCGTTATTCTGGATTGGAAGTAATGTTGCACGCGTATGCAATGTTGGGTAGAAACTTGAAAATTTTGATTTTCAATGATTCACGTGTCTCCGACTTAAAAATAATATATTCCTAATGAGGAAGTTGAGACAAGTTTAATGATATAAAAACCGTCTAGATCCGTCAACAGAACGAGCAATAAGATACAAATGTCACGGCTACCGATTGCGATAGAACACCGCCCACAGAGACTTTAACAAGCCGGTCATTCAGATAATCTTGTAACTAGGATAACAGTCTGTCTGTGATACCACAACGTTTCAGCTTTTGCAGAGAAACTGTGGTGTACACGGTCAAATGCATTCGATATATCGAAGTAACATACATGGATGGTTTCACAACATCTATTGCTCGAGTCCAATCGTCAATGGTAAGGAGACAGTTAGTAAGGCAAGAGTATCCCTTTTCTAGTTCGTGTTCGCTCCCTAAAATAGCTTCACTTTTAAGGTATTTCTCTGGTTGTTCGCCACGAACTTTTGAGCACCTGGTAAGTCGTTTAATTCTAGACATTATATCAGCTTGATGGTGTATTTTGTCATCAGCAATAAGTTTCATGACCTGGTTTCTTAGATTTTGAAAGGTGTCCCATGTGGAATCGGTGGTTAACCGGCGATGGTTTCTCCAAGCCATATTTCGCAGTTTAATCCATTTCCGAGTGCGACTGCGGATTTCGAATCCCAATGCATTTCCACATTGTTTTGGTACGAATGCTGAGTATGAGTTGATTTCCCGGGTAATCTCGGTCAAAATGCTGAACCACTGCTCTTTTTCTCCGATACCTTCAATTTGCCAATCGTTAACCAAACTTAGGTCGTTTGGTAATTTAGATTGGCCTACCTTTGTGATGATTTTTGTTGTATCGTTTGTTCACTCTGTTCGACATAGGTAGTCAAAATTCAAGACCAAATGTTTTCTGGTATCTAGCCGACCATCGTATGCAATGTTTTCAGCGGAGTCTTCTTCAGTTGTGAAGATCAATTCAATTCAATTCAATTTTAATGGTCTAAAAAGCATATAGCTTTACAAAAAACTACAGAATAATATGGTAACAACGAATAATATAACAAGCAAAAATGGGATTAGATTGATTACTTAGCAGTTCAAGAATCAAGTAAATATCCAAAGGGCAGAAATTGTTTTTGATTGGTGGGATAAAAATGTAGGTGCATGGTGTTAAGATGTATACTTTTCTTAGATGCACGGGTTTGGGGTCAAAAGGCATCGAGGCTTCTCTTCAAAGTTTGCTGGTTTGGTGAATTTACAAAATTATCTGGCAGATTGTTCCAAGTAAAACAAACTCGCACTGCAAAAAATGTCGTCTGCAGTTGAGTCTCGAGTTAGGGACAGTTAGAGTAAATGTGTGAGCTCTTGTATTATGCGAGCTCCGTAGATTCAATGAGCATTGTAGAGGGTGATTTTCGGTATTCAAAATATTGTAAACCAGAATCAAATCCCCTCGAGCATTAAATGCATATCTGTCCCTTTGTATCTTTTATTGGTTTCCACGTGATTATACAAGGGAATTTCGTCAATGAGCTGTTAGAAGATGGCATTAGTGGGGTCTGCAAAATATTGTTAGACTTCAGCAAGTTAGGCAGATTAAAGTCTTTCATCATCAGGATTTAGTTATCTCGAGGCAATCGAGCGTAACATGACGATTACAGTCGTATTACACACTTCTGGTGCTGCTGGTGGGCGATAAATTATACCTATTGTGCAACCTTCACCTGAAATCGTTGTCACCAAGCAACATAGCGTATCCTGAAGCACCAAGTCAGAATCCGTGAGTTCTCTGCATTTGAGTCTATGATCATGATTAAGTGCCCCACCTTCTCCGCGTGATGCACGGTCTCGGCGGAGTAGTGACATACCAGCAATCTCTAACTCACAATCGTGGATTTCCGAGTTAAGCCAAGTTTCTTTAATTGCAATTAACTTAGGTCGTTTTGTCTCACACCTAGAGACAAGTTCGACAAATTTTTTTATCAAGCAATGGGGATTGGTATAGCGGCATCCAAAAACAGTTTTGGTAAGTATAGTTGGATGGTTTCGTGTGATGACATAACTTGGACAACAATCATGGTCGCGCCGACTCTTTCTTTTCGGGGATATCCGGTCAGGTTTGTGGGCACTGTTCGGTGGTGTGTGCACAAGCAGTAGTTCTTTCGTGCGATCAATGATGAATATCGTGAGTGCGACAAAAATGCGGGGTTCACGAAGAAAAGCAAAATCAGAAACGAATCTGGGGATGTGCTTCGGTAGTTGATCGAAAGTTTTTGAATACATAACCACTCGATAGCGAAGAATAAGTTCATTCGGATAACGCCAATCCCTTCGAGGACTTTAAAAGTATCAACATCGTTGCACGCGTAGATGCAATATGTGAAAATTACGAGAAATCCGATTTCGCTCGTATTTTCGAGTATCGCTTCCAATTGTGTGGAATCCAACAAGGTACAATATATCTAGTTACGTGTAAGTATAAGAACAGCATATCATGATGATCAGTAGCACAAAATAATGCGACCGCACTGCACGATATTTCTGTTAACGCCATAGCAGAGAGCTGTGAAATATTTTGAGACATCTTAATTAAGTTTCGTGTTTATAGTATACATGGTAGGTACCAGGATTAACTTGCTGTTTGTTTGAATAATCCTCTCTAGCTTTTCCACAGCCAACTGCGCCAGGGATGACCCTACAATACTTCGTCCTGGTTTATTTCCTCCCATTTTAATCGAGATGCCTGTCACGCAATCTGGTAACCTACAAGGCAGCGAGGGTTCCGATTCAGAATTTTCCTTACCCAAGACGGAATTCCATTAGATGACGAACTCCGTTTAATCGGGGACAGCTGGTTTTCAGGCGCCAGTCATTCATCTCTCCCCATTCTAATGTCAGTGAAAGCTATTTCGCTAGGATTTTGAAACCCAATCGTGCGTGCTAATTGATGGACATGGTTAATAGTGTCTATTAGAAAAAAGACGCAACATGTGAGCATTTTATACATCGAAGGGGGTTATTCATAATATAAACGAACCGCGGTCACAACCTTCGGAAAGGCATACCGTGATTAAACAACAAAAAACGATAATTTTCATAAAGATACGAGTAAAAACATCAAACCAAGCATTTGAGTAACACTAATAATGCATATGTTATCTCAAATGAAACAGCGCAAAACATAGATACTAGAAGTTTGCGGTATAACTACACGAGACGGGAAAAAACTGTAAATCTTCATAACAACATCCGCTCCGATAATTCATTATCAGAATGGATTGCAGACTTCTGTTTTTAATTTCATTCTGCTTATTATATGAACTAACATGTAAGACTTTTATTGGCGCGGTCATTTTGAGTTTGTTTGTAGTTGATTTCAATGGGGTTTACCTATGTCAATCCCTGGGTCAAATATATACTTTGTCTTTTCAGTTTCATATTCCTAGTAAGTTGTCTATATTACACCTCGTATTCTATTAATGGCACATTGTTTTCCAAGTTCTGTATATTCTGATCTTGAAATTATTTTTGAATTTCATTTCACTTAACATTGGCTTTTCGGATTCAAAACATATTTTGCACAAGTATCTCCTCTGGAATCATAAGACCCGGTTATTTTCAGAGCCTTGGTTGTATATTGTTAATTTTAAAAGACATTGGGTACAGTTTCGACATTTACTATTAAGTGTTATAATCACCTTGTTTGAGATTGTATTGATCTAACATTCCCTCAACTAGCCAACTTATATTACGTTACTGATTGGTCGCATACGCTATGTTCATGATCGTATGACGTACTTTTTCAATTCATGCACTATCAGACGACTATAGTTCGTAGGTCCGCTGCTTATCTCCGGTTTGTCACCTGACGTGATCCAAAATATTACGTTTTGGCCTAGATTTTACTTGAATTTGTGACTATTGGTACAAATTTTAAATTTGGGTATGTTGGGGATCTGGTTAAAGCACATTTTTCAATATATGCATTCGTGGTGGAGTTCGATTCTAAAAAAAATTTGTTAGACAAATTTCTGTTCGATTGCTTTCGAAACAAAATATACCGCTGGTTTCATGCTTTTGCGCGTATCAGTTAAAAACAAAACGGTCGAAATACGCCCCCTCGAACCTAGAGAAATATTCGAAAATTGTTTAAAGAGCACGTAAATAAAAAAAATTAAATTGAAAGCAATCCAACGTGCCAGACGACTACGCCACGTGCAAATTTACAAGCAGTGTGTATGCGTGCAGTAATAACATTTAAATTTTTCTGATTTTTCTCGATTGTGATCTGCATATTGGTTTCTGTATAACGACACCGCTTATCTCTGGTTTGCCACTTGACGATTCTAAATATTAGGTTTTGGCCTAGATTTTACATTGAATTTGTGACTATTGGTACAAATTTTAAATTTGAGTATGTTGGGGATCTGGTAAAGCACATTTTTCAATATATGCATTCGTGGTGGAGTTCGATTCTAAAAAAATTGTCAGACAAATTTCTGTTCGATTGCTTTCGAAACACAGTATACCACTGATTTCATGCTTTTGCGCTTATCAGATGAAAACAAAACGGTCGAATTACGCCCCCTCGAACCTAGAGAAATGTTCGAAATTTTTTTGAAAAGCACGTAAATAAAAAATTAAGTTGAAAGCAATCCAACGTGCCAGCTGACTACGCGGTGTGTGTGCGTGCGGTGATAAAATTTAAATTTTGCTAATTTATCTCGATTGTGATCTGTATTTCGGTTTCTGTATATCGTCATTATATCTATATCAGATCGATAATCAGATAATCCAGAGTGTGATTTCAATCAGTTGTTATCAAGAAACTGGTATCAATGAACCCGCATTAGCCAGTGATCAGAGATGTTGGCATCCGCATTTTTTATCGATAGGTCTAGATGCTAATTTCACTTAAGATTATGATTAGAAACGTGGTTCGAATTCAGTGTATATTTCTTTTCTTTTTTCCGCTGCAAACTTCAACTTACATCACTAACCATATGCTAAAAATATCCTCAATACATGTTTCCATCAGTTGTGGATTCCCAAGACTTTCAATCTAAAAATCTGACTAGGCAATTTTTATATTGATTTCGACAATTATATTAAAAGTTTGAAGTAAACAGGTGCGTGCCCCTCTTTTTAGTTTCGATTTCACGACGGGGTTGCTGATGTAATACCGTGTTAGCTAATTAGAATGTGCTTTTTGTTTTCTATTTCACCGTCAATGGATGACAGTAAAACCGAGTGCTTTTGAAGTTGAAGAAATTATTGATACAATCAAAGATCACGTTGGGCGTTGAAAACTTAAGAACGATCATTATCATTGCATTGCTATATACGGCACTAAGTCCGCCCTTCGTCTCATCGCAGCGCTCGCTGCTCCCATACACACAATCGAACAACTGATGCGCCTTTTGATTAAGTTTATAGACATACTCGACATATATTCGTTTGCTACATCCCGTGTTCATAGTGGAAGCCTCTGCTCAAATTGTTCACTGAAAAGAATGACCACAGCATTCTGGTTGGGTCTGCATCCCATTTTGCGAGGTCTGCCCATTTAGTATGAAGGAGCTAGAATGAAGGATTGCTTAAATGTGCGTGTTTTGGATGGTAGTCGTTGGATATTCGCCCAAAATTTGAATAGTGTTAGCACGAATCCTGTTTGAAAATCAAATTTTAACAGCCAGTTCCGAAAACCCTAATGTAACGTACCTGGCTTGAATCTTTTTCATCAAGTTAGTGGGAGAACCAGATAGTCCAACTTCACAAGAATGCCGAGCCGAAAACAAATAGTGTGGTTGATTATATCATTAATTAACAAGGGCATGGCGTTTTTGTTAATGATGTCACAATACTTACATGCTGTGACTATCAAACATGCAAATTGTTCAGCTTCTCTGCATCCATGACATGACCGAAAACTTCGAGAGAGTTGCTGTTCCATTCGATAACGTGCGAGCTTACAATCTTCTCTTCAATTGGTCGTGGGTTTACTTTTAATTCTCATGAAAACATGAGTATAACAATTTCAGTTTTGTTTAAAGCATTAAGCTGTATATGTGATGAGATTGCGCTCATTGAATAGGTTGTTAGACTGTCACGGTTATTTTTCTATTCTCGCATCTGGCATCACGGTATTTTTTAACCGTAGTATGATTCAAACCTAAAGCTTTTAAATAAATGGCATACGTCTTTGTCGTTGTACCGCCGCGGACTTTAACGAGCACATTTGTTTACTATTGTCAGATTTATATGATACTGTAACCTAAGTTCTACGTTCTCAGCATTTCTAATCAGAATATCTCGAGTAAGATTATTAATGCATGCTTGTTTCCCAAAATGTTGCAGGAATCGATATACCATAATAGAATTTCGCTGTATGCTGAAGATACAAAATAAACTGTATAGAATTTTCATATCCAAACTGATTTATTTTTTCTATTCTCGGTATCTTATATAAGCATCAGTAATCACGCTTTTTTCTCTCTTCGCAGGCTCTCGGTGCAGCTTTTGTCGTCCTTGGCTTGATTGCATTTTTTGATTCTGGAGTTACTCCTGGTGCTTCTGGAATAAGTGCATTACAATGGGCTTTCAATTTGACTATAATTTGTATTGGTGTCGGTGTCATAATAGTAATCATCTCAATATTTGGTTTTATTGGTTCGCTACGCGAAAATCGTTTGATGCTCAAAATCGTAAAGATTGGTTTTCTATTTTGATCTCACCTTTAGTATTGCATTCTGCTAGGTCTTCTGTTCATCGCTAAAGTGATTTTATGCATTGCGTTCTTTGCTTCTCGCCATTCTTTCGTACGCAAAGTTGAAGAACTTTTAGTTGCGACATTGATAACGAATTACCGTGATATAGGCTTTGACGACACAGTAAATTTCGTCGATTTTATACAAAAAGAAGTAAGTTTACCAAGTAATAACTTGCACACACTATTTATTTTGAATCGTTTATAGTTAGATTTCACTGCTTTCCGGATTTTAGTGATTTTCATCTATTGATTGCAACTGTGTGCTAAATTTTGCCACTTATATCCGAAGTGATTTTAAAAGGATATTTTCAATGTTTTAAATTTATCTAATAGAAATAGTCATCCTGACATTCGCCTTTTTATCTCGCTATTGACAGCTGATAATACTGCCTACTGTGTTGTGTAGAGCTTACTCGCCATCACGTAAGACCATATATCATCTTTGTTTCTAAAGCTTGGGCATATAACCATCACATTCGGTTGCACTACTCAGTGCTACATGGAACCATTTGGTCTATCAAGCGGTCATTCGAAAAAAGTTTGATTGTTTACACCGCTATTTTTACGTAATTCACCGAAATACGAGAGCTGCGTTAGTTGTAGTAGTCAAAAGGAGCTTTCACGAATGTTTCCTTTTTGAATTCCTGAAAAAAAGTTGTAGGATTATAATTGGTCATTTTTCGGCAACTTAACCCACAGAGTAAACAAAAAACTGCACGTCGTTAGTTGCGTTCAGATATTGTCGTTCAGCTGTTTTCAATGGAAGCTTGTAAAATTTCCAATGAAAACGAAATCAATCGTTTCATGCGGTTCGTTATATTGGCTGTTTGTGCCTAGTCTCATCTTACCACTTCGCTTGTTATTGCGCTGCCGTTCATATTCATGAGTACCTGACACTATTCCCCCTATCTGATTATAACCATTCCATTCCTGGTTGTGAAGTTCATGCACAGAAAGTGACCTTGTACAAGCGTGCAGTTTCGAAGTTTTCGCAATCATCTTATTTTATTCTTTTTAATAAAATTGTTCTAAATCTTAGTTACCATTAGTTATGTTTAAACATAGTGGTAAAATTAGGAAATGTTTCAATGAAATTCGCCATAAATAAAAATTTCATTGATCACCAAACCGATGAAAATTAATGCAAAATAGTGTTTTCGATTTGAGTACATTCTTTTCGATTTCTTTAAATCGTCAAGGTCGGGCAAACAAGCCTAACGTGCTAATGGATTGAAACGGTCGCCACCAATCAACATCATTAGAGACAGCATTACACTGGTAACATATACGAAATGCTTAACTGCTATACAACCATGAAAAATGTAAAATCCTAATAGATGGGGAATAGCTACGGTTTCTATAAAACAGTAGGCACAAACAAACTGAGGTGAGGTGCCTACACCTCGAATAGAACAGGCATTCCATCAAGTTTCGTGAATGAGTGGAACGACATCGCACGGCAGCTTCCTTAAGGCCTTTGCTGCCATGGATCCTGACAAGCTTTCCTCGTCACTCCAATTGACAACGTACAAGGTTGGGCAAATACTCCAAGAAAATGCTTCGTACCAGACCGCTGCTGAACACGGTTTCTGGGCATATTCTTAAGCGTAACTGACCACTGCGATATCTGATCGCGGGAACCCCAGCCAGGTACCGACTTTGGAAAGCTTACCAATAAGGGTTGTAGCTGCGTACGCTATGTGACGGTTTGGCCATCACAAGATTTAGGCCAATCGGGATGTGGCGTCGCAAAAAGAATTCGTTTCGGAATTCGGTGGCCTAGTATCCGTAAAACGTGACCCAATCAGCGAAACCTATACAGGTTGATCAGCTTCTCTATATCAATATTGCTACCGAAGATCTTATTTCGGAGGGCATCGTTGCATATATGCAACAATAATAGCTAACTCCCAAAATGCCGCGGAAACCTTGGTTGTCAACTACTTCGAGACGCCGAATGTGCTCTTCACGTAAGGTCCAAGATTCGCACCAATACAGTAATACAGCCCTAACTGCCGCTTTGTAGACTCTACCTTTGAGTAACCGAGACAATCTTTTCTGACTCCAAATCGATTTACAAATCATATCAATTGACGGCAGTGTTGTGATAACGAGATTTGCCTATGTAAGATAGATGCGTGTTTAATTCTTGGTCATGTATATCATACACGCGTTTGACCAATCAGCATTCTCTTATGTTGTGGGATTCGAGGGTGAATGCTAATAGCGTTTGAAAAGTTGACCTCATGGATGAATTGGGACGGAATCGACAAGTGGGCGAAACGCGCGGCGTGGCGTGGTTAAAGTTCAATCGAGTGTCCTTGAAGTTCGCGCAACAAGCTATGAACAATTAGACAGTATGCTCATTTAGTTTTTTAACCCTTGAATTTTTTTTATCAAAAATTACGCTACTGTAATGAATTTTGTAAAATGATTTCATTTTAGTCTGTTAAAGCCATCTATTTTGTGTTAATATAATGTTAATGTTGTCATGTAACTACACTCTGATACCGTCTAGCAAATTCATGATGTCCTCAGCTTGAGATGAGCCAATTAATTAGTAACAATGCAGCCATCTTGTATTCGAGATACAAATTCGTTATGTTAAGAAGAAGAAGAAATTGGCTTTATTCATATAAACACATTTTCAGCAGTTATAATAATTTCACCAGAAAATTTTAAAAATTTACGAACAGGTCCCGACGTCATGTTACAATTTGTGGACTGTCTTGATTGATAATTTCCACATATGATCCAGTTTATTAGAAAATGCCGTACCCAAAGTTTTGGGACAAAAGTTTCATAACAATTCCCGGCATCTCGTAATTCTTTCAAAATTGCACGTCCAAAATTGTCTTCAGTTGATACGAAAATATGATGCATGTGGCCCACAGATAGCTTTAACATGTAACGAAAAAAGCGGGAAAATGTGTGGAGAAATTATTTTTATGCACGGCCGATTTAAAGGCTCCGCAAAAATATGCTGATACAAGAACTGGTTACCTTGCATTTTCTCGAGTTTATACGTATTAAGTTCCGGTGACGTCAATCGACATTACTAAGCTCCTCTATACTCATCTTTTCAAGCTAGTGTACCGTTTTCCACCAAAACTAAATTATTATAATTTATTTATAATATTTATTTTTTCCGAAAATTTTGGCAACGTCGTAGCGATCTTTGTCTTTCTTGATTCCGGAGATCCAAAATTCATGTAGAACAGGGTTTTACTCAAAAGCCACTTCGTACAACGGTCCACGATTTTCAAATATACAAAGTGATTTCTGGTCAATTTCCTAAAAACCCATGTATTTTGTGCTGCTCAGATTCCCCACAATTACACTCCACAACCGGTTTCTGGCTGTTTGGCGTAATCAAGTAGAGCAGAAAAGATCCATTTCGCGCTACTCATCATGTACATCAAACGTTATTTTCCCATCGTATGTATATATGTATATTCTGTTTCTACAGTATTTCATCGACGTTTTTAGGTGGCTATCTTTATAACATTCGATAATTGCATAAGTGTAAATTTTAATATTGTTTCATATCATCAGTTGCTCTGTTGTGGCTCAAAGTCCTACAAAGATTGGAATGTGAATCCCTATTTTGCATGTTCTCCCATGAATACAAGTCCAGAATCATGTGGGACACCGCCTTCCTGCTGCCGTGAGACGAATAATTTTGACGTACGTTGTTCGGTGTACCTAGAAAATTTCGGTTATTTTGCGTGTTCATATCATCAGTATCATGCTCTACAATATCAAGTATTTATTCTCGACTAGCTTACACTTAAACAGTTTAATAATGTTGGCAAATAGGAGTATTTTGCCTATATAATGAAAAACTGAATTGAAATCCGTATACGTTGGCTAGCACGTGATAATAGTCTATATATATATATATATATTCATTTTCCGGTTTCAACCAGTGCTATTTACTTTCTTTTTGCACTATTATTTGGGAAACACGAGGGTGCTTTGAAATAAATGTGTAGTCTGCACATAGAAGCTTTGTCGAAGTATACAACGTTTGCACTCCTTTTGTATGCTTAGAATAAACAACTGTTTCAACTATTCCCAACGGTTTTATGGAGGGACCTTTTAGGCAAGTAACTGCATTACTACGGATTTGAGCATCCTAGTTGCCGCCAGTTTGAGCGCAACGACAGTGATTGCTGAATGCTCGAGAAATTCGACATCGCGAGATTCCTGTCCGGATTTTCGCGTTATGTAATCCGTTACTTCCCTGCCAAAGGCACAAGTGACAAAGATATGAATTTCAACTATTGCTGTATGAAAAGAAGTTAAAGTATGTTGATCATTTTTGAATTCCCTTAAGACAAACTCTGAACATGTTGGCGCCTCGTATTTCTTAACTGCGTAGAACTACCCCGAAGATGATAATCGCATTTGGAAAATATAACATAAACATGCTGCATTTAATGCTCACGCAACTTCTTCCATTAGTTTAACACGTTGAGGAATTTCTGATAAAAACTCGTTCTTGAGATGTGTCGTTGACAGGAGAAGTGTGTGCAATTACCCTGTTCAATTCACTGAAACCGTGTCATTGTGTTGCTGTAAATCATAATTTAATGTCTACTCTGGCTTAGGTTTGAGTACAATACGTTATAATGAGTTCCTCGAACATTAGCCAACTTGCTCTGATAGTTTACGTTCACTTTACAAGTAGGAAAAATGTTGGGCTCGCTCCTTATGTGATATTCTTCAGCGTCCACCATTTAGCTCCTTCCTACTAAGTGCCATATCTCATTGACGGAAATTTCGCACATTCGCTTTTGTCATTCGTGCTTATGTGTAAAATTCTCGCTACATTATGCTGAATGAGCGCCGTTCAAGAACCAGTATACGTTTTTTCATAATACGAAATTTGACTTGTTTTCCCTTCATTGATTTGCTTTGTTTAATATCGTCATACCGAGAACTTTTTATATCTTGACAGGTATTAAATACGGTGTTTTTAGAGCGTAACACTTGTAGCTCCAGCCTCTTCAACTGTAATTCTGAGCCAACAGTTTTTGCACGAGCTGAACCTGTCATTCCAACCACTAAAGTGACATAAATCGGAAGTGTTTCAGATGGTTGTTCAGATAACTCAAATGTTTTCAAAGTTCATAGAAAGTACACAACCTTGAGGTCGTGTTAGTTGTTCTCGATATAGCTAGAATCGTCGTTAAACAAGTTTTGAATTTACTGCTCAATTTGCACAGAAATTTAATCACTTAATCACAAAGTTGGAAAGTGTATCAATAGCTCGCCAACATTTATGCGGTAAGTTCCTGAATCTCGTTTTTTCATTCACCCTTTCTCTTCGAGGTTTCCAATCGTTTGCTAAAGGTTTCGTGGAAACAGAATCGTTAACACTAGCATACGACAGTTGAACTAAATATCGTCGAATTAAATCTTTTTCATTTGTATCGAAACCGTACCCTACTGCCTATATTTTTGCTCTGCCCACGGATGTCGATTATGATCAACTCGTTTTTTGCGTTTGAAGGAGGATGTTGTAAATACTGCCTGTGGATTCAACACTCAGAATCTACCTACCGCTGAAGCGGCCACTCGTATTTGGACTACTGGCTGTGTGCAGGCCCTCGTGAATTTCATTGAAAGTAACGTTGTCCCTGTGGCGAGTTTCCTCGGTGGCGTTGCGTTCGTTGAGGTATCTTATTTCATTTGCTCTGGCTCCCTTAATCTTTAATTGTTATCGTCGAACAAAATCTGCTTTGCTAGACAGTTGAATAATCTCTGTGGTTAACCTCGCGCTATTTTCATCCGATTTTGGTTCCTAGTGAATTATTTTTCAATAGCTCATTATTCAGTGGTTACTTGCTGTGTGCAATATAAATCATTTTCTCCTTAGCTAGTTATTAATGCATACCGTTATTTTTATCTCCATTGGCCATCTAGCATAATTGAATTACCTTTTAGCTGCTCGTCACCCAACGTAGCTCCTTTATACTTGTTTTCTAGTTAAAATAAATCAATAATGTTTTGTTGCTGACCTTAGGAGGAATGTTCTATTTCGTTGTTGTTTGAAGTGCTTTCTGCATACTTTATTATATGAAATATGTACTGGCTTATCACATCACTACTCTATTAAATTTCCATCCGTCGTTATTTGTGTCCGTGTAACCAACTTTCGCTTAGTGAACGAAGGCTTTGTGATCCCTTGCGATATCCGAATCATTGTGCAAGGCGTTCATTAATGCGGAAGCTGTTGTGTACAAACGCTGTTACGATCGATGAAAAAGAACACAATCATAAGCAATTTGCATCTAGATAAGGCTGTAAAAGTATTTATCAGTGGTAGTGAGACATTTTCGTGAAACCCATTTGGCACGTCATCATCATCAGAGACAGAAACACACAGATAGTGTCTACCAAATGTTTAACTGCCATACAACCTTGACACGATGAACACCTATAGAAGATTAATTGCAAAAAAAATGGAATGATATGTTTGTACATTGGATGTAACATGCATTTAATCGTGTTGAGCGACATCTGCACGACAACTTCATTGCGGCGTTCACTGTCAACATTTATGGTTTAAAAAGCAATTCACTTTACAATAACCGTAGAGTGGAACTCTAGGTGTATATATATATATATATATATATATATATATATAAACTTTTTGAGCTTAACAAATCGGCAGGTAGGGAATTCCAAACAAAGCACACACGCACCGAATACAAATACCTGCGGCAGTTCCGTTTGTAATGTGGTATTTCCAAATTGCAACCATGACCACGGCTGTTGCTGGAATATCGAAGGTGGAATAATAACTTTAGGGGGTGGGAAACAGTAGTAAGAATTTTGTATGCGAGGATGTGATCAAATCGCATTCTCCTTTGTGCAAGTGTCCTCATCTCCAGTCGTCTGAGTCAACCGGCGAATGGCATATTTTCGAGTCCAATGACAAGCTTAGAAGCTCTCTGTTTTATGCGATCCAGAAGTAAGATGCCATTTTGGAGCCATGGTGTCAAGGCTTGTGCGGCATAATCTAGAACCGGGTGTATATATGTGTTCATCATGAGAGGAAAAAGCCGGAGGAAAACGTCCAAATATCTGCCGATACACACTGAGCAGCCGATACGCGCTTTTGTAAACGGCTTCGAATTGTAGACTATTTTTCAAGCTACCGCAAATCCAGACACCCAGGTTCTTTTCATCTTCAGTGTATTCCAGGTTTCTGTCGCCGAGCTTGTATTGATAGTAAAAACCAAGGTCACGAACGATCTGAATCATCTTCGGCTTTTGCGTATTCAATGACAGTTTATTTTCGGATGACCAGTTGTACAAAACATTCAAATCGTTTTGCAACAAAATACAATCATCAGCATTGCTCATTCGCCTCCATACTTTTATATCGTCATTTGGTACTGGTATATTGTTCATATAGACTAGAAACAGTATTGGTCCAAGCACTGAGCCCTGTGGAACACTGCTAGTGACATCGATTTTCTTCGATAATATTCCGTCTGATGTGTCTGTTACTGAGGTAATCACTTATCAATTCATATAGTCTTCCAACAATACTGTGTTTCTTTAGCTTGTTCAAAAGTAAATTATGATCACGTTGTCCTAGAATTCGAGTACGTTTGTAGCGCCAGGCGCAACAGTGACGGAACGAACTGCATAAGAAATACGAACTACCGTGCTCTGTGTGTCGAGCTACAATGCACTAGTATCGCACAACTGGATTACTCCGACCCGGATAGTCATTGGGGCTCTCTTACGGCACCTGAAATCTATATTGGAGGAACATTCAATGTTTGTTTTGAAGAAAATGTCTCAACGTAATAAATTTTTACTACGAAGCAGGACTAAAATATTGATAATGGGGGGTTTCAACTTTCCCTTCTCTATAGCCGGAATGGCTATCTATCAGAGACACTTGAATATGAACTTCGGGCCGTCTTGGTTTACGCACCCCTTTATAACCACGTTTTTGGATTTACTCTTATGAGGGGATCAGACCAAGATTCAAGATTTATGGTTGAAAAAGCAATTACTTTACAATAACCATGCAGTTGAACTATAGGTACAAGTGTATATGTGTATATGTGTGTAGAAAAATTTTAAAATCAAAATAATTCTGGTAACGATAGATTATAAATAGTTCGGGGCATAATTTGGATTGGCTCTCAGGAAATCGTCCAGTTTTAATTTAAATATAGAAAAAGTGTTTGAGCTTACCAAATTGGCTGGCAGGGAATTCCAAGCGAAACAAATACGCACAGAATAAAAATACCTGCGGCAGTTCTGATTGGAGTGGGGTATTTCCAACTTGCAGTTGTGACCGCGGTTGTTGCTGGATGTTCGTCGGTGAAATAGTATATCCAAAGGCTGGGAAACACTGTTAAGGATTTTGAATGTGAGGATGATGTTGTTCTCGCAGTCTCCTTTGTGCAAGTGTCGTCAGCTTCAGTTTACTTAGTCGGTCAGCGAATGGTAGGTTTTCGAGCCCAATGACCAACTTTGAGGCTCTGTGATATATGCGATCCAATAGTGAAATGTCTTTTTGAAGCCATGGGGTCCAGGCTTGTGAAGCGTAATCAATAAGCGGGTGTATGTACGTGTTCATCATCTGGGAAAAACGTCCGAATAACCGCCTTAACACATCGAGCATCCGAGACGCGCGTTTGTAAACGGCTTCGCATTGTGGACCATTTTTCAGGCTACCGCAGATCCAGACACCCAGGTCTTTTTCTTCTTTGGTGTACTCCAGGATATTGTTGCCAAGCTTGTATGAATGAGAAAAGCTTAGCACACGACCGATGTGCATGATTTGAGACTTCTGCATGTTTAGCGGTAGGTTATTTTCAGATAACCACATTTGCACAGCATCCAAGTCACTTTGAAGCACACTGCAATCCTCGGCAGTGCTGATTTTTTCCATATTTTTATGTCATCTGCAAACAGAACAATCTTGCTGCCGCGTGGTCTAAGCACGGATCCCTGTGGAACACCGCTAGTGACGTCGATTTCCTTCGATAGTATACCGTCAACTCGAACCCGTATGTGTCTTTTGCTGAGATAGTCTCGCAGCAAGTCATACAGTCCTCCAGCAATACCGTGTTTCTTTAGCTTGTTCAGCAGTAAGTTGTGATCAACTCTGTCAAAAGCTTTAGAAATGTCAAGGTAGCATGCATGAATACTGCCTCCAGCGTCCACTACACTAGTCCAGTCGTCCAAACATGTCAGCAAATTAGTTAGACAAGAGCGGTTTCTGCGAAATCCGTGCTGGGCAATTGTCAAGAGTCCGTTCGATTCCAGGTGGCGCACTACTTCTGCAGCGATTATGCGCTCAAAAACCTTGAAACCGAAGACAGCAATGTCA